>OX375786.1:6350475-6950475 GCA_947359385.1 Chesias legatella | reverse complement strand
CATCCTGTTTATTCACATTAGTCCAAAATGTATCGGCAGTAGGGACGTCCGGACGGGCGCGCGGCGGCGGACACGCGATTCAATTGTCGCTCTCGGCCGCAGCAAGGTATCGCCCGGTCGCAGGCCCGGAGCGCGGGGCTCCGCCGCCGGCCGCGGGCGGCGTGCTCCCGCTTCCGGAGCGCCCGCCGCGTGACGTCACACCACCCAGCCACCGCGGCCCGAACCAATTCGTTTACCTTACACGTTTTAATTGATGAGGTCGAAACAATTGGGTCGCGGATTTGCTTATTGTTTTGGGAAAATTGGTAAACGGATGCATTTTATTTTCGGCGGTCATTCAACTTCCTGTTTCGCCTTTTGTTTTACTTGATCGTCATTCTGTTCCCGGGAGGGGCGAGTGGAGTTATGTTGCCCACGAAAAGAAAGAAAGAAAGAAAAAACATTTATTCAGCACAAGACACGACCCACTATCAGTAGCTCAGGGCACGGCTTTCATGGTAAACGCGTATTCACAGTAATTGTATCAGGTACGTCTAGACAGGTACTGCCCTCATACCTATTTCTGCCGCCAACTAACGCATAAGTACACACGTGTGTGCCTCTGCCCATAACAAGCAATACGACTTGGATCCTCCCCTAATAAGTAAGACAGACCATGTCGCATCGTATCTCCCCTGAGACTTTAAGGTGGAGTGTCTCATGTGCCTGTAATTTTACACTTTATCATTGTATACGCTGTGTTGTAGCGGTGAAAGTTTACGAAAGGAAGGGCGATAAAGTTAATGTGAAATAGTGTAAAGCACAGCTCACTTCCTCGATGATATTACTACTTCGTAACATAAGGACTAAGGTTGATACACAGCCTGTTCATTAGGAATAAGATATGATATTATAAATGGCTAAACCTTTCCACCCAGCAAAACATTACGTGGAAGCTTAAAAGTTAAAATTAGATCACATTCAAATCAAAAACATTTATTAATAAACAGTATGAAAAAGATAATAATTTGTAACAGAGATGGCTATTTACCCAGGTATGTTTAGGAAGTATTCAGAAATATTTGGCATCAAATTACATATGAATAATGAAACGATACCTATTTCAGATGGTTCAGAGATCTAACAAAGAGCACTGCTAATATAGCTGCCACTCCACTGCCCACTGCTCCGACAAACAACTTCTTTTTCCTCTCGTTGGAGTTCCGAGTGATGGACTGAAATAAAAGTGGCAACCATACATTTATAGTTGTAGAAACTTGGTAGGACGATGTGTTCTTTATACAGAGGGTACTACAATTGTAAGTAAGCATTAGTATTAATATCCTAAAGCTCTTGAAGAAGTGAAGCTTCATTAGAACCTTATAATAATATAAACCGGACAAGTGTGAATCGGAAGCGTTTGACTTAGTCAAAACCAGTCATCAGTCAAAATCAGTCAAAATTTTGATTTTAATTAAAATTTTTTTTTTTTTTACTCTAATTTTAAGTTATATGGCTGTAATATAAATGTATGAGAGCTGAAATAAAATTGATTGATTGATTGATTGATTCATTGAAAACCAGTGTTCATGTTTCAATATAGGGTCTCAAAGACGATAATAACAATGGAGGGTAATGTCAAAGCAGATGGAAATGCAAGCATCTACCTAGATTGGTACTAATGAATTATTCTTGTAGCTTATTTTTACACATTATGCACATAATAGTCACAGCCTTTATCCCTGAAGAAGTAAGAAAGCTGCAATGAGTCACTTTTCACCTTACATCATGGAAACATAGACGTGATTAGGGGAGAGCTTGTCGCCGTTTTAACATGAATAACTCGGCGCTTTGTCCAGTACTTCATTCCTCAAGAACGTCGGGTTCTTCAGCCAGAACAATTTTTCTACCAACAGATCCTGGCGGACACATTATGAAATGTGAGTAACTTGATGAATATTACCTTCATCTTGGTATGCAGGGTTAGTTCCATTGAATTTAATAAATTGGTGATTTCATGTAATGTAGTAAGAGCCACATCGGATGCATATTTGTCTCTGTACAACACAGTGTCTACTATTTTAGATGTCTTCTTAAGCGCTGTGGTGTTAGTAACTAAACTGACATAGATCCTATTCAAATGCTGACAGCTTTCTTCTAATATATCTGCCACTTCTATAGCATTCAAATTGCCAATGTCATCAGATCTGAAATTCAATGTTTTAATAATATAATAAAAATTAAACAAACTATGAATACTGAGAAAAACTAGCAATAAATAAGAAAACATACAACTCTAAGGACATTTCTTCAAATATCGGCAAACTTTTGACTCCATTAATAATGTTCCTTCTAATATCAGCATCGTCTACTCCCAGTTTAGCGAGATCTTCATCTGTCAATTCTGTCAGGGTACATTGTCCAATGTTGTGTTTCCTGCAAAAATAATTTACACTCTTTGTTTTCTGCTATTTTACCCATGTAACTAAAAATATCAGAGAGCAATATATACAAAATATCATAATGAAAGCAGAATCAAGCACTCGTAGAATAGGAAAACAACAAAAATATAAAAAATCATATCATTTCCCTACATAGGCGTCAATGGCCCATTTTTAAAAGCAGCCTCTATAATCATTACAATATGGACATGACAAGTGGTAAGCACATTGCAGCTATTGCACATGCAGGTCTATGAAATTCATAGCTTTAAATAGTCAGTGACAAAAGTTCAAGAACATGTACAAAATAATATAACATATTGGGAATATACTGTCTTGCCCGTGGAACAGTCAGCAATGTAAGTCAATGAACACAGTTGCTGATCGGATCGAGCCACATATAAACATCTGCAGAAACAGACCTGATCGGCTACTTTTAAAACGAATGGTGTTTATCGTCACTCCGGATAAATATCTACCATTATCCTATCACAGACATTCATGCAACTACAAATATTTTACATTCGGAGCTCTAACTTAAACAGAATCTTAGCGGTTTATTGTATAATAGTTCCAATCTGGATCTTACCGAAATATACCGATGTATTTTTCTGCTCCTACGCGAGTCAGTATTGTGGTTATAGAAATATCAAATCCTGTTGGGTTTAGTTTAGCATCTGTAGACGAAAAATCTGTCTCGTCATCCATAATTATATCTATTTTGTTATTATAGGTAATAAAGGAAGTTAATTATGTTTTGTAATTTACTTTGTTTATTTTCTTTCGCCGGTTTTATTTGATTGACACTTGACAGCATTTTCGGTGTGTAGCTGTCATACTTGCATAAATCTCTACGTTACTGTCGTGTTAAAGCAGTCAGTGTCAAATATAAGTGATACCAAAGAAGGCAAATATGCACTGTTGGCCAGTACGGGGCAAGGTGATTAAGCGTATGGAGTCTTTGTCTCGCTTCATTATGGTAAGCAGACCAAATATATAAAAAAATATATATATTGAATGTATGGTAACGCGGCTCTGGCCGTCATATTGCAAAATTTGCCATAAATGGTGCATGATTCACAATCAACGCGTACCGCCTCTAATGTGTCACAATTAACCAAAAGTAGAGTTTCCTGCAACCTGGCAACACTGTCAGAAGATGATGTCCTTCCAATATAGGTACAATATGTATAAAGATGAGTTAATACCGATATTTTACAATATCACTGATACCAATATATTCATTGAGAAGTATTATAATACCTAAACTAATATTGAATATCACTGATATTCATGATATTGGTGGCTATACCTAATACTATGAATACCCATCTACTCTTAATATTATTATCACGTTTATTGTGAAATTAATATTAATGCCTATTATGTATGCCTTTCATTAATCTATCGGATTTTGTTGAATTATTGGAATCAATAAAAAAAAACGATGAAACACTATTAGGTAGTTAAATAAAAGTTTACAAAAAAATGTGGGAAAAACAATTATTCAATCAATTTATTACAATAAATAAAGAAAAATGTAATAGGCATAACATAAAACATAGTAAGTAAAATGTAATGTAAATATGTAAGTAAGTCAATGATATTTTTTTATTAACATGTTGGTCTGAAGTAAGTTGCATTTCAAATATCCCGCCGGCCCAACCACTCAAGCGTCCACCCCGCGCAAACGACACTCGCTTCGCTTCACCTGTCCGCGCATTAAACATCACTTTCGTTTTCTACAACCGCGCGAGTAGTCTACAAAAACGATTAGGTACTACTGAGAAACTACTGTAGCCGCAGTTGATTAAAAAATACTCCCGAAAAGTTCAAAGAATCGAAAATCGAATGAACTTCAAAATAAATTACTTAGATTGATGACAAAAGAAGAAAATAAAGCTTAAAGTTGGGGATATTCGAAAAAAATGTCGTGTATCCTTTTTGTTTCGAGTTTTACAAGAAAATATGAAAGTTAATAGGAATAATTCTTTTATGTAACAGAGTACATGATATGCCCTTTAAAATGATATCAGAATCTCAGTATAAATATTAAGCTTTCTCACAAAAAAACAAATATAGAAGTACTTCCCGCCGGGTAAAGAGGCCTCGGGCGACGTAAACATCCATCCATCCATCCATCAGACGCATCTCAGTATATTTCGTTTGTTGAATGGTCTAGATGTAATGATAGTGAAGCATTATCTTATATTTAGCATTTATTTTTACAAAGATACTATTATAAACTTTAAACAACGTACAATCATCAATCAATTATAGCGTCGAGATCATGTAACTTTTCGGACCAAATTATTCTATGAAAACCTTTCGGGATCATCGTCATTATACATATTTCAAACATAAAATATCTTCACGATTAATTTAATGTACCATGTCCATTACAAATATCGCAAAGAAACAAAAAAAATACTTTATTTTAGTTCGACCACAAATTCACAAACAAGAACGGCGAACCGTCACTTAAATATTTTTTTTCTAAATATTTTGTTTCCGGACAGGTACTATTCACTCTCACGGATGCCAAATTTAATATATTGCCATCTAGTAATTTCCTCTTGAACTATTAACAACTGATTGAGGCGCTGTACGCGCCTACATGACAAAATATGTCCAATGCAAAATAGTCCTTAAGCAATGCACAAAAGACTCACTTTCCCTACGTAACTAATTGTCTCGCTTGTTCTGATCACGTATCACATATTAGCGAATCAGAGTGAGGCATAATTTACACGAAGCCCGCCGACAGATATATCAGCCAATGAATAGTGAATATGGTAGAATACTGATATTATACGACCGATATTAAACGCCCGCTAATATGGTAGAGTAAATATTAAGTATTAGCATACCAGATTTCGTGGGATTACTGATACATGAATACACGACATATCACTGATATCTTAGCGAATACTGATATATCGGACTCACCCTTAAATATGTACTGCCGAAGCAAGTACGAGGGATGTCCTGTTGTTGTTGTCGTTGTCAGTACGAAGTTACGACTTACTAGTTAAATACGCTTTTATAAACGAATTCCAAAGGAGTTACGTTTATTATTTCAGATTATACCTGAGCTGATCAAATCATAAATGCATGACGCGTACAGGTTCGCAAACATTGATTTAATTGACCTGCCAGTACGCGCACGATTAAGCGAAAGGTACGCGTATTTTTGTTCGTAAATCTTGACCGTGTTGAGAGAGAGAAGAGGGCAGTTCAAAGTCGCATTGGTTCGTAAAAGCTGCCTGGTTAATAAAAGGTTTTACGTTCAATAAACGGAGTGCCAATTTTAGCCATACTGTCAATACGTAAGTTTTTTTTCTTCATAGGTTTATTTGACATTGATGTACGTACTACATAGATCGAAATCAATCAGGTTCGTTTTGAACTAAGATCATCCAACTATTGTTTAATTAGGCATCTATTTTTCGTATGAGCCTCAATCTCAGATAGATATCCATTAGGTAGGCACTTTCATTTTTTCAAGAGCCCAAATTACAGTCATTTTTATCGCTTGATCGACAAAATGAATAGCCAATTTGTAAGACGGCGACATTAACCAGCCGCTTGGTAGAACACAAAACGTTGTGGCGTGCCCTCGTTTAGCGTATTTCTGCTGAACGTCCATCCACGAGTTTAGAAAACCTCGCCTCATTTGTTGTGATTAGCCATTTTGTAAAACGGTCGATTATACATTTTGACAGCGACATGTAGTACACACCATCAAAAAAATGTTACCTATGTTCCATACCCAGAAATTCGATGGAGGGTGAGGCTAAATATTATCGTTTGTTGAGAGTGATCTGCACTTTGAGTACATATTAGAAGGCTTTGACAGTCAATAAGGAAGAATAAAAAAAGACAAGATAATCACGAGGCAATTTAATTTCATTACTATTTTAAACTAGACATATATTTCAATAAATTACTTAACCTATTTGAGCAATTTCTGAGCAATCAATTTCCATTTTGTACGTTTTCCTACTTACCAATAATATTTGTAGAGTCTTAAACGTGAATCAGTTACATTCTAAATATAACAGTTAACATTTCACCTGTATTCAATTAAAAACATACGTAACCTAAGTACTTAAGTATATCTAGTTAAATTTGAATACTAAGTAGTCAAGTGCGAGTCGAGTTAGCGTATTAGTGTTCCGTGACTTAAACCAAAGACAAGCTTACTGGAGATGATTCTTGACGCGTGTTGTAACATTTTTGGTAAATAATATTGTTGTTAATATTTCAGGGAATTCCGATTTCATCAAGACTCGTTTGTTGCTTGCAATAACCAAAACTGTCCTCATATTTGAGACAATCCTTCTTGATATAGAGACATAGACAATTTTTCCATAGTAGATATCAATGGGTAACTAGAAACACGATTTAAACACTAGATTCAAGTCCTGATTAGTAGAACACTATTAGATATAATTTAAATGTTCTCAATTTTCCCATCGTACATACCAATGGGTAACTAGAAACACGATATACACTAGATTTATCTACACTATAATGTAGTGAAACCCACAGTAATAAGTAGGTGTGTGACGCGTCTAGACTCATCTCATCAATCATATTCTGCTTGATTCAGTTACTAAGTCACAGTTGAACGTATAAATCGTCATAGACAAAAAACCGGTCCAGAAACCGGTTATGTGAACACTAGATCTGGACGCCTACCACTTGAGAGATTTTATGTTAAGTTATCGACAATCGCCTTGACTCCTTGCCAAGTCTCGCGTGCCGTGGAGACGATCTGCGAGCCGGGGAGCAGGAACCCGTACGGACCGAACGAGTCTCGGAGGTCAACATGGTACGCGTACTTGATGCCGGCGCGCGCCTTCGCCCAGTCGTGTGCCATGCCCGACGCCGGCTGTCGGATCTCCGACACAGTGCCCACCTGTCAACACGTCCGAAGAGCTCTTGAAATGATTCTTTATTCTTTATTGTACACAGAAAAATAAACATAAATTAACATATATAAAAAAATAAAAGGCGAGCTTAACCCTAAAAAGAGATCTTGAAATGATCTTCATTATCCTAAAATATTGTAACATTCAGTCGACTTTAGAAATCCACGTGGTTACTCGCTGGATAATTGCGAGAAGAGAAAATTCAGGCTGATTGACTTAAATATATCCAACAAAATGGAGAAACATCGGAAGTATATCTCTAAATCTTCGTTCTAACTTGAGCTCCAGTTTTGTGTAACATTGGTGATTAGCACCTACATCTATTTCCCGCGGGTGATCAACCGACTGAAGTTTTTACTAGGTCATAAAAAATATAAAATGTCTTAACTGAATTTAAATTATAGGAGCATTGGCTGTGTATAATGTATCCAAAACTGAGATGTAGGTAGAGACAGATAGATAGTAAAAGGAGACGAGGAACTATGAGTTAAAAAAATGTATTGATTTATTAAACTGAGCACAATGGATCGGGAATATGCTATACCTTATCCGTTACCCGATAGTATAATTGTATTTGTTGTAATGCCTAACCTACCTGATATTTAGTGCCATACATGTCAGCAAGAGCAGCAGTGGCCAGCTTGCCCATCTCCATTATGTTACCATCGTCAACGAATGTGTGCGCATGAACGCTGGGTATGAGCCACGCCTGAGAATATGCGTGAAGTGACACGAACACCTAGAAAGAAATTAATAATTATATAACACAATTAATAATAATAATAATATATATTATTTACATTCCCTCCCAAAAACAAAAATTACATTTACATTTTTAAATTTACAATTATTTTATTTGTATTAATGTTATAAGATATATGCATAGACTTTTTGTCAAGCTATGATGATAAAGTTATGTAATAGTGTCTCAAAAACTCTTTCGGGGAATCCTTCCACTATATTGGGCCGATAATATCATCTGTTAAGATCAGGCTGGCAAAGTCAAAAACTTTATTTCCATAGAATTCATAAAGAAATGGCTTGGAAACGTCAATATTCAAAACATAAGGTCACGCGTACTTATCGATAAGTTTGATGCCTGTTCAAACCCTATCCGACTCTCCATGGGGAAGATATGGTCAACATATACATTAAGTCACATTATTTCTAAATAAAATAAAGCATATGAGTAAGTATAGATACCTACTTAATTATACTTACTCTACGTAATCTTTATAGGCCAAACTGATACGACTAGTTATTTAGAGGAAATGATATGATGAATATCATATCATTGATAAGAAATCATGAATGTGATTGCTTATTTAAGGACAGAACGTCAAAAAATTCCACGAAGTAAACAAACCGATCAGTCACCAAATAGAAGACAAGCTATGGTTTATGAGATAATAGAAGACAAGCTATGGTTTATGAGATAATAGAAGACAAGCTATGGTTTATGAGATAATAGAAGACAAGCTATGGTTTATGAGATAATAGAAGACAAGCTATGGTTTATGAGGTAATAGAAGACAAGCTATGGTTTATGAGATAATAGAAGACAAGCTATGGTTTATGAGATAATAGAAGGCAAGCTATGGTTAATGAGATAATAGAAGACAAGCTATGGTTTATGAGATAATAGAAGCATGCTTTATTTGGTAGCATTACCTCTATCTTAACATTTTTGTGGGGTGGGGACTGAACGACTTAATTTTAAGTCGACTCCAATATCATATTGCTACATTTCATATATTAAAGGTTATATATGTTAAATGGTTTTAGTAAAATTTTGTACATATATTCACGTAGGTATATTATATACTATTGAACAATATATCTACTATTGTCTAGCCTTATTCCGCGGTAAGTGTATTATGTATTTATGGTGGAATAGGCTCGATTGGAAAGTTATGTTGAAAATGTTTGAATGTGACCGAATAACGTATTCACAATTTCCCGCGATCGATGTGCGGTCTACCTTTACGGTTTAGAACCAATGATAAATGGCCGCACTTGCCCACACGACCGACGTGGCAAATTCTGATTTCTATTCGCGATGGCGTGTGAAAATACATTATTATAAACGGGCTATTAAATAAGACAATGGAAATTTGAAAACTTTGAAGTTAATACACTCGCAGACCCTACATCAACAGTCCAATTTGGGTACTTTGTTTTTGGTCTGTAATGCGGGTAATATCATGTGAAAACGATTCATAGAAAATAATGAGTGTAAGTTGTATAGACGGGCAATTAGTACAGTAATTACGTTTAATGGCAGGCAGCACTTACGAGTCGCATAGCACAAGAGACATCGCCTACATACTACACTTGTAATCGTGTTCTAACAAAGGTACAACTCACACCTTGTCATTAGTTATGAAAGAAAATGTCGATTGTAAAATGGAAAAGTTTTCTAAACACTGGTTCTACTGGTAAAAGCACTCAACTGGTAATTTAACTGGATCACGTTGTTCTGGGACGCAATGCTAGCTAACCAGTGAAAGCATCGATATATTTTCTAAATAAGTTTGTTAATTCATCCATTATGTAGCAACGAAATAACTACATCTTGCACCTATTTCTTCGCAATGTATCTAATAATACAGCAAATATTAGAAATGTAGCAATTTGCCACTCTCATAGGACTCGGCTTCTGCCCGCGGCTTCAACTGCTTAGTACCGAGAGAAAAACCTGTTTGTTTATTGAAGACAATTGTCTTAACCATGTCCAAAATACCTGAGTAATTAAGTTTATTAAGTGCTTTTGGTGTGAAGTAGTAACATAGTATATTCGAAAAAACTTTCGCATTCACAGTATTGGTGTGACCGAGATGACGAGTAGCCAACGTCATTGCTGATCTTGCACACAAAACATCCTGTAATATCTTATTTTAGTATATTATGTAGTCATAAATGTAACATAGACCTAAGTACTCAATTCTTACAAGGATCGTGCTCGCGAAAAAAAAGGAATCCCTCCATTAGGGGTTTCTTGACTGTTCTTCCCCATGGAGGGTCGCATAGGGTTTGAACAGGCGTCAAACTTATCGATAAGTACGCGTGACCTTATGTTTTGAATATTGACGTTTCCAAGCCATTTCTTTATGAATTCTATGGAAATAAAGTTTTTGACTTTGACTTTGACTTTGCACTCTAATTATATATATATTATTATATTATTATTTTTCACCTTAATTTGCCCTCTGTGTTCCGTTAAGAACTCAGAGACGGCTCTGGTCTCGGGCTCGCTGAAGGGATGCGGGCCCGCGTAGTTGTCCGAACATGGGTCCTTGGAGGCGTCCTTTTCACCCCACTGGTAGTCCCAGTTGCGGTCAGCGTCCACGCCGACGCATTCCGTTTGGCCCCAGTTCCAGGGAAACCTGTAACGTATTCGATTTGTAATACGACCTTACGTTATCGTTTCTATGATTTGGAATAATTCATAATGAATGCAAATAAACATTAAGATAAAACCTTGGGATCAGAAAAATGGCCCATTTATTTTCACTATTTGAAACAAAGAACTTACAGATTTAAAGAAAAGAAAAAACAGAACAGTAAAAATATTTAATGCTTGCCGCATTTTGTAGGTTGAAAGTAATATAATAAAGTATTATTTACGTTTGTGTAAAAAAAATATGACATGTCTAAGAATAAATCATATGATTAACTACCTACTGAATGTTATCGAAAACTAGGTAATTATTTGTACCGGGCCATTTATCTGTTGTCTAGCATTGTGCTCATTTTATTAGCTACACGTATAACTTAGGAATAGCAACATTTTAGGGCTGCTATTACCGGTTGAGAGCCGTCTGCTCTCACCAAAAGCCCGTGTGTAAACGCTGTCAAGGCCATCTGCGGCCAAAAGGACAATATCCAGTCATAAAAAAAAATAAAAAATTAGTGCCGCTCTCATATTCTGCCTAATATCAAATGGTATTAGGTATTCTTAAATAATTGGATACAGGATGGACGTGATTGAATGTGGACACTTCCTCACTGAGAATCTTTATAATTGTTAGTCAGTTATCCGTAGAAATTAACGTAATACCGTGCCCAAATTGTAGCTCAACATATTTTATTCAACTTTCACAGGGAACCTGTTTTGTTCTAGTACATTACACTATAAAATTTACAAAATGGCTAGTAGACACTTACAGTTAAAAGCCTACTTATAACAAAGATTCAACTTTATAATATGACAGGCAGAATGTAAGTAAATGTTTTTATATGTGGTTGTACCTAGAGCATTGCCGTTAGCTTCGAATACTTTCTAATTTAATTTGGCTAACCCACTTAATTACATTATATTTTTTATGAAACTTTCAGTTGGTTCTACATTTATTTTAGCTAGACGAATGTCCAGCTCATAAATACGTTCAATCAATAAATATGTTAAGGTTTTTTCATTTTATGTCAGTAAAGTGTTTATTTATTGTTAGTAGTTTATTTTATTTCATGAATAATAACCATATACTTATTGCTGTTGCGCCTAACGCGAGAAATCACATCACACATCTGAGAAATCAGGTGGATCAGTAGTTCGGGAAATTCTATCGCACCAAAACTTATAGCTACTGGCTATTGGTTATTTGCAAATAATTACAAGTAATTCTTATCGAAAGTGGACATTACTCATTTTGAAATTAATGAATCGGTCGTAAGCTTTGAATACGTTTGATTTATCGTACATAACCGAAATTTTAATTTCTGATATGACAGGTTAATTTATTGAGTGCGGCTATCTCCAACGAAAACTAGACGATTACCAATAATTCAACATTAGTTTTAAATATCTGGGTTATTAGATAGGTTATACTAAAACAGATAATCAACCAGTCTTAAAGTGTGATGAAAACCACATATTTATTCTGTTTTTAATATACAAAATTGACGTAAAAAGTTATTTATATCCCAAAATTAACAGCAAAATCATTAAAATATCGTCTCCTTAGACTTACTTTAGCATAATTTAAAAAATAATACAATTACCCTAATTATTGACTACTAACAGATTTTGTATAAGAAATAGTCGTAATATTTATCTCATAAAACTTCAAAACAATGTGTCGATTTGCTTCAGGTTACAGAATTGTTTGGTTATAATAGTAATGGTGGACATTTCACACAGCGCCATCTAGCCCCAAAGTTAGGTAAGCATAGCTTGTATCATGGGAACCAGACAACAGATATAATACTTATATACTTTTCTTTTGTAAATACATACATATTAACACCCAGACACAGAACAAACATCAGTGTTACAAATGTCACATACATGTTTGTACTGAGTGGGGATCGAACCCACGACCTACAGCGCAGAAGGTAGGGTTACTAACCAACTGAGCTATGAGGCCAGTCAAAAAAGTGTTGCTGTATCAGACGGCCGATAGGAATAAGTCGCTTCACCGTCAACATTTGATTGTAATCTGTATGATGTGATCCTCTATTTTATCTACGCAGTCGATTTTTGGAATGGACTCCTAAAGAATCGATTCCATTAAAGCTCATGGTTGATGGGTAGTAAAATCGACGTTAAAGCACTGTTTTTATTACTAACTAGCTGTTGCTCGCGACCTCGTCCGTGCGGAATTCAGGTTTATCGCGCACTCCTATTTTACCCCTCGGAAAAGTAGCCTAAGTTACTCCATGTTACATCAGCTATCAGTGAAAGTGCCGTCAAAATCGGTCCGGACATTTCAGAAATTAGCCGGAACAAGCAGACAGACAAAAATTGAAAAAAAAATTGTTTTGGTATATGTACCGTGTATACAATACATCCATATGCATTTAGTAAAAAGCGGTTATTTTAGTTATTACAAACAGATACTACAATTTTATTTATTTGTTTAGGGGATTTTTATTAACGACTCATTAATTTATGCAAGAGCTCCAGTCGCGTGTCGTAACTGACACGCACATTTTTTTTTAACATAGACTATCAAATAATTTTACTATCTGTGCCTTAAATTGCCGTCAAAAGTGAACAAACCAGTGTGAGGACAGACACTTCCTCTATTCAAAAAAAATAATATTTTGCAATAATTCTAATTTCTAGGTAATAAGCACGAAGTAAACATACTTTCGCAATAGATAAGATGGTTTATTACCGAGCTAGAAACCTGTGTCCATGGTTCGTGAACAAATACCGCTGGTAAAACGGCTCGGACAGTTTTTAAGTTATTAATTTTATGTAACATAAATTAAATTGTTTTATTTAGAAATGGAACTTTTAATAAAATACGCCATTTAACCGAGAATACGTGTGTTCGCGACGGCAGTCGGAGATGGAATAACTTGTAGCAGAGGATTTTAGATTGCAGCATTTTAGAGAGGTAAGCGTTTAATAGTACAGGGGATCAAGTAACAAAGCGCTCAATACGTAAACATAGTAAAGAGGAATCTATCCTAAATGGTCAGACGAAACAGCGCCAAACTTTGATGATGATTTGAGATGACTTTGACCAACAGTTGATGATAAAAATGTTCAACCAAATCGGTTCAGTAGTTTCGGCGGGAAAGCGTAACAGACTTACGTCCGGTAGATATAAGAAAATGTAGGTATCGTGTAGTAATCGTAAACGGATGATATTTTGTTATATTTTTCTGTTTACTGATTTTTGTGATGACTTGTGTATTTAGTTGAAAGCGAGAAGGAATGTTGACTTTTCCAAACCATCTTAGAAATAGAGGTAATACAAAAGGAAAAAAAAATTTGGAATATGGTCTATTTTGTGGCAAAAAATGAGACTCTAATTGGCTGACCGGCGAATAAGCCACAATGACCGCAAAAGCGAATGTTCGCCATTTGTGGCACGTGATGTGGGGCTCCAGATACTTGTGAAAAGTACTAGCTGTACCCGGCAGGCTTTGCAATGTCACGTTAACTATATAAGTTACATTAAATACGAAAAGAGAATACATTTATATATAGATTTTTGTGCCAGGAACAGTCGCGGACGTCCCCAGAACACTATCAAAGTTTCTTCACAATTTGATCAATGGTTTCGGAACGCATACGGAACACATACTAAATACTTAACGGCTCTGTCGGAAGATCAAAGTTAGTTGCCACCCAACTAAAAATATGCTGAGCCTTACCTTTTTGTTGCAACTAGGCTTTTTCAACTTCTATATATAATATATATTTAAATTAATAATATTTAGTTACGTACTTGTCTTGTTTTTAGTTCTTTGTAAGCTTAGCCACAAATAAAATATAATATCTTTCTTTCAAATATTGTTTTTTACTTATATAGAAGGGAGCGGGGAAATTGCAGGCATATGAGACATAACATCCCCGTCTCAATGCGACTTGATTCATCTCGTACTTTAATGTAGAGGACTTGAGTCGTATTGCTGTTGTCCAAGGTCGTCAGCTCGTTCTATCGGGTGATGCGTGGTGGTCTAGCGGTACTGACCCCCAAGTTTCAATCCGGAGGTCGCCGCTTCAAATCCCGACGTGCACCTATGAGTATTTCGATTGAAAGATTTATGTGTACAATACCACGTTCTCAAACCGGTGAAGGAAAACATCGTGAGGAAACCGACATGTCCTAGAACTAAAAATTCGAAGACATGTGTCTAGTGCACGAAAGGAGCCTCTTTGAGGCGCACTTACACCACACTGGTTCGACAGAACCGGTGACTCGAAGAAGAAGAATCGGGTGATATGTGTTCTGGGTAGAACACATAAAAAATATATCATAATAACTGAGTATTGTATGTGACTGACCATCCGACATAGTATTGGTCCGCGTGGTCGGGCAGCCGCGATCTCGTTTTCCTCCACAGTCTGTCGTGTGTGTGCGAGTGTTCGTACCCGTCCGGATTCACAACCGGCATTATGTAGTAGTCTGCTTGGTTCAGCATCTCCGTGTCGCGACCTGTGTTACCATAAACACTATAACAATAATGATAAACAAAAATAATAATAAAAAAGACGTGTGGCACTCGGAGACTGCCGCGGTAAAGCTATTGCGCGTGATATTTCAAAAAGTCATTAAAAGTTCTGGTATTTATCGATAGATGGCAAAACTAAAAAGTATCACCGCTGTGCCGGTCGGAGTGGGGGGTGTTAGGTTCTTTTCGTTACGGAATTTCTGGATTCGGTCTCCACGCTCAAGGCCCGCGATAGAAGCTATGCAATAGCTTAATAAAAAAGATATCGTCTCCAGTATACATCTTATTTAAGATGCTACCACGGCGTGGGCATAAGATAAATCGTTGATGACTGACAGATTTCAATGTCTAACGGGGTCAAGCATGAATCAAAATAATTATATAGAAATGAACTTTTGATTCTCGCAATGTGAGATCGATTATTGACTGGTACCGTAGTGCCACACTTATTCGATGGAAGCGACCCGAATATTTCATATAGGTAAGTAGGCACATAATTTTATCTACACACAGTAATGCTAAGTACGGGCGATCGCGCGACCATGAGCATTTTACCAATCACATGAGTGATAGACTTATTTTTTGTGGTGGACTATTCGCACAGCGCCATCTAGCACCACTAAACATAGCTTGTACTTTGGGAACCAGACAACTGATAGAATACATATATACTTTTTTATAAATACATACATGTAATACATATTAACACCCAGACACAGACACAAACATCTATATTCATCACACATATGCGAAGTACTGCCACTATACCCATTTCCGCCGCCAAGAACATTTTCGTTACTGTGTTTGAAAGGTGTGGTATCAGGTAAAATTACAGGTACAAGAGATATTCTACCTTCACCACCCAGAAGCGTGGGCGCACACGATGCGACTTTGGTTTTGTGATATCTAGGTAGGACCCAAGTCGTATTGTTTGTAATGGTCAGAGGTTACCACTTGACACCAGGTAGGGCATCAGCTCTCTCCGTAACATTATCACGTAAATAACTTGTATGCTAACCTGACCCAGTCTCCCCCTCGACGAGGCTATGGATGATCCAGGTGGCGACCGCCGGAGCTATCCACTCCCGCGCGTGCATGCCTCCGTCCACCCACACGGCCGGCTTCATGCGCGAACGCAGCTTCCACTTCTTCTTACCGTCGCTGCTGCTCGACGTTTTGTTTGCTGTTTTGTTTAATGGCAATGAAATCTGATAACAAAAAAAATACATTGATAAATTTTTCAAATTGCCAAGAGATTTGAAATATTGTACAGATTTTTTGAGCTGGAGAAGCTGTGGTCATAGATAAAGTTCTCTCAAGATTGGAACTTTCACTTTTAGTATGATTAGAGGCAAGTCGGTAACAGTAGTAGAACAATACGCTTAAATACCTTAACTGCAACAAGAGGTAGACCTTCAGAAGATCGTCCCAAAGGAATGAGCTCTACCACGTCAGAATGGGAATGTTGCAGGTACTCCAAGTAACGCAAGATATCCGCATAGCGATGGTATCTTCTCCATGTCATCGGATGACCTCGGATTTGTTCCAGCTCCAACCTCTGCTTCTTCGAAAGGCGCGGGTTTTCGTACATTATGGCTTTCTGTATGAGGAAACATAGATTTAGAAAGTTTTTGATCACCAATTCTGATAGTCAAATACGTGCATTGAACAACTGATACCTGCAGATCCCATATAACCACGTCGAAATCTATCTTAGAAGATTTAAGGTGCTCTTTTACATCAGCCAAAAGGTCGGCCGGAACTAGTAAATCTGTGGAGCCATTGAGAGACGGTGCCGTCCACCACATGAGGCCCGATCCCTGCGCGTCTTCCTGCAACTCCAGTAAATCTTGCACCTTCCACATGGCGTCTGGATACGTGCGTAGGAGTTGATAACCTTTGTAGTTTTTCTTCAATGGTTTCTTTGCTGTTTTCTTATCTGAAAAAGTAATTTTCATAATTAACTAGACGTTAATTGTTGATTATCTGTCTAATTAGTCAGATTAGACACGGGAAAGCCTGGTATGATAATATGTCGTTCAAAGAACACCCAGACACTATGTAATAGCATAAGAAAGTGAGTTATACAGGATGACTGTTTGGTAGAGTCCATATCTGTCTTGCGTTGCTATCATATAGGCGATACATTTAGGCACAGCGAAAACTAATGGGTATATATTTCAAATATTGTGGAATTTGAAATTTCCTCAATTTGGACCTTCAACCGTTTGTTTCTTAATATACAGATATCAATCACTTTTTTTTTAAACAATTGTGTTTATTTGCAGATATTTTGTTAGCTGTAATTTTACTATAATTAATTTGGTGAATAACTAGCCAAAGAACTATATCGTACTTCGCATTTCATTGGTGCTACTGAACTGTAAGCTAGAGTAAGGGCTGTAGTTCATTGCACAGGCTCCTACGAGTTATGAATATTATAACCCTACTCTATTTTAACAAACAGCTCTTCTGAATTTTATTTGGTTCTGTGTAACCATCGATCGTATTTTAAGTAAGGTAATGAAGATGACATGTCGTTAAGGCTTGGTAACTTTGTCTGTATCGTTAAAACTCGTAACGACTTTTAGATCAATCTCACTATCTATGATCTCATTAGAAAGCTCAAAGACTTTTCAAATGTTTTCCAGAAAAACTTCTACTTTATGCTTGGGCATCAGTAAAGGCACTAGGGTGTCTTATTTCCATTAAATATAAACAATGTTAATAATACCAGTATACAATATTATACATTTATTATACAATATTAAGTGGGAATATTTTTTTCAAAAAAGAGTTTCTATAAGTCAAAGTCCTTTAACTTAACCTTTACTTTAACCTTTAACTATCGCTAAAAGTTACGCCGTCTACCAAATCATCATCCTGTTGTACTAATGACTAACTACTTTCGAACTCAGGGGCATTCGGTACGTATCTATAGTCATCAGTAGATGATGGCAATGACTTGTACGCCAGTTCATTTTGATTTTATCATGAACTAGCGACCTGCACCGACTTCGCACGGGTGAAAGCTCTCAAGAGTCACGCTGTTCCGACATGATCACAGATATCATCATAGTTCAGCAAATTGACATGAAATATTTATAAAACTAGCTGTTGCCCGCGACTTCGTGGAATTCGGTTTTATCACGCACCCCTATTTTACCCCTCGGAAAAGTAGCCTAAGTTACTCCTTGTTACATCAGCTATCTGCCAGTGAAAGTCCCGTCAAAATCGGTCCAGCCATTTCAGAGATTAGCCGGAACAAACATACAGACAGACAAATATTGTAAAAAATGTTGTTTTGGTATATTTACCGTGTATACTGTGTATATGCACTTAGTAAAAAGCGGTTATTTTAATATTACAAACAGACACTCCAATTTTATTTATTTGTATAGATTTCAACACCAAAAGAATCAAATAGTCTTTTTTTATGCGAATAAGTTATGGAACGAACCAAATGTCCCACCTGACGTTAAGCGGTAACCTCTGCCCATAACAAAAGCAAACTATCTTGACTCCTCACCTACTTAGGTGTGGGAAGACTAAAATCGTATTCTATTGCTACCGTACTTCGAGACGTGAAGGTGAAACGTCTCAAGTGTTTGTAATTTCACCAGCAACCACACCTTTCATACCGGAACACATTAGCGTACGCATTACTGCTTCGCGGCAGAAATAAGTTGCAATATTTCCCCGGACGAACTTAGAACCAGTTCTCTGCCTTAGAAAATCTAATTACTTTTGACTATTAGTGAAAAGCGCACCATAATTGACAAGAATTTTAATTTATTATTTAGTGATTACTTTAAGATTTGCACCACTAAAATATTTCACTTCCTTTGACCAATCGTAATTGACAGTTATCCACTTCATTCGAAATGAAGTCCCAATTAAAAAGAATGTGTGTGTATTTTCGTTCATTCATTTTTAATGCTGTGAACTGATGTACGATAGTCAATAAATTAGTAAATATTAATTGGCAACTGAGATAAATTACTCACTTTTAATTAAATATCTTTTATAATTTAGCATTTCACACTTATAAATTAACAAATTGGCAACTTTCTAGTGACATAAATACCCTTCGCGAAATTAAAGACAGTAAGTAGTATTATTTGGAATAATTTCTTTTGATTTATTGTAGCTGAAAAAGGCGTAGATTTAACGAAGTTTTCTAAACTGTAATTTTTTTTTAAATTTTGGTGGACATTTCACGCAGCGCCATCTAGCCCCAAAGTAAGCACAGCTTGTGTCATGGTAACCAGACAACTGATATAATAGTTAAATACATTTTTTTGTAAATGCATACATATAATACATACTGACACCCAGACACAGAACAAACATCTATATTCGTCATACAAATGTTTGCCCTGGGTGGCTCAGCTCAGATCGCAGAGTTACTAATCAACTGAGCTGTGAGGCCTGTCAAACAACTGATCAATACATATTTGTCTATGGTCATTATAACCTTCTTTACAAAGATGGTAGACATGATGCTGCGTGTTTTCTCGGGTGGTAGCTATATCAGGTAGCGTGTTTATGTACTATCTGCCAATACAAGTCTCCATGAATGTTGATAAACCGGAATCGACATGTGATGAGCGTACTTTTACATAGGTGCATATACGATATAACTTAATTCATAGTAATCCTTGTGTTTTTCGTTTGATTTTTAACTGAAATAAGATGTTAAATAAAAAGGGTTTGTATAAGAAAATCGGGCTAAATATAGAAAATTATGATGTGGCCTGACAGCTCAGTTGGTAGTAACCCTGCCTTCTGCTTTGTAGTTCATGGGTTCGATTCCAACCAAGGACAAACATTTGTGTGACGAACATAGTTTGTTCTGTGTCTGCGTGTTAATATATATTATATGTATGTATTTACAAAAACAAAATAATATAGTATTATATCACTTTTCTGGCTCTTATGATACAAGCTATGCTTAGCTTACTTTGGGGCTAGATGGCGCTGTAAGAAATCTCCACCAATATTATTATTATTTGATTATCAATAGCATTAACTAAATTATTGAGAATATTAAAATTGTTGACCAATTAAATCACATGATCATGCGAGTTGAATGTAGGTTTATCAAATCTAGTTCCCACATAGAAGAGAGAGGAATGGAAAGTGATTTAACTATAATAAAATAGAATATACAACAGAGCATATGACCTTAAGGTCGTTTTTTACAGTGTTCTCAACAGCATCGGCGTGTAAAGAAAAAAATAATGCGGGACTCCCGCTGCGCTTGAAGCTGCCATGAAACGCCCGTCAAAAACAGATCGCTATCAGCTATGTTTTCCAAGATAGTACCTTCACGAGGATGAAACTGCATTCGCTCTTGTTGTTTCGAGCAACGACAATGTTTGGCAAAGGATTTGCTTGATCATAAAGGCGTTAAATCAGTTTTTATCAGATTTTATCATTCGAATCATCAATATTTTTGAAACAACTGTTTTGTTATAATGTTAAGGGTAAAGCTATCTGTTTTTTATTATAATTATATAAGTATTCTGTTCTATTCTTATCATAGTTTGCCCATTTCTGCCGCCAAGCAGTAACGCGTTCGCGTTACTGTATTCCGGTTTGTAAGGTGTGGTTGCCGGTGAAATTACAGACACATGAGACATTCCACCTACACGTCTTAGAGTTACGGACGCATACGATGCGACTTGGGTCTTGTCGTACCTAGTAAGGGACCCAAGTCGCATCGGTTGTTATGGGCAGAGGTTACCACTTACCAGGTGGGCCGCCGGCTCGTTCCGTAACTGTATCACATAAAAAAAAAAGTTGAGAGTATGTTCTTACTTGTACTAGTATCACTGGCCAAGTATGCGCCGTCATTAGAATCTTCTATGTCTAGCAGATTCTGGAACCAGCTGCCTGCCGTCGTTGGAGGCATTGCCGTTGTCGTCGTTATGGGAATTGGCTTTGGGTCACCGGAGTCTGAGAACCAGCTTCCTCCTCCAAACCACGATTGAGGGCCCACAAACCAACTATAAATCTGGGAGAAGAAACCTGAAAAATTTAAACAAAGTATATTTTCTTAAAGTCACTCTCGCGGGAAACAATTCACACACCGCCATCTAGCCCCAAACTAAGCATAGCTTGTACTATGTGACCCAGACAACTGATAGAATACATATATACTTTTTTGTAAATACATACATACATTAACACCCAGACACAGAACAACTGTATTCGTCACACAAATGTTTGTCCTGGGTGGTAATCGAACCGATAACCTACAACCTACATATGATGAACCACACATGGTAAGTGACATCCTATGATGTTGACGTGAATACTACCCACTGGAGAATCTAAGTCTTATTTCACTGCGCTCATCAGCCTAAGACATGCAGATGGGAAGTCCCAATGACAAGAGCCTGGTGATACAACTTTTTAAAAAACTAAACTAACTAAAAAAAAAACTAAACTAAACTAAAAAAAAAAAAAAAAAAATTAATAATAAAATAATAATAATATAACAACTCTCCGGGCCTCGCACGTTGCTTTGCTGTTTGTTTGTGTTAAGCAAAAGTTAAATTTGAAATAATAAATTTTAATTCAGATCTGAGAACTGAAGTTCGGTAATTGGGTGAAATAATCGTGCTAATATGTAGGACTTTTTGAAAACATCCTGACTCGGAGATTGAGCATTACTATATTGTGTTTAAAGGTATTATGTTCATAGGGATTCAAGAGTCCTTAAAATTGCTATAGCTAACAACTGACATTGGAAAGATCTGATGTGTAATATTATTAGTTCAAATCCGCGGCAGGCCGTCTCAAAATATTGAAGTCAAACATCGCATTTCTTCCGATAAAAACAATGTGTTTATCGATAATTTTCTGGCTACTCTTAACCCAATACGATCACATCGATCAAACTATAGCCCTGCTATGTATATGAAGAGAAGTAGGTTACACAATACTGCATCCAAGCGATCTAGCCAAGGTTATTAGCGGATGTACTTGAATCGCTGCGCTGGATGAATTAAAACTTTCGCTTGCCTGAGGGAGGCAAGGTAAGATATCTTTACGATTAGCTTATGATAGTACGTTTGAATATATAAACTCTACTTTGTAAATAGCTGGGTGGTTTATATTTTTAGAGGTTATGTTCTATTTGTTTGAGATATCGACCTTTTTGATGAAAATAAAACAGAATATATTATAAATACGCGTTATCCAGAGATCCGGTAGTGAACCTTTATATCTCTATCCCTGATTACAATACCAGTACTGCAACTTTTTCAAAGAATATCATAGAAAGCGTCGCGTCGCGGTACTTACTTTTACAGTTACTAGGTTAATTATTGCACAGCATAGAGATGTCAAACCTTATTACGTGATATAGAGCGACGGTGTAATTTATAATTGACCTAACAAGCGGCAATGTTCTTTGTAAGGCCCTTGACCTGTAGCTAGTGTAAACATTCGTTAGTGTTTTGCCAGTTCTTCCTACTTCTTTGCATTGTTGGGAAAGTATATTATTAAAGATATGTTTAAAGATAAGAACAAAAATCTAATTTGTAGGAATTATCATGTTATTACGACTTTTATTACGTGAAAACCAAGTATGTTAAAGTAATATCTTCCCCATGGAGGGTCGTATAGGGTTTGAACAGGCATCAAACTTATCAATAAGTACGCGTGACCTTATGTTTTGAATAATGTTGACGTTTCCAAGCCATTTCTTTATGAATTCTATGGAAATAAAAGTTTTGACTTTGACTTTGAATAAATTGAAACTCAACTCCACTTTCGGGGAATTCGCTATTAAAATAAGAGGAGGAAAGTCCGGGGTAGACTAATAAAATTCAGAGTTCTGGATTTACCAGATGCACTATTGCCCATAGACGTGAAGTGACTATTGAGAGGAAATATATACAGTTACATTCCACCTTTTCATATCCGACTACATTATGAGATAATTTTTTTAATGAAGCGTGCGTGAAAGTAAGAATGAATAAGATTGATCGGTAGAATACCGGATGACAGATAGCCTAATGACCGCCTCCAAAATCGATTAAGGAATCTAGTGAAGATTATAAAGTCAGAGAAAAAACAGACCGCATACAAAATGATTAAGTTTAATACTAGTGCTGGACTGACAAGTGATTAATATATACAGGTGTCCGGTAATGAATGGATAACCTTGAAATGGGTCTTAGTAGAACCAGCATTCGGAAAAAAATATCAAATAAAAAAAACCAAGCAGTATCAATGATATGTATTTTTTAAATAATATCGATGTTTTGTTTTTTTTGTTTTGTTTTTTTTTATACTACTTGGTATTTTTCTTATTTGATATTTTTTTCCGAATGCCCAATAGTTCTACTAAGACCCATTTCAAGGTTATCCATTCATTACCGGACACCCTGTATATATTAGAAGAGCTATAGCTATAGCAATTAAAATTACGAAGCGAAATTACTTAGCGAAGTTCAGTCTGCTGTTTTCATCTTCATCTGTAACTTAATTTAGTTGTAAAAGTTTAGTGTGTAATTCAATATTCTAGCGACAAGAATTGTCTTAGCTCTTTGAGTATTAGCATATAATACTTATAATAAACATTTATTGGTCAGTTAGTTTACTCCGTTGAATAACTGAACTTTAAAATCTGAATTTAACGTGATAAATTTAAAATTTTCCATTGTTTTAGGAGAAACAAGAGTGAACTGCAGTTTTGCAGTAGAAATGTGTATGGTAGTACTTCCCAGGACAAACACTGCTTAGTTGGTTCAGTTTTCAGTAAAATTAATAAATTAAACTTAATTTGAGTGGGATGGAATATAGAGATAGCATCCGACTTTTCTGGTTGTATTATTTGTGACTTATTCGCTGTAAAATACATAATAACTCACTAAATACCGAACTTGGGGGAAATTTTATTTTTTTTCGTTACTTTGAATTCTAACATTATATATAATAAAATTCTAGCCAATCCAAAATTAATTTAAGTTACTAAGTATATTATTATTTGTAGAAATTAGAAAAGCCTAAGTCCTAGTTGTGGTGAACTTTCAGTTTGTGGTTTAAATACAGTTGGTCGCAGAGACTATAGTTGCTTAGACACCTGACTTAGATTATAAACCATTTACGTATCGTCACGCGTCGCTTATATCCATAACGTGAACCACAGATACTACTAAATACGTACACATATTATTAGATGAATTTTCCAATGGTTAAGACAACTTGAATCGTGCAGTCGTATTTTCATAATAATGATTTAAATCCCATCAGTTGGATGTTACGTGATATGTCGTCGTTTAAACTTTCGTCATCCGTTTAGGTTTGGCAAGATAAGATCATGTTGCCGTAAACAAGCCTCTGAGAGAGTGATTTCCGTCTCTCCCAAATAAGTACATACCATGCACATATAACGATTTCGTTCACGTTTTATTATTTCAAAGAAAGATGTAATTTCTAAGAAATCTGACAATAAGCTAGAGAAATGAAATAAGCAAAAACAATATTCAGCTTGACATATTTTGTCCCAGTTTAAGAATATACTCAAATACAGATAAAAGTATACTCCATAATTAAAAAATAAATAAAATAAGATTATCAGTTTTATTTTGTTAATTAGTCTGTTTTTTAAGTTATTTTAGATGTACGCACATATGTTTACGTTACAATTCGGATTGCGAATTGTTTAGATATGTATTGTTTTTAGAATTGTAATGTGTTTTGTGCGAATAAATAAATATAATGCCGTAACCGGTACAAGTAAGACACAGAAAAGAATAACGATGCTTTGCCCCATTTTAAATATATGGTCTAAGCTTCTAAACTTTATTTATTTATTTTATTGCACATGTTTTAATAACTTATTACTAAATACATCACTGTACGTACCCTGTAAGGGTGTTGCACATCTATGTTACCTTTGTTACGAAAAACTAAATCGAATTTCTAGACTAGTAGGTAATTCATAAAACCTAGATAGGTTTTGCCTCTGCTGTAGTTTTGTTGTCCACCCACAAATCAAGTCATAGTTATAAGCCAGCTTGAAAGACGTAAAATACATATGCCTGTATTTATAAGTATAAATATACAGGGTGTCCGGTAATAAATGGATAACCTTGAAATGGGTCTTAGTGGAACTATTGGGCATTCGGAAAAAAATATCAAATAAAAAAAACCAAGTAGTATCAATTTATCAATAAAACTATAGGAATACGATAATTTTATAACACTTTTAAATCAATAAATCTGTATAGGGGCGAATTTTCTTACGAACTGGAGGCCTCTTCCACTATCTACATGTAAGTCCCCTTTTTAGATCTAGAATATAATATTTGTGATCTAGTGTCTCCACAGTCTCTCACACAATTTCTATAAATAACAAAGAAAAGAGTAGTTTTCTTTGTTATTAATAAAAAATAATTCATGAAATGACTAAACGGCACAAATGTATTACATTTATTTTAGCATAAATGTTAATTCAAACTCGTCATAAATTAGTTTGCAAATTGCGCGACCGCTTTGAAGTCTATATGCGATTTGATATTGTATTTTTTGAGGATTAATGTAAAGTCGCTTACGGATGAAATTAAATGTTACTACATTATGGTACTTTCGTTTTTTCAAAGTATTTAGCCTATTGTACCTACTCTTAAATATATTAAAACCGGAATCATTGAAATGTTACCCTCTCCGAAGGGGAATTCAGAGCTATGACTTGAAATGTATCTTTTTATCGTGCGAGCATATACGTGATAAGTAGAGAGTTCATCACTATTGCTTTCGCACAAATAACTCAACGCTTTCTTCCAGTAAATAATTTCTAAAAAAGAGTGTGGGTCATTTTTATATCAACAAAATAAAACCGACAGCTTGCAAGTACATGAGTCTACAAATAATTGTGGGCACAGAGGCATTACCTTACTTACTTTCGAAGATCATTCTAGATCAAAAATATTTGCAGTCATATTATGTTTGTTGCCTTCATATTTGAACCACACTAAATATAAAACAATGTTGAGAGCAATTTCAAAGAAAACCCACCTATAAACCAACCTGATTTTTCCGGTTTCTTCACGCTCTTTTTCGCTTTGTTTTTCTGGAAATACGAAGATAGCCATCCGGGGTCCTTGGGTGGACACGTAGTTTTCATGGTGTGAGGTGCTTTAGTAGTTTTGGGAGTGCGGCGCGTAGGGCGGGCGGTCGAACGCCGAGCGGTGGTGGAACGGCGGGTGGTCGTCGCCGCTTTGGGCGGCCCGCCCTTCGAAGGCTTCTTAGTTCTCCTAGTGACGTAACCAGCGTGGGGAACATGCACCAATAGTTGAACCGGTCGACTGGTCGCTTTATTTTTCAACGGTGGCGACTCGGTCACTATAAAGTTCACCGTATGCGTCTCTATGTTAATGTTAGTGGTTTTCATTACTTTCTTGTCGTCACCCTTGACATTTTTCACCGGCACGGTCACTTTCGGGCCGTCGCCCATTAGAATCACTTTAGTTATGTTACGTTTGGTCGGGGGGCGGACCCGCGGGCGTGGGGTAGTGTCGCGGGAGTCGTCATAATCGTCGAACAGTATGAAGGGGTCGGTGGAGTCTGAGTCGGAGATGTCGTCGGATGCGTGGGGCGGGCGCGGGCGGTGCGCGGCGAGCGCGCACGCCAGGAACGCCAGCAGCGCCAGGCGACGCGCCATGTAGTGAGCGTGTGCGCATGGCGAGGTGCGCGCGCACTGTCCGCGATACCGCCGCACCGGTTACCTTCCCTGCCACTGTTATTATGGGTCGGTCGGTGGCGATGTCGCTTTCAACGCGCGAACACTAGGTCAGGCCGCCGCGCCGCACGCCTCGCCCGCTCGCCGTCATATACTCCTCCGACACACTCGTACTTACACGGGGTATTTTCGATTACTTTTAACCAAAAACGTTCACTCCGACTACGGACTCCTTCACAGTATATTTAGATAAATAGATAGATAGATAGAAAACTTTATTGTACACCACATAGACACATACAAATAAACAAGTTAAAAATAATTTACAATACATGTGACGTACAATCAGCGGCCTTATTGCTTAAAGCAATCTCTTCCAGGCACCCTTTGGATGGACTGGATTAAAAAAGAATGATTTGGGACGGTGGTGTTAAACAAAAGAAAATATTATATCAATACACTTAATATATTTATATTTTATGTATTTTGATAGTTGCAGTTTTATAATTTTAGACCTATGTACTCTATTAGAACCAGTTAAATGAGTCAGGCTAGGAAGCAATACTGATTAAATTTACGGTAGTAAACTAGCATCTCCTTCGTATTATAGAATGCTTTAAAATATAATAAACAGAGGTTCAATTTTTCAATTAATCCCAAAGCTAATTGTAAAATTTAAAATCTGGAGTACTGTCTAACAACTCAAGGTATCCATCCAATGTACCATCGATCTTTTGTTATTGAAATGGAAAACTATAAAAAGGTTTGTTTAATAAAATTAAAATTATCCTGATGTCGCTGTTTGTACTTACTACTGTACTTAAGTTTACTTAAGTAATTACTGTAATTAAGTACATCATAAAGATGCCTGAGAACCCTGTTAAAGCTGTTCCTCTTTTTCTAAAGGTACAAATCTAAACACAAAAACGTACGCAAGAAAGCTGGTAGTTGCCGGATTATCAGTAGCGGCAGCAGACAATGCTCAGGCGAGTCTGAAAGCATGGAGGCTCAGCGCTCCAGACCACGAGTTTCAATCCGGTGGTTGCGGGTTCAAATCCCACGGTAAATTTTCATGTTAAAATTCAGCTCAAATGTAAAATTATGATTCTGAGCATCGGTGAAATTTGTTGTATAAAATGGATAAAATTACTTCCATTAAAACCTTAATTAAAATGGCGGTCGGAGGAAAAGTTATTTTACATTCTATTGCACTCTGCATAATAGCACTGCACTATAATGTTTCCGTACCGAGAGAAACGGACAATAGCCACTTAGGCTAAGACAAAATGGTCGAAATCAATCGAGGCGTTTCCTCTTTCGAAAGTGTACCGATTTTTGTTTTTTTCTTTCACACAATTTACCTGCTTTGTTTTGCCTCGTTTGCCTGGATGGCTTTCTGACAAGGGCCAATTTTATGTTTTTATGGGCAGTAGCTAATTAACACATAAAAACAGGGCAGCATACTAGTAATCGATATTTTCTGTATCATTTAATAGTTAGCATCCAAATTCAGTGAGGAAGATGGTTTTTGGAGAAATCGCAAACCACTTTTCCTTTCAAAAGTACGTACCTTCTTCAGAACGGGTCTCAAGTACAAGCAGGAGCATTGCACAATACGGTGAACAATTTAAGGATTTATTTTTTGTAACTACTTTGTTTTGGTACATGTACCGTGAATACATCCATATGCACTTGGTAAAAAGCGGCTATTTTAATATTACAAACAAACACTACAATTTTATTTATTTATATAGATAAAAGAAAGTACATTATGATTAGAAAAATGTTTATTTGCTACCTACATGTACGTACTACTAATTAATCAACCTTTGTAATGGAAAACAACCCAAGACCTCATTTTTCAATTCAGTACATTCTAATGATCGACTGTGGGAGTTTAAATAACTCGCGTAAAAGTTGACATTACATATCAATAAGTAGATATTTTATAAAGTTTCACCCTGTGTGCGGTAAATCCGTATAATCTATATTGTTATGTGAAGACCGCGTGAAATGTAGTCCATAGTTTATGGTTCGATACACGCAGCGCGCGCGCGCACGCGTGCGACTATGTCGTATCATTTTATGACAGCGTACAAAGGGGTGTAACCTGTGTGAAATAATGCATATTTGTTTAAATCTCGTCGTTAGTAGCGCACTATTAACTTTCCCTTCAATTTTAGGGTTCCCTTAAATTCTCTGCAGAATATTAGCTTAACTTTGTAATGTTAATACGAGTAAAATTTATTTATTATACAGGTTTAGCCTAGTTTAGGTATTAGAGATTTTATTGGGGGGGACATTAGGGGTTTCTTGTTTGTTCTTCCTCATGGAGGGTCGGATAGGGTTTGAACAGGCATCAAACTTATCGATAAGTACGCCGGACCTTATGTTTTGAATAATATTGACGTTTCCAAGCCATTTCCTTATGAATTCTATGGTAATAAAAGTTTTTGACTTTGAGTGTAGGTACCTACTTATGCACCAAGAACATAAGGTTAGATGGAACTTTTTTTTTTTATTAAATATTAAAAATATTGTAAAATGTAATACATTCATAAATGAATATGATCGGTACTGCTTCAAGTAAGTTCATTTCTAAAATAATGCTCCATGAAAGGCGTTAATTTGGGGTCTTTCGAAACGTGAGGAAAATAAAATTACAAATGAATCTCTATCTAATATAATTTAATTTTGTTTTTATGTATGTTTGTATCCAGTGCGCCTGACTCAACTGAGAAATGGGATATTGTAGCACATTGGTCAGAAAATACCTTAATACGAAAAACTTTATTCCTATAATAATAATTTTATGTTTTTTTTTTTTTATGTAATACAGTTGCAGAACGAGCCGACGGCCCACCTGGTGTTAAGTGGTAACCTCGGCCCATAACAACTGATGCGACTTCGGTCCTCCCCTACTAGGTACGACAAGACCCAAGTCGCATCGTATGCGTCCGCAACTCTGAGACGTGAAGGCGGAATGTCTCATGTGCCTGTAATTTCACCGGAAACTACACCTTTCAAACCGGAACACAGTAATGCGAATGCTTCACTGCTTGGCGGCAAAATTCCTAATATACTTACCACGGGTTTTTATAACAACAAGGAAACGGAATAGCTGTAAGGCGGCTGTGAAACTAAAAAGTATTATTTCATCACTCATCAAAGATTCCCAGAGAACATTTCTTTTATAAAAAAAGAAAACTCTTACTGGTTTGTTATACATAATACAGTTTCTTAATCAACATTGTTAAGTATTACTAACTCCTTGCTTAAAAACAGATATATCCTCCTTAATTCTATACGAATTTTGTTTATGAATAACCTCTTTAATGAACTTCACATAACTAAAATTGATTTAAAACTTGATGCATAACAACGGACTCGGCTAATTGTATCAGACAATTAATCATAATGATTGTTGTAATCTGCAAACCGGTCACAAATGGAATTTTATTTGTACCTTCATAAGCTCGCACTGAGTTTCCACATCAGTGCCGCGAGGAACAGACGTGTGCAGTAATTCATTATCTAATCGGACTATTTTCAGATAATAGGTACACACGCTGTAGTAACCCATTTAGTCGAGTTGCGCATGCGACGCTCCTCGGGGTCAACACAGGGCAGTCGGATCGCTGTTACACTGCGGAGGGTCATTGCCATACCTACGTCGCGGAGTGGTGAGCGAAGACCGTCTATTTAGCATGCTAAAAGATAAGTTTGAGGATTCATTCGTTATTAAGCAAACTTCTATATCCTCCGTTAATTACAGCATAAGTTTGAATAGCCGAATTATCTACTTTAGAGAAGATGAATTTTAATAAATGATCTGAGGAGGTATAAGGTGGTAATTATTTAGATAACCTACCTATTGTTAGTAATTAATTCAGATAAAACGCAATTAAATACAGATATGAGAATTATAATATTTTAATTGTTTAAATTCACAGATAGACACACGCTAGATGCTAGATTGTATTATAAAGCTTTAATGAGTTGGATTTTAGGTAGAGCAGGTGGGTAGCACAAGTGTAAATGCATATTTTCAACAAAAGAAATTATATTCATATCTATCTCAACCTACTTACCAAAAGCAACGCCCCTTTTTTCAAAATTATGTCATTTTAAATAGCATGACAACATGTGATTGGTATAAAATACGAATGTGTTTTTATTCAGTCCTCATTAATTTAATTTAAATTAAACATTATTGAATAAAACTTTTAAAAATGACTACACTGTCATCAGAGTAGACTGAATAATTAAGTATAATATATTTAATCAGCCTTATGTTTCTATATAATGAGGTTTAAGAATATGCTTTTTAGGTTATTTATGCTTTAGGTGTAGTGTCACTGTGATATTTCAATGCCCATTTATGACCGATAGGCATATAAAACATCTTTCAAAGCCAATCGACATTAACAAGTGTGAAAAAGTTAGAGAAACCATTCGACTTTCATTCATTTTCACCTTAAAATGGTTAAAATATCCGTGTAAACGACTCGAGTGTCTAGTATGTAACTTTAAATAGTTCATAGGTTCCGAAAGACAAATTTCTTAATCCTAGTAGAAGGTATAATGGTGTCAGAAGCAGGTCAAAAGTGTTTAATTTCTGGAGTCAACTCATGCAACGATTGAAACTGGGTCATTTATTCACGTAGTCGCCCGCGCGGGCAAAGCCGCGTTGGAAGGTATTATTAAATAGTGTTAAGAATTATTTTGTCGTACAATACGAAATCTTTTATAATATTTATTGGTAATTAGTATAACAAATTTAAAAATTGAGTCACATCCCCTGATCTGCGTGAAAAAGTCAAGATTTCAACATGTCGCTTTTATGAAATAGTGATGTCTATTACACCACGAAGAAGAAACTATTTGAATTATGGACAACTATTTGAATTATTTTAAGATGATTCTTGTCTTCTGTTTTGGTTAAATGTAAATAATTGTAATGTTTTGATCCGGCCGGTTATACGAGTAACTTATCCGCCTTTGTACATTTTTTTATTTCTTTGAATTACTTTAAATTACTTGTAAATTTATATCAAAATGTCACACGAACGGTCAAAAGGTCACAATAACAGGAAAAAATATCAACGATACTAGTTCATTAATACCTATTCCATGTTCCGTTAAATTATTATTTGGTTCAGTAATGAGGTGTTTAATTGTTTAGTATAGATAAGAATTTTATTTATTTTCAGTTGGTTTATATGTTCACGATGCGGTTAACGAGAAGTCGACTGGCTTCTATTATAATAATACAAATATTAGTGCTGACCAGTTCTTTCGAAGCAACGCGACTCCAGAGAGACACACTCAGTACATTAACTGTGACAACCAATCAGGTAATTTTTTCTTATTTTTAAAAATTCTTCCTACATTTTTTTTTTATGTGATACAGTTACGGAACGAGCCGACGGCCCACCTGGTGTTAAGTGGTAACCTCTGCCCATAACAACCGATGCGACTTGGGTCCTCCCTTACTAGGTACGACAAGACCCAAGTCGCATCGTATGCGCCCGTATCTCTGTGACGTGTAGGTGGAATGTCTCATGTGCCTATAATTTCACCGGCAACCACACCTTTCAAACCGGAACACAGTAACGCGAACGCGTTACTGCTTGGCGGCAGAAATGGGCATGGTGGCAGTACTTCCCCGGACGAACTTGGCGAGAGTTCTACTAATATTATTAACGTGAAAGTTTATGAGGAAATATGGATGATTGATATTCTCAAAAAATGGCTTACCTAATAGATTTTGATGAAATTTGGTGAAATTTGGCAGGATATAAGTTAGCTTATATCCTGGATTAACACATAGGATACTTTGATCCCGCAAAAGTGTAGTGTTCCCGTCGGATGACTTATTCACCGCGGGGCGCAGCTAGTCACCAAATAATTATTGGTGTCACATAGCGCCATCTTGCCAAAATGTAAGCTGAGCATATACCATGGGGACCAGGCGACTGATATAATACTTATATACTTGTTTGTACATAAACAAACAAACAGAACATTCATCACACAAATATTTGTCTTGTGTGGGTATCGAACCTTCGACCTACAGCACAGAAGGCAGGTATCCTACCAACTGAGCTGTGAGGCTAGTAAGTTAAATTTTCATTATTCTATCTTGGTTTAACATAAAATCCAGCTGGCATACATGGCCCAATTTGTACAAATCCTTGGGTTCAATCAGAAAACACCATAATCGAACCTTTTTGTATATATGTATCGGCTCACGAAAAACCTTCATGAACTGGATCGCTTTTCTCTTCAACGTCACGAACCATGGAGTGTAAATCTACTTTTCTCTATGGATTATTATAGGCTCGACATTTACAGTGTCGGAGGTTGAACGTCCATCAGTTGTTGGATGATAAGCTAACTGCACGGTTATAATACAGAGACAGTAGTGTCAACATGATGTACAAATCCTCAATAATATTACAAATAATTTAATGACTTCAGTAATTTAAATCAGGAAACTTAAACTACACTTTTGCCTTGACATACTTAAACAGTTGTAATAGACCATTCAAGAAAACTCTAAATTACTAACTGACATGCTTCTATGATTTGACAGATGTATAATGCGAGCCACCGCATCAGCATCGAAGGGGACAACTTCATGTTGGATGGAGAGCGTCTGCACATCGTGTCTGGGTCCGTGCATTACTTCAGGCTGCCTGCGGAGTACTGGCGCGACCGTCTGCGCAAGCTGAAGGCGGCGGGCCTCAATTCTGTAGCCACGTAAGGTTCCGATGTGGTGTCATGTTATAATTAGTATCAAAGTTATAGCTATAAGACCAAATGTATGTTCCAGTGTTCTCCGGGGAAAGACTTCTTCTTCTTCGAGTCACCGGTTCTGTCGAACCGGTGTGGTGAAAGGATTGTAAGTGCACCTCAAAGAGGCTCCTTTCGTGCACTCGACACATGTCTTCGAATTTTTAATTCTAGGACATGTCGGTTTCCTCACGATGTTTTCCTTCACCGTTTTGAGAACGTGGTATTGCGCACATAAATCTTTCAATCGAAAAACTCATAGGTGCACGTCGGGATTTGAACCGGCAATCTCCGGATTGAAACTCGGGGGTCAGTACCGCTAGACCACCACGCTCTCTGGGGAAAGACTGAAGAGTGCCTTATATCCTGGTATATTTGTTTATTAATCTAAGTAACTATGAGAGACGTGTAGAATTTATCAAGTGCCAGTAATTTCACCGGCAACCTCTTTCAAACAAGAAACAGTAATGCGTGTGAGCTATGCGTTTTTAAATGAGAGTCCAGGGTTCCCTGTAGTAGACCGCTAAGGTCTAAGTAAGGTCTAGGTCTTATTTGATAGTACACTTTTATAGTAGTTGATAGTAGTAAATTTTCCATTAGGTACGTAGAATGGAGCCACCACGAGCCAGAGGAGCGACAGTACAGGTTCAATGGAGACTACGATATCGTGTCGTTCGTAAAGATCGCAGCAGAGGAAGGCTTGCATGTTCTCCTGCGTCCCGGGCCGTACATATGCGCTGAAAGAGATCTGGTCAGTTCCAACTATCGTATTTTGTTATGCATCCTGTGACTCAAATTCTGCTTCTCAAAATGAAAACTATGTAGCAACGATTTAAATCAGTTAACTAGTTTAAATCTTAGCTACACTGATAACATTTTTTTTTGAAAGTGCTTGGCGTTTCGTTTAGATACAACAGAGATGAAAATAAATTAACTACAGTATGAAACTCGTTAGAAATATGTATTACCTGCCTCTTTACATGTGTTTATCTTTTTTACATGTATTTATTGTTTATTCATTTATTACGCATTTTTTCTTATGTGCGCAATAAACAATAAAACATTAAATAATAATTAAAATACTGGCAGGGTGGATTCCCGTACTGGCTTCTCAGTAAATACCCAAACATCAAGCTACGAACAACTGACAAAGGTAAATAAACTTTTACTTATTACTTTCTTTTATCTGCACATAATATTATTCACATAAATAATTTGATCAATGGTTTATTTAACAGATTTTTCCCGGGAGACGGAGATTTGGATAAACAAATTATTTGAGCTTCTAGAACCACTTTTATTTGGTAACGGTGGACCAATTATCCTAGTGCAGGTATTTTATAAACCATTTTTATTATAAGCATCGCGCAGAACAATTTTCAACAATTCTTTAAACTTAAAACTTAGAAACAGTAGATCTCGGATCTCAAATAGTCATTCTGTCAGATACAGTGGTATGGTATAAATCGATATAAGCCAATTTTGTTACGATGTTCTGCATAACGTTCGGTAGCCATGGCAACGAACATTTACTGCGAATATAATATAAATAATAATATATATAACAAATAATTAGTAATAATTTGAATTTTTAATACCTTCTGCGCTGTAGGTCGTGGGTTCGATCCCCACTCAGGACAAACATTTATGTGACATTTGTAACATTGATGTTTGTTCTGTGTCTGGGTGTTAATATGTATTATATGTATGTATTTAAAAAAAAAGTATATAAGTATTATATCAGTTGTCTGGTTCCCATGATACAATATATGCTTAGCTTACTTTGGGGCTAGATGGAGCTGTGTGATATGTCCACCATTTTTTTTTTTTTTTAATATAAAATTAATAATAAAAATATAATTTATATTTGAATATTCTCAGTAAGGGTTCGTTATTGTGTTTCTCACTAGTTTTTACAACCCCTCGTTATTTACACAAGTCACTCATAGTTTTTTCTGTCAACAGATAGAAAACGAGTACGGTAGCTACGGCGAAGACTTGCCGTACAAGCTAGAACAGAAACGTATCATTGCCAGGCACGTGGACACCAAAGCTATTGTGTACACCACTGACGGCGCTTATTCTTCCTATTTCACTAAGGGAGCTATACCTGATACACTCACCACGATAGACTTTCCACCTTCTTCCACCGGTAAGTACTGATCACAAACGTGATCTCGATAGATATGAATAGAATAGAATATTTTTTTATTGAATGAATTGAATTTTTATGAATGAATTCTTCCCTATGGAGGGTCGGATAGGGTTTGAACAGGCATCAAACTTATCAATAAGTACACTTGACCTTATGTTTTGAATATTATTGACGTTTCCAAGCCATTTCTTTATGAATTCTATGGAAATAAAAGTTTTGACTTTGACTTTGACTTTAATGAAATGATTCTTTATTTGCTTGAATACTGTTTGAATGTAACTATCTATATATCAAGTCATTCATTTTGTTTAATAAATTCGTCGTATGAAGGTGAATAAAGATATATTTTAGGGGTGTGTGATATATCTATAAATATTCTAATTAGGTTTTGTCACAGACAACTGTTGTTCTTATTCTTACACTTTAACTATTAGCATAATATTGCTTGGTATTGGTTTTATAATACTTTCTCTGTGAGCACTCGTATGTATTTGACGGTAATAAACTTTCTATCGTTGTTACCGTCACGTGGAGTCCACAACGCTAAAACTACCAAACTTGTTTATTCGTTCAACTGTAGTAACAGTCGGTTAATTTAACTGTTACTTTCACACAGGTGTCGCGAACACATTCAGAGCACTGCGTCAGTTTATGCCGAGTGGGCCGCTGATGAACTCGGAGTACTACCCCGGATGGCTGACTCACTGGGGGGAACACATGGCCAGGACGTCCACGGAAGACGTCGTGGCGACCCTCAAAGATATGTTGGACCACAATGTCAACGTCAACTTTTATGTATTCTTCGGAGGCACAAACTTTGAATTTACCGCCGGTGAGGTCCTAATTTGACTGGCCTTATAGCTCAGTTGGTTGTAGGCCTTCTGCGCTGTAGGTCGTGGGTTCGACGGTTATGTTGACACAAAACTGTACGATGCACCATTGTCTGAATATTAGTTATCAGGTAACATAATGTTGCTAATTTCAGGAGCAAACTACGGTGGCACGTACCAACCAGATATAACTTCGTATGACTACGATGCACCGCTGACTGAGGCTGGAGATCCAACTCCAAAGTATTACGCAATTCGGGAGGCTTTGAAAGAGGTACTGTACAGTTAAGTTTTTTCTTGCAATTTCTTAAATTAGGCTAGCTGGTGTATGGGAAGAGATAAGTTTATTTCACATAGTATTTTTTTTCTAAAGTAATAATAAAATTAAACCTTCAAAAAGAAAGAGAAGAAGATAAGAGAAGTTCTTATTAACTCCACAATACAAATCGCTTTAGGGATGCGGGCTGAAAGTTGAAAAAGCAGTGCCAAAATTCTTGATGTTCCAAAAATCATGGATGCAACCACTTCGAGGTACGAACTGAAAGTTAAAAAAGCTAAAGCAAATTTGTAATATTATCGATCGAGAAAATTTGATACAAACGTGTTCTTTCACCAGATTTAGAAGCATCATCCTAGCCTGTAATCATCCACTGATGGGTGAAAGCCTCCCTTTTATTTTGCCAGCCTGTTCTACGGCACTCTCCAGGTTTTCGGGCTGAATTTCGACAGATTTAGAATCATATGATCAAAATTTACATAGTCTACTTACACAGCTGTCCTACGAGTATAATTTAACTTGAGATGCGATTGAATTGCGCGCACTTGATCTACATGTGTAGCCTTAAAAACTACTTTGACTGGCCTCATAGCTCAGTTGGTTATTAACACTACCTTCTGGGCTGTGTAGGTCGTGGGTTCGATCCCCACTCAGGACAAACATTTATGTGACATTTTGTAACATTGATGTTTGTTCTGTGTCTGGGTGTTAATATGTATTATATATATGTATTTACAAAAGAAAAGTATTAAAGTATTATATGAGTTGTCTAATTCCCATGATACAAGCTATGCTTAGCTTACTTTGGGGCTAGATGGCGCTGTGTGAAATGTCCACCATTATTATTATTACTTATCCTCACTTTTCAGTACGGTTTTGGAGACCCTAACATCGACCCTCCTCAGCCATCACCGAAGGGCAATTTTGGCGACGTATCAGTCACCGCCAAGCTCGGTGTACTGTCGCCGGAGGGCAGGGCCGCTCTCGGCAACAACCACAAAGATGTGGAAGGCACTAAATTGCCTACTTTTGAATCTTTGAAACAACGAGGAGGCTTAGTTTTATATGAAACTGTTCTACACGAGCCGGAAGGTCTATTGCGTGTACAGCAACCCAGGGATTTGGTATTTGTTTTTGTTGATGGGGTAAGCTCAAAGACCTATTATTATATTTCGTGTGACTTGGGTCCTGGGTAATTATATATGAGAACCCAAGCATACAGCTTCTTAGCTTGGAGATAAAATATATCGTGTGTCCATATTTTTCACTGGCACCCAAAGTCAAAGTCAAAAACTTTTATTTCCATAGAACTCATAAAGAAATGGCTTGGAAACGTCAATTTTATTCAAAAAATAATGTCACGCGTACTTATCGATAAGTTTGATGCATGTTCAAACCGTATCCGACCTTCCATGGGGAAGAACAGACATGAAATCCCTAATGGAGGGATTCTTCGTGTCGAAAATTAGCAATGCGAGTGCTCTACACTGTTATAGTGCTAACATAGCAATGCTTGGTGCCAGAAATGAGTAAAATTAACGCTATCTTAAGAAAATAGACGTGATTAGTGATGAGTTTGTCGGCACATGATTCTCTGAAAAGCAGCTAGGACCAACATCTTATACCAACATAATGAAACCAATAAGTTCAGCTATTGCTAATCATCAGAAAATATTTCAGTTATTTTATATAACTACCTGTTTAGCGTTTTAGTGGTCCCATGATTTGATAGACCTGTAAATACGTTTACATTATTTATTAGAGTCAAATAAATTAGTAATTTTGTTTCAGATACTCAAAGGTAAAATTAGTAGAATGCATAAAATATATTCAGTACCGCTGAGTTCTACGAATGGCTCAGTTTTGTCATTGCTTGTGGAAAATCAAGGTCGTATCAATTACGGGAACAAACTACACGATTTCAAGGTACTGATCCTGTTGATGTTATTAACTTATTAGCTACTAGCTGTTGCCCGCGACTTCGTCCGCGTGGAATTCAGTTTTATCACGCACCCCTGTTTTACTCCTCGGAAAAGTAGCCTAAGTTACTCCTTGTTACATCAGCTATCTGGCAGTGAAAGTCCCGCCAAATCGGTCCAGCCGTTTTTGAGATTAACCGGAACAAACAGTTGTTTTGGTATATGTACCGTGTATAAATCCCTATGCACTTAGTAAAAAGCGGTTATTTTAATATTACAAACAGACACTCCAATTTCATTTATTTGTATAGATTTCTACCCAGTACAAACATTTGTGTGACGAACATAGATATTTTTTTGTTTTCCTCGATGTACATAGAATATAATAATTTATTTACAAAAATATCAGTATCCTACTTTGGGGCTAGATGGCGTTGTGTGAAATTTCCACCGTTATATTATTTATATTTCTTAAAATATTCAAACTTCTCCAGCTAAAGGACTAAAAGGTGAAAATTTTCCAGTCTTACCAGTCTTAATTTTCCTTATGTATTTTTCAAACTTGCAGGGTATTCTAAGCGAGGTGACATATAACAACAAAGTGTTAAATTCAACATGGAAGATCACTGGTTTTCCTTTAGATAGTGTCGAAGTTAATACAGTGGCGATGGGAATAGATCCCCAGGTTCCGATCTTGTACGAAGGACAGTTCACGCTACCGGTGGGGACGCCGCTGGATACATTCTTGGACACAACCGGATGGGATAAGGTTAGCGAAATTAATTATTCATCTAGCCACAGCTCAGTTGGTAGTAACCCTGCCTTCTGTAGGTCGTGGGTTCGATTCCCACCTGGACTAACTGTATGATGAACATAGGTGTTCTGAGTCCGAGTATATGTATGTACAAAAAAGTATTTAAGTATTATACCAGTTGTCTGGTTCTTATGATCCAAGCTATTTACTTAGCTTACTTTGGGGCTTAGTGAAGTGTCCATCAATATTTATTTATTTATTTATTTATTATTTAATATAAAACAATGAACTTACTGAATTTTACTCCCCATCTAATTTACGTACTAACGGGCTTTATATGAAAATCGATTATTAAGGTGTAAACTCCAAAAAAGATTTTAGTAACCCACTAAGATGCGAAAGTATTTTGGATGTTAGTTAGTTTGAAGTCGAATCTACTGAATGAATTAAGATAGCGTTTTGAACATAGATGTGACCTGAAATAACACTTGGACTACTTTTATCCCGATACTGGAAAAAGAAACGCAGAAGCTAGTTAATTAATTGCTGCTATTAATACTCAACGGGACTCTGTAAGCAACTAAGTGTCAATAGCACTTGACCCTTTAACATAGAGATAATATCTAACAGGAGTGCTTACTACGGTTGACATAAAAACTAAAAATATACTTTATCAGCATGACATAAAGTTCAATTTGCGTTACCAATTATTGTAAGGAAAAACGGTCTTGAAAGAGACAAGTTCTAAGGCATGGGTTTCCCTCTCGCACACATTGCCATTATAGACAATTATATTTTTATTACACCATATTAGACAAGGACACCTTGACCTAGAAGTTGTCTCTTTCGAGACCGCTTTTTGAGCCTCAGTCAGCCCTCCAGTTGTACGAAGTACTACTACCTCCATGCCCTTTAATGAAAATGAAAATGAAAATGAAAATTATTTATTTACAGCAAAAAAAGAAAGACAGATTGGTTTAAGTATAGTAAGTAATCACACATCACACATCACACATATTCAGTGTCTGCTACGCTGCTGATTGACACTGACAATGCGAATCATCAATGAGAGAGTGGCAAACTTTTTTCTTAGTTAGACGCTGCCTTGCGTTCCAAATTATGTGAAACTAATCAAAACAGTGGTGTTTTCCTGTAATTTTGTCACAAAATAGAAAACATTAAGCTTTGTTTTACACGTGGAGGTAGTACTTATGTACTTCGTACAAATGGAGGGCTGACTGAGGCTCAAAAAGCGGTCTCGATAGAGACAACTTCTAGGTCAAGGTGTCCTTGTCTAATATGGTGTAATAAAAATATAATTGTCTATAACGGCAATGTGTGCGAGAGAGAAACCCATGCCTTAGAACTTGTCTCTTTCAAGACCGTTTTTCCTTACAATAATTGGTAACGCAAATTGAACTTTATGTCATGCTGATAAAGTATATTTTTAGTTTTTATGTCAAACGTCAAAGCACTCCTGTTAGATATTATCTCTATAGTTTTAAATTAGCAGCGCCATCTAGTTTTCCTTTTGGGTACTTAACGTCGCCGACCACGGTTGCGCCGCAGGCGTTGAATCAACCTGTGAACGTTGATTTGTCTGAATGTCTGTACTCATATGTATTACATTTCCTCAGGGATACGTCTGGATAAACGGCCACAACCTCGGACGTTACTGGCCGACGATAGGGCCACAAGTAACATTGTACGTGCCAGGAGTTTGGCTTAAGCAGGCTCCAGAGAAAAATGTGTTACAAATTCTGGAACTGAATAAACCTTCGAGAGATCTTAAAATGAAGCTTATAGATCACCCGATCTTGGACAAAAGTGGAACTCAAAGATGGATTGAGTGGCGTATGTGACGGACTAAAAGTTAGCTGAAGCGAAAAATAGATTGTTTATAATTGTAATTATTTTTAACATTTCCATAAACTATACTAAAGTGCGATCAAATAGCACGCAACTCTTGGGTGCTGCCGCAACATACAGTATTTGGCTACATATCCTCACTGAGAACTTTACCCGTACGTAATGCCTTAATAAATACAATAAATAAGTAAAATGTTTATTTATTTTTATAATACACTTCGAAGACAATGCTAATTTCTAATTAACTTCAGGTCTACGGCGTCTAACGGCTACTTTATACGATTTAAGTTGCATTAATTATCAAATTCGACTAAATTTGACAAAAAAGTTTTGAAACGAAAAACTCAACGCAGATGGCGCAGCTGTGCTAACGTTTTATTTTTGGTGATACTTTGCTAACGAAATTATTGTATTACGGATGAAAAATACATTCACCAGGAGTTAATTAAATATAAGAAAAACATTTACTAATGATTAATTAACAAACCTGATTGAAAGTAATAATTTCCATAGGTACTTTAAACTGGCTTCTGCAACCAATTTTGCCAGCAATCAAGTCATATAAATCTATAATATAATGCCTATTTACTCGAAAATAATGTAGCGCTCTATTAATGAACGAATTGGTAGAATCGGTTGAGTACCTCAAACAGCAGTAGAACTCTCGCCAAGTTTGTCCGGGGAAGTACTGCCACCATGCCCATTTCTGCCGCCAAGCAGTAACGCTTTCACGTTACTGTGTTCCGGTTTGAAAGGTGTGGTTGCCGGTGAAATTACAGGCACACGAGACATTCCATCTGCACGTCTCAGAGTTACGGGCGCATACGTTGCGACTTGGGTCTTGTCGTACCTAGTAGGGGAGGACCCAAGCCGCATCGCTTGTTATGGGCTGAGGTTACCACTTAACACCAGGTGGGCCGTCAGCTCGTTCTATAACTGTATTACATAAAAAAAACTAGTTCCGGAGATTACCCCAACATTTAAACAAACAAATTTTACCTGTATGCGGGACCCACGGGAACCTTTATTTCGTTCCCTCGCACTTCTCGCACTTACCCGGGGCTACCTGAGGCCTATTCCCGGTGCGGGGCTTGACCGGGTCAAGCTTAGTAAGGCGACGCTACCATGGCGATTTCACCGACAGTTTGAAAGGAATACCTTTCCGATGCCGGTGAAATTAAAGGCACATGAAACATTCCACCTTCGCGTCTCAAAGTTACGAACGCAATACAATGCGACTTGGGTCTTCCCATACCTTAGTAGGGGAAGACCGAAGACTTTTTATGGGCAGAGGTTACCGCTTAACATCAGGTGGGACCATGTTGCTCGTTCCGTAACTTATTCGAATAAAAAACAAAAACTTCAAAGCTGGTAAAAGTACAGCCGGTACTGCATCAGCATTGCCTCTTCCATTACAGAAATGTATACCTATATGGGCAACGGTGACCACTTCCCATGAGGTTTCCCTTCAGATTTTCTGTCTGTTACAACATAATAATGTCATAAATTTCCCCTGGATTTACTGGAGAAAATAGTTCCATTAGGATTGAATAGTACTGAACATTTAATCGAAACTATTGAAAAAAATAATTTCGCTAGCCCCAGGAAATACAAAGATGTGTAGGAAACAATAACAGTATTTAGCATAGTAACCCACGAAAAACTGTAGGGATTTTAGTAATGGACTCCGATTGACCGTCCATACCAAGGCGAGGCTAAATACTACTACTACATATCCGATAAATATCCGAATAAATACCCTATCTTACCTAAAAATTACTACCCTACCCTACCTATCCGAAAAAATTACTTAACAATTGGCTACTTGACAACTTAGCAACTTAAATCGTGTAAATCAGCCATTATAAAAGTTGTGTTCATGGCAATTCTGAACCAAACCGTGTAGCTTCAGCTCCCTCAAGGTTATACTTACATATACAGTAAAACCCAAACACGTTACTGATCTCTATTTCGTAAGACTTAAGAGTCAAATTACCATAACAAACCATCAAACCCATTCATTACATCTGGTTGTGTACATTAGACGCGAGTTGTATGCTAACAATTTAGCAGGCCCCTATCAAGTAATGATGGTAAGGGACGGCAATAGGAAGTGTACGTTCGAGTAACAGAGAAACACAGATAAGACATGTGAGTGTGACTAGCGTTGCCAGGCGTCCGGATAAAACCGGACACGGTCAGGCTTTTTGGTTGCGTGTGCGGCCAAATTACATGGTGTCCGGCCTGTCCGGCTTTTGTTAGGCTTTTTAATTTGGTCATTATTATAATATTTGCCATATGTAAAGAAGACTGAATCATTCAATTTTATATTGTTTCATTAGAATTTACGATTTTAATGGTATATGATGAAAAAGCCTGCATATACTTTAAAAAATAATTGTCATGTTATAATTTTCATAATAGTAGTCATAATAGGCATTTATTGGTAATATAGATTACATGTCAAACAAAAAAAATATACTATAAGAGCAGTAGAACTCTCGCCAAGTTCGTCCAGGGAAGTACTGCCACCATGCCCATTTCTGCCGCCAAGCAGTAACGTGTTCGCGTTACTGTGTTCCGGTTTGAAAGGTGTGGTTGCCGGTGAAATTACAGACACAAGAGACATTCCACCTGCACGTCTCATAGTTACGGGCGCATACGATGCGACTTGGGTATTGTCGTACCTAGTAGGGGAGGACCCAAGTCGCATCGGTTGTTATGGGCCGAGGTTACCACTTAACAGCAGGTGGGCCGTCGGCTCGTTCCGTAACTGCATCACATAAAAAAATAATTAAAAAGGCTTTTTAACCCAAATGTCCGGCTAAACTAGCTGGGTCTGTCCGGCGTTTCGGTTTAAGGACCTGGCAACCCTTAGTGACCCGTATCGTATGATAAGAGGCGGAGAGCGCCGGCTGGCTACACCGGCCGGTCTGTCGTCGTGGAAACCGCGACAGCGTCGGACTGTTCCACTCCGGCCTGTTATAAAACCACGTGGTCGCAAAGTGAACACAAAACGTGAGTATGTTCGATAACGCTATTATAGGATCGCAGGTTATTAACCCGGAATTCGTAATTTGTAAAATATACCACGAAAGGTGTTCGTCTCGTGTTAATTGCTTTGGAATGTTTGCTCGCGGTCGCCGTGTTATTTTATTTCGCATTGTATTATTTGTATATTAAATGAATAAATCCCTTGTTTAAGCGATATTTACATAAAATTTCACTTTGGGTAATAGTTTTATGTTTTGATAAACAAAAGATTTATAGTTCATACATATAGTTTTTTTAAATTTTCGTCTCGGTTACAGTATGAGGACAGGGTCATGGAATTCAAAGTTCAAATTATAAACTAGCCATGGCGTGCGGCTTCTCTCGTGTTTAAGTTATTTAAGTGTAAATGTTTTTTATTGCGGCCGTAACTTGGTCATTACGAGGAGCAAGCAAGGATGGCTCTTCAGTCGCAATTTTCTTGCCTTAAAATAAAATAAAGAACCAATTCTTCTGGCGAAGAAACTATTTTGAATAGCCTTCTGGTAGGTACCTAGCTCTATTTTGATTTGATGTTCTGATGAATAAAAATAAGTACATAGTAATTAATTTTAAAAATATTGCTGGATATTTCACACAACGTAAATAAGCACCTAACTAAGGAAAGCTTTTATTATGGGAACTAGTTATCTGATAGTATATCTACTTATGTATGTTTTTCTATACATATAAAAATATTAACACCCAGGCACAGAAAAAAGTATGTTTGTCCCGGATGGGAATCGAACTCAAGACCGCTCACGCACAAAACAGTTTCATTACCAACTGAGCTGTGAGGCCTGCCAATATAAGTTTAGTATCTTGAAAAGTGCGGTCTAATGAAATTAATTATTAGTATAAAAGAACTTCGGCTTCATATAAGATATATTTATTATAAAGATATATTTAAGAGCAGTAGAACTCACGCCAAGTTCGTCCGGGGAAGTACTGCCACCATGCCCATTGCTGCCGCCAAGCAGTAACGCATTCACGTTACTGTGTTCCGGTTTGAAAGGTGTGGTTTCCGGTGAAATTACAGGCACATGAGACATTCCACCTACACGTCTCAGAGTTACGGGCGCATACGATGCGACTTGAGTCTTGTCATACCAAGTAGGGGAGGACCCAAGCCGCATCGATTGTTATGGGCCGAGGTTACCACTTAACACCAGGTGGGCCGTCGGCTCGTTCCGTATCTCAATTATATAAAAATAAAAAAATCGGCTTCGTATAAGTTGGTTTGATATAAGTACAAATAACTTTGTTTTAAATCCGCACGCAAGTTTTCGCCGTAATATAAGCCTAAGATAACACCAGATATTAGAGACCTAATTTAAACATCCGATCCAGCCAGACCCAACACAAACGAATTCAATTTCAAATTTGGCGTCGACATGACTGGAATGAAGAGATGTTAAAAGTATCCTAAATCAAAGTCAAAGTCAAAACTTTTATTACCATAGAATTCATAAAGAAATGGCTTGGAAACGTCAATATTCAAAACATAAGTTCACGCGTACTTATTGATAAGTTTGATGCCTGTTCAAACCCTATCCGACCCTCCATGGGCCTCCATCACCTCACGATTTCCAGTTGTTATAGTAAAACTAATATAGTTATAATATATTATATAATATATTTATAGTTAATAATATAATTTAATTTAACGGTTGTACATAATTCCTGATTTCTTGTGAAACTTGTGAAATGAAACGTGACTAGGTTTTCTTCGTTTTATACTGATATCAATTTAATGAGACATTACGGATATATTTTCAGCATAATGACGGAAAGTGAATTGAATTGCGAAGTAGGGCCGCCATGCTGTCTCGTGCTGGCAGATGGCTCCGTATTCCAAGGACGGAGCTTCGGTGCTCAGCTGCCCGTGGAGGGAGAAGTCGGTCAGTATTCATATAAAATAGTATAAAAATATAAAACAAAGAAGCCAGTTGTAAACTCGAATCCTTAAATAAAAAGATTGCCCACTTTTTTTTTACTCTACAACATTTTTGGCAAAAATCATTTACTTAACAATAGCTAGATATTTTTACTTTTCGTGACCGGAGATTTCCTAACATCATCCTACCTAGAGTACCTAGACAGCCTATAAACTAATTTGGATATAAATTAAAAACGACGTATGTAAATCAAAGCTATCTGTGGAAAAAGTAACATATATTCTGCCTCTCCAACAGTTGCCTCTAATAATTTTCACCACAGTATTAATAACATTTCAATTGATTTTCAGTGTTCCAAACGGGTATGGTCGGGTACCCTGAGTCGCTGACTGACCCATCGTACCATGCACAAATCCTGGTGCTCACTTACCCGCTCATCGGAAACTACGGCGTGCCTGATGATAAGGAATTTGATGAATATGGATTACCCAAGTATGTTTATGTTTATGAATCGGTAGTGAAATTATTTTCTGTAGGGCGACTGCCCGGCTGGCTTACCCACAAGCTCTGACAGGTGTGTTCCGATGGCCTCAATTGATAAATTCCTAATCCGGGCGTTGCATGGTGCCACTATCAGCTACATGGTCCCTTAACATCAGGTACTAATTAGTCATACATCACTTTGGAATATATACGTATATGAAATGATGGATTGACCTTATTAGCTAACGGGTTGAGAGCGTGGTGGTTTAGCGGTACTGACCCCCGAGTTTCAATCCGGAGGTCGCCGGTTCAAATCCCGACGTGCACCTATGAGTTTTTCGATTGAAAGATTTACGTGCGCAATACCACGTTCTCAAAACGGTGAAGGAAAACATCGTGAGGAAACCGACATGTCCTAGAACTAAAATTCAAAGACATGTGTCGAGTGCACGAAAGGAGCCTCTTTGAGGCGCACTTACAATCCTTTCACCACACTGGTTCGACAGAACCGGTGACTCGAAGAAGAAGAAGCTAACGGGTGTGCTTAGTACCTAAACTAAACATGTGAGTACTTATTATTTACTTGTCGTACCAATTCTGGGCTTCGAGCCCCCATTAGGCGTATGGTCGAGTGCTATAATAAATATTTCCTGACAATAGATATATTTCTCTTTTCCCCGTACCAATTTAAGAAAAAATTTAATTGTATTCTGTCCAGTAAAGATTTTGACTTGTATAATGTGGAATAGACGTTCTCAGTTAACTTTAAATTTTACTTGTTTAAAATTATTTGTACCTTCTATAAACACATCACTTGTTTAGACACCTTGCTCTAAATAATGAATATGTTTGTATTCCCTCTAGTTGTAACACTATCTTATAACCTGTATACCTTTAACATCATGTGGATAACGTAGTGGGCTATGTAATTAATAGTTTTTCTTAGTTTATGTAATTCTAGTGTTAATATATATTATGTAGCTGTTTGTTTTTCCTTAATAAACAAAATAAAATAAAATGTGAGAAGCTAGTTTTTCCATCCGAGGTGCAATATAAATCATGTAAAAAAAAAAAAAATACAAATTCACTTCCCGGCTAGACCTTCAAATGAAGCTTCGTGTTTCCTTCTGTGATTCACAGATGGTTTGAGTCCAGTCGTATATGGGCAGCTGGTTTGGTTGTTGGGGAGGTGAGTACGCGAGCGTGCCACTGGCGAGCGAAGCGCTCTTTGGGCAAGTGGCTGGCTGATAACAGCATCCCTGGTCTTTGTGACGTGGACACTAGAGCGCTGACGATCAGACTTCGCGAGGGAGTCACTTTGGGTCGATTAAAACAAGGAGTAGCCCCGACCGGCCTGCTGCCTCCACTGTCGGATCCAAATGTCAGAAATTTGGTAGCTGAAGTTTCAATTAAGGTCAGCTATCAAAACGAGTGAAAATTATACTAAAAACAATTTCAAGGGAATGGGCTTTTCTGAAGTATTTCGATCATTTTTACAGGAAAAGAAAATATTCAATCCCAATGGAGAAGTCACAATCGTAGCAGTTGACTGTGGTCTAAAATACAATCAAATCAGATGTTTGATCAAGAGAAATGCTAAAGTTATTTTGGTGCCATGGGACTATGATTTTAATTCCATCGAAAACTGTGATGGTATATTCATCAGTAATGGACCTGGTGATCCAGTAGTTTGCAAGAAAGTTATCGATTATCTTCGTACGGCGATGAAAGATAAAATGAAACCAATATTTGGTATTTGTCTTGGACATCAGCTGTTATCAACAGCAGCTGGTTGCAAAACTTATAAAACAAGGCATGTATTTTTGCATTATTTTTTATTTCGAATGTTTTCTGTACAATTATTCTGGCCGTATACCTAATGTTGTTGGCGGTAGTCATTGTTTAGGCATAGGCAATGTTAAAATTAATTGTTGTTTTCAGATATGGTAATCGTGGCCACAACTTACCGTGCACACATAATGGCACAGGTCGCTGCTTCATGACGTCACAGAATCACGGTTATGCTGTTGATCCTGAAACTTTACCAGGTGGTTGGAAAGTACTGTTTACTAATGAGAACGACAAAACAAATGAAGGCATCATACACAAAATACAACCATTTTTCAGTGTGCAATTTCATCCAGAACACACCGCCGGACCCACAGACCTTGAATGTTTATTTGATGTCTTTATTGAAGCCGTGAAGTCCTTCAAAAATAAAAAGCTCTGTGTTGTTGATGAAATGATCACCAAAGCGCTGTCGTTCGAACCAACACTTCATGAAAGGCCTAAAAAGGTTTTGATATTAGGATCTGGCGGTCTCTCTATTGGACAAGCAGGTGAATTTGACTACTCTGGATCACAAGGTGTAAAAGCAATGCAAGAAGAGAAGATCCAAACCGTACTCATCAATCCTAACATTGCAACCGTTCAAACTTCGAAAGGTTTAGCGGACAAAGTGTACTTCCTGCCTATCACTCCTGAATATGTAGAACAAGTTATAAAAGCTGAACGTCCAACGGGTGTTTTATTGACATTTGGAGGTCAAACAGCATTAAACTGTGGTGTGCAATTACAGAAATCTCAGATATTTGATAAATATAATGTGAAAGTCTTAGGAACGCCCATTCAATCTATTGTTGACACTGAAGACAGAAAAATATTTGCTGAAAAGATTTATTCAATCGGGGAGAAAGTAGCCCCAAGTGCTGCTGTCATTTCCGTCGATGAAGCAATTGCAGCAGCTAAGCAAATTGGTTATCCTGTAATGGCAAGATCGGCATTTTCGTTGGGGGGGCTAGGTTCTGGATTTGCTAATAATGAAGAAGAATTGAAGGCACTCGCTCATCAAGCACTGTCACACTCAGATCAATTAATAATCGATAAATCTCTCAAAGGATGGAAAGAAGTGGAATATGAAGTTGTCCGAGATGCCTATGATAACTGTATAACTGTCTGTAACATGGAAAATGTCGATCCATTGGGTATACACACTGGTGAATCTATCGTCGTTGCACCGAGCCAGACCTTATCAAACAGAGAATACTACATGTTGCGAAACACTGCTATTAAAGTAATTAAGCATTTTGGAATTGTTGGTGAATGTAATATTCAATATGCTCTCAACCCGAAGTCAGAAGAATTTTTTATCATAGAAGTGAATGCAAGATTATCAAGGAGTTCAGCATTAGCTAGTAAGGCTACTGGATATCCTCTGGCATACGTAGCCGCTAAACTAGCTCTTGGTATTTCGTTACCCACTATTAAAAACTCTGTAACAGGTGTCACTACAGCATGCTTTGAACCAAGTTTGGATTACTGTGTTGTGAAAATTCCACGATGGGACTTAGCTAAATTCAATAGAGTTAGCACAAAAATCGGAAGCTCTATGAAAAGTGTAGGAGAAGTTATGGGTATCGGTAGGACTTTCGAAGAAGCTTTTCAAAAAGCTTTAAGAATGGTCGATGAAAACGTTAATGGTTTTGATCCTAACATCAAAAATGTTAATGAAGATGAACTAAGTGAACCAACCGACAAAAGGATGTTTTTCTTAGCTGCAGCACTCAAGCAAGGTTACACTGTTGAACATTTATATGAATTAACAAAAATAGACCACTGGTTTTTGGGAAAATTTAAAAACATCATTGATTATTACAAAACTCTGGAAGCTACCAATAGCGGATCAATTACTAGTGACATTTTGAAAAACGCAAAGAAAATCGGGTTTTCTGATAAACAAATAGCTGACGCCATAAAAATTACTGAGCTAGCTGTCAGAAAATTACGTGAAGAATATCATATCACACCATTTGTGAAGCAAATTGATACAGTGGCTGCTGAATGGCCTGCATCCACTAATTACTTATATTTGACCTACAATGGCAGCACCCATGATTTAGATTTCCCTGGAGGTTTTACCATGGTGCTTGGATCAGGTGTCTACAGAATAGGAAGTTCTGTAGAGTTTGATTGGTGCGCAGTCGGATGCTTGAGAGAAGTTAGAAATCAAGGGAAAAAGACCATAATGGTGAACTACAATCCTGAAACAGTCAGCACAGATTACGATATGAGCGACAGATTATATTTTGAAGAGATTTCGTTTGAAGTTGTAATGGATATTTATAACATTGAACATCCCGATGGGGTAATATTGTCAATGGGTGGTCAATTGCCAAACAATATTGCAATGGATCTGCACAGACAACAAGCTAAAATTCTAGGCACTTCTCCTGATATGATAGATAACGCTGAAAATAGATTCAAATTCTCCCGAATGCTTGATCGCAAAGGTATATTACAACCCCGCTGGAAAGAACTTACAGATCTAGAATCAGCTGTAAGTTTCTGCGATGAAGTGGGATACCCATGCTTGGTGCGCCCATCATATGTACTTAGTGGCGCCGCAATGAACGTTGCATACTCCAATCAAGATTTGGAGGCATATTTAAAATCGGCTAGTCTGGTAAGCAAAGAACATCCCGTTGTGATTTCAAAGTTTATAATGGATGCGAAAGAAATCGACGTGGACGTAGTTGCATCTGATGGAATCATTTACTGTATGGCAGTATCTGAGCATGTTGAAAATGCAGGAGTACATTCTGGGGATGCTACTCTGGTTACACCTCCGCAAGACATTAATCAGGAAACATTGGAAAAGATTCGAGAAATATCCAGCGTCATAGCAGAAACGTTAGACGTTACAGGTCCTTTCAACATGCAGCTTATAGCAAAAGATAACGAACTTAAAGTAATCGAGTGCAATGTAAGAGTTTCGAGATCATTTCCGTTTGTATCTAAAACCTTAGATCATGATTTCGTTGCCACAGCCACTAAACTTATATTAGGGATACCAACAGAACCAGCAAACATCATGACTGGATGTGGAAAAGTTGGTGTCAAAGTTCCACAATTCTCTTTCTCGAGACTTGCCGGAGCCGATGTTACATTGGGAGTTGAGATGGCCTCCACTGGTGAAGTGGCTTGTTTCGGAGAAAATCGTTACGAAGCTTATTTAAAATCATTAATGAGCACTGGTTTCAGAATACCTAAAAAGGCCATCTTACTGTCAGTTGGAACCTTTAAGGTAATTTTTTCATTATATCTGTTTCACGAAGCCTAAAGGCGAATTTTTGAATTTTTTGTAATCAACAAAAAACCTTATAATTAAATACGTTTTCAGCATAAAATGGAACTTTTGCCAAGCGTCCGCATAATGCAAAAGATGGGGTACATGTTATATGCAAGCATGGGAACTGGAGACTTTTATACTGAACATGGTATCGAGGTAGGTATTTGGATTACAAGAACCTCACTTTATGCAATAGAAGATACATCCTGAAATAAATTCAATTTAATATTAAATGTCATAACATTTTACTTTTCAGATTGAAAGTGTGCAGTGGACTTTCGAGCATATTGGCGATCCTGAAGATGATAGGTCAGATGGAGAACTTATGCATCTGGCGGATTTCATGGCAAAGAAGCAATTAGACTTAGTAATAAATTTGCCAATGCGCGGAGGAGCTCGTCGTGTCTCGTCTTTCAGTACACACGGGTACAGAACTAGACGACTGGCCGTAGACTACGCCGTTCCTCTCGTAACTGACGTGAAATGTGCTAAACTTTTAGTTCAGGTAAAAAACTAAAATTATTTACTTAATTTTGTATTACAGTAAGATTTAATTGAAATACAAAAAGAACTTTTTCCTTTCTAGGCCATGCTACGGTGTGGTGGTATCCCACAAATGAAAACTCATACTGATTGTATGACGTCAAGAAACATCATAAAACTACCTGGATTTATAGACGTCCACGTACATGTCCGTGAACCGGGAGCCACTTACAAGGAGGACTTCGACACCTGCACCGCAGCAGCTCTAGCTGGTGGTATCACCATGATATGTGCAATGCCGAACACTAATCCACCAGTAATTGATCGCACTTCTTTCGACTATGCTGCGGCTTTAGCCCGTGTGAGTGCGCGTTGCGATTATGCGCTGTACGTGGGCGCTTCTAATACTAATTGTGATACTGCAACCGAGTTAGCCGCTCAAGCTGCTTCTCTCAAAATGTATCTGAATCAAACATTTTCCACTCTCATGCTAGATGACATGACCATATGGCAAAAACATCTCCAGAATTGGCCGAAAAAAATACCTATTTGTGTGCATGCTGAGAGAGAGAAAACAGGCGCTATCATTTTGATGGCATCATTACTTGATCGCCCCGTTCATATCTGCCATGTAGCACGTAAAGAAGAGATATTATTAATTAAAGCAGCTAAAGAGAGAGGTCTCAAAGTGACTTGTGAAGTTTGTCCTCACCACTTGTTTTTGAGCACCGCTGACTTTGATCGTATTGGTCACGGAAGAGCAGAGGTACGTCCCGTATTGTGCGGTCCTGAAGATCAGGCAGAGCTTTGGAAGAATATAGATATCATAGATGTATTTGCAACCGATCATGCTCCCCATTCAGTCGAAGAAAAGAACTCTGATAAACCTCCACCTGGCTTTCCTGGACTTGAAACTATCTTACCACTGCTTCTCAATGCTATAAATGAAGGACGTATGACTATGGAGGACTTGATAAACAAATTTCACCGGAATCCGCGCAAAATATTTAACTTACCCGAACAACCAAATACTTATGTAGAAGTGGACATGGATTTCGAATGGACCATTCCAGAGTCAATGGAATTTTCTAAATCAAAGTGGACTCCATTTAAGGGCATGCATGTTTGTGGAGCAATTCATCGAGTTACATTACGAGGCGAAATCGCTTATGTTGAAGGACAGATTTTAGTTCCTCCAGGGTTTGGTCAAAACGTGCGAGACTGGCCCATGCCTAACAAACCATCTTTCCCAACGTTTACCGTTGAAAAAACAGAAAAAGAAAACAGCTTATTAGCTCTTAGCAGGCCCAATTCTGCACTTGACATGCATACTTCTGCAGAATTAATTAAATTTAGTGATTTTGATTTGGATGAACCCTCCAAATCGGAAGGGTTAACAAAGCCTATCGTGCATTTTAATGAAATCCGAAGCATGTCACCTCTACCCACTCAGACCACGATAAGACAAAGATGTGATAGTTCATCAAATTACATTCCTCCACATTCGCTCTCACAGCGACAACGTAGTGATTTGTTTGGCAAAAGTATTTTGACCGTCGACTCTTTCAATAAAGAGACTCTCAATGATATTTTTAACCTAGCCCTATTTATGAAGACAAGTGTTAATAAAGGCAGAGTCCTAGATGACATTTTACGTGGTAAAGTCATGGCTTCTATTTTCTATGAGGTTAGCACACGTACCAGCTGCAGTTTTGCAGCTGCGATGCAAAGACTAGGCGGTTCTGTGATTCACACTGACGCGACTAGTTCTTCAGCCAAGAAGGGTGAAACTCTTGAAGATAGTGTGGCTGTGATGGCCAGTTATTCTGATGTTGTGGTCTTAAGGCATCCTGAACCCGGTGCAGTAGCCGTAAGTATATTTATTTCTTCTGTAAAAAAAGGCTAATAAAAACTGAAAACATACGTTTATCTATTTAACACAAACTTTAGGATTACTTTAATGCTCGCTTGATGCGATCTTAACGCCTGTCATTTGAACTTCAATTAAATAATTCCCTAATACAAACTTGAATAATTATTAAAACGGTTTTAAATATTTTTTCCAGCGAGCTTCGCGGCACTGTCGTAAACCAATTTTAAATGCCGGGGATGGAGTGGGTGAACATCCTACACAGGCATTATTGGATGTTTTCACAATACGAGAAGAAATTGGAACTGTTAATGGCCTCACAATAACAATGGTTGGCGACTTAAAGAATGGGCGCACCGTACATTCCTTGGCCAGGCTCCTGACCCTATACCAAGTACAATTGCAGTACGTAAGCCCGCCGGGATTGGGGATGCCCAAACATATAATGGAATATATATCATCTAAAGGTATACCTCAACGAGTTTACGAGCGTCTTGAAGACGTCCTGGCGGACACTCATGTCATATACATGACACGTATTCAGCGCGAAAGATTTGAAAGCCAACAAGATTACGAAAAGGTAAACCTATGTTTATTACATTCTGATACTTCGCAAATAATTACAAAATCATTCTTCCTGATAAAGATCTTCGAGATAAGGCAGTTTATCGATCGAGCGGACATTGGACGATTAATTTACTTGGAAGTAATTAACATTTAATGTATCAAAGACATTAAAAGGCATCAAGCTAAATAGTCTTTGGCGGTGATAGTTTGTTAGGTATTTCTATTATTTCGATTATCTAGTCAGTATGAAATATAAAATAGAGATGTTTTTTGTATTTTGGAAAGGGTTGTTATGAGGGAATGTTATTTCAGACACGTGGTTTGCTGGTAGTAACTCCACAGCTGATGACGCGGGCGCGGAGGCGCATGGTTGTAATGCACCCGTTGCCTCGAGTGGACGAGATCTCGCCGGAGTTCGATTCCGATCCCCGCGCAGCCTACTTCAGACAAGCCGAGTATGGCATGTATGTCAGAATGGCACTGCTCGCCATGGTAGCCGGCGTCAATCCGCTTATTTGAATACATATCAATTTATTTGCCAGATATTGTGATTAATGAAATAAGTCTGGAAGACAATAAGTCAAAATATTGTATTTTTTTATATTGTAATAAAATTCCATTAGCTTTTACAATACAGTATGTTGAAGAAGTCAAGAGTCATTTTTCTTTACTTATTGCCTATTAAAGTAAATTTATGTTGGAATTTAAATAAATATATTTATTGTCATATAAAGGTAGTTAAATAGGTTTGTATAAATATTTTATTCGTAGTAATTAATGAAGTCAGAGCCATTATCTTTACTTTTTAACTTTTAATATGATCTAAATAAATTCATAACCTAACAATCAAAGCATATCAAAGTAAAAAACATAATATAAGACAATTAAAAACTGGCGAAGCCGTGTTTAGATCTAAGCGGCTTTTGTTAAGTATACGATTCAATAAATATATACAAAGCAAGAAAAACATGCAAACACTGCCATTTTATCGAAATAAACAAAGTTTTAAATACTCCAATAAAATGGCATTATCTTTTTTATAAGTGTGTGTGTATGTAACAAAAACTAATTTTTGATGTGAAACATCTATAGCCGCACGTAAAACCGATTTCTGCGTTGCATATTACTTTTACAAAATAATATCGATGTTTCACATCTGCCAGGCGTCCCGTGACGGCTCATATTTTTTTATATTGTTACAAATGCTTAAATTGTCAAGTTTATTGACACTCCATTTTACATTTCCGGCATTAGTATAAAAATAGTAATTCAATTTATCTGATAATGAAGCTGTTTACCACACTAAAGGAGCCTTTTTGAGGCGCACTTTAATCATTTCACCACACTGGTTCGAGAGGGCCGTTGACCCGATTAGTAGTACACAAAACAATTATGTGCACGTACGTTTTCCGGATGCCGGATTTCCTTGTACATTTCATTCCATTGTACATATTGTCACAATTTCTTGTTTTATCTTATAAATATTCAAAACAAAGTTGTAACGCTTACGTTTCTATAACTGTTCTGCCAGGGACAGTTTTTTATCATAGTCTATTTCAACTGTGTTATCTGTGGCTTGTATATTAACTAGGGGATGGCCAAAACCGGGTCTCTCAGCCTGTCTAGATCTGAGGCCTAAGAATTCATACTAATCTCCTACTGAATTTCGAGATTCTAAAGACACAGTTGGAAATCAGAAAGTTACGAACGAAATTAATATGATTACAAGAAGTATTTACACGTTTAATGTCTTATCTTACTCCCACAACCTTACAAACAATGTCCGTTTAAGGAAATTCATTCTTTTTATTCTTTTTTTACAACCTTTCGTTACGTAAGCTAAAAATTATATGCTAACAGTATAACTTAAATATCTACAAGTATGCCTAGGATAATCCATAACAATATCTATGATATCTATAGTTTAGACTCCTCGCCTATACTTTCATTAATCTTCATTTGGTTCATTGAATTTTCCACATGAACGTCGACAAAGGTGAAAGTAGATATACTATTATTTTCTGTAGGAGTGGGTGAATATTGATCACTAGCTTTCACCATATGCTCGAATTTGGGTCTTTGTCTACGCACCGCGTTGTGATCCGCTCTATCTAGATAGCTAGATTCTCGTCGCGGAGGCAGCTTGAATCCACCCTGAGTAACAAGCTTCCGTTGACAATCAGCTAACTTATCGCGAATCACTTCCAAGTATTCATTTCCGGTTGTATCTCCTGCTGGCTCTTCTAATAAGAGAATGCATAGCCTATGTGCTTGCTCCAAATATATAACAGCTTGTTTAATAGCATCGAATTTTTCGCTAGACCTTGCCATAGCGATGAAATGCGGAATAAAGAAATCTAAAACCAAGCGTCTACGCTCCGCTTCCATTTTCGAAGGTAGTATTATCTGTAAAATAAAAAGATATTAAATGTTAAGATCATAAATATCACTATAATAATCTATCATATATAAGAAACCTCATTTCCTTACTTTTCTATTAATTTCCTTCTCTTGATTTCCTGAGGACTTCAGTTTTTTAATATTCATTTGATTTTTTCTTCTTGCCTGAATTTGCCTTTGCCTCTCTTTCTTCCACTGGTAATGTTTGTCATTAGATTTGGCTTTATCCCAGAAATTTGTATTGGTATCATCTTCGCTTTCCGAGCTTTCGTTATAGTTTGTAGGAGTTATGGGTAAGTTGGGGTTTATGATGCGAAGAGGGTTTTTACAGGTTAATATATCGTATAGCCTGTGACAGTTGAAAGTTGGATAAAATTCTTTTTTGTTGTACTTTAGTTTCTCAACAGCATTAAGAACATGCATAACGGGAGATTCTAGAATGTCTGCCAATTTACGTTGCAATTTCAGTAACAATGGCTTTGGAATACTTTTAAATTCATTGCAACTTTCTATAAAGTAGTTGGGGAACCTCGATTGCCCAAAGTGAACATAAAAACTTCGCAGAAACAATCTTAAAGTTTCACCGAGACGATCTTCAGGCCACTTTGCATAGTTATCTTCACATTGCCAAAATAAATGGTTCTTGATGTGACTTGCATCTATACCAATCTTTGAATTTTCGTTCTCCATAAATGTCTTGTGTAGTGCCAACGTGAACAAATAACATCTCATATGAGAATGAGCTAAGCAGCTTTCTAAGTAACGCTCTGCAGCAGGGAAAGTTATTTTCCACTGTAGAGTTTGCTCAGGGTTTAATCCCCTTTTAGGCCTGAATCCAATAGGTACTAACAAACAACCGAAACCAATCGATTTGCTGACCATGTATTTAGTTGGCCATTGATAACTGAAATTAGTTCTCGGGTTCTGTATAATTTTTCTCTCTCGTATAATCCATTGATTCGCTGCATTAGGCCAAGCGGCTATCAAGGCAGGAAATATTTCACATCCCATCTTAAGTCCATTCCTCATTGAATCACAATAGATACTGGCTCCCTGCGTTAGGGCATTGTTAATAGCATCTTGAAATAATCCTAATCCACTGCCTATATTTAAAATAAAATTGTCGACAAAGTTACTCATAAACTCTAAAGAATTAAGGTAATAGTGTCTCTCATATAAATTTCGTGATAGAGATGATTTAGAAGCTACGTCATCTTCTTCTTCTTCCTCATCATCACTCCACTGGTTGACTGCTCGAATATCTATCACCGTCCATGATTCATCTGGCAACACGCCAGATGCATAGTTGGGTTGTAAGCTTAGTTCTATTCTTTTAGGCGTAGCTGATTCAGTAATTGTAGAATATCCATAGTCAGATTCCGTTTCACTCGATTCGTTCTGACGGCTGCTTGTGTTTGATCTGTAGCCGGATGTTTCTGTATCTTCTGACAAATTAGTATCTTGAGATGCAGCTCGAGTGTCAGTAAAGTTTCCTTTTATTTTTGTGTCTTTCGGTGGTACAATGATTCTCCTAGTTGTTTTGAGTATAGACTTTCTTGGTTTCATTTCTTCTTGATGTTTACCATCTGCCACATTATCGTACAGATCTTTAGTTTCCGTTTCTTCTTCGAGTAAAGCTGTAGATTGAATATTTTTTAAGTTCGATAAGTTACTTTTAGATAGATGCATGCTAAGTTGTTTTACAGGACCACTGTATCTTCTTCCATTTTTATCAACTGTATCTAAAGTTAATTTTATATCAGTTGCTAAATTATTGTTGCGTTCTGTTTCATCAGACTTTTTTATCTTAGCTTTGATTTGTTGCAGTAGTTCTTCACCTTTTGAGACATAAGGAGATTCATCAGAATCCAATGATTCCTTTTCAGAATCTGCAAAAATACTATCTATATCTGAATTAGTTTCCTTTATGTCTGTTAAATCTGATTCTTTTTGCAGTGTGCTCTCTAAAACTTCCAGTTTCTTAAGTTTCACATAACCTGAAACATCACAATTTATGAATACTTTAGGTTTTAATTCTTATATTTTTTATTTTCGCAAAATGCCTCTATATAAAGAAATACTTGATTCGTAGTATGTATTCATGAAGCTTATTAGCAATGATATTTTAGTTAATTATCCTTTAGCAATGATATTTTTATTATCAGCATAAAGAGTAGTTTGTATGATATGGGTTGTGTACATTGATGTGAAGTATTATGTAGATTATACATAATCCTTGATAAATTTGTACCAATTTGATATATTCGATATAGGTATACCTACCTAATGACCTACCTAATTCTTTGCAATCCTCAATACGTAGCTTGTAAAACGGTGCATCTAGAACTGCGCTATAGTCAGAGGTGTCCCCTGGCTCGCTGGCTTCCACGTTGTCGTAGATGACGAACATCCTCGGCGCTGACAGGGCCTCCGTGGCCCCCCGGCGCCGCTGGTAGCTCACGTGTTCATGCACGCTTTCCTGCAGCCGGTCAGCAAAGAATACGTGCTTGTTCCGCCGAACCATTGCCTCGTTTATCGCATTTTCCCTCTCACTCATCGGATTGTTTTTGATTTGACGCAATTCCCTGAAACAGCAAATAAGTTCTTGCGAAAAATAATTACAAAGAAATTCGTCGGACTTAAAAGAATCAATTATGTTACGTAAATTTTGTTGCAACAAGAAATTTCACGAGCCGTGGCATCATGGAGTATTCAAAACTTTTGATAACGGCGTGATTTTTTAAATCAAAAATCACCGCCCGCTACAAATCCTCGATAAATTGTTAATAATAGATTCTTAATGATATAGTTATCATTCAATAGAGCTTAATATTTATTTCCTTTATCATATCTTTCCCCATATCGGTCGGTAGAATCTTTATAATGCGTATAGGTATTTGTCTACGCAACAGACAACAATTCAAAATGCTATAGTAAAAGTTAGCGGTATTGTCTAGTCTCTACAATACAATATATCAGTTAATGTTTTAATGCATTAACGTGTCAAAAATCTAAGCATCAAGTGCATAGTGTGACATGATGTTCCTACATATGATCCATTTCTCTGTTTCCGTAAGTACAGGTACTTGCTGAAGTGGCTTATTTGAATGAAACCATCCATAGGACTGGTTTGAAAGACAATTTGATGCATTAATTTAGCTAGATATCTAATTAAGTAGCTACAAATGTCTGTCTTTATACAAAGAGTCATCGTTATACTTATTATAAATCGTGAAAATAAAGAATATCTGAAGCAAATATTTAAGATATAATAATAATATATAATTTTCTTTTGTACTCATTACAAAAGAAGGGTGTGACGAGTCTGATGGGAGTTACACCCCAATAGACACAATTTCGTAGAAAATTGATTAACATTTGGAGCGAAAAAACCACGATATTGTCATCCAAAATGTTTGTAAATTGAATGTCAAGTTATGAAATATTTTTCACTAGGCGATTTCTTCCAAGGAACAATTCCTAAACTAGAGCTAACAAAAATCAATGAAGCATAATTCAAAACTTATAAATGTGTTTTAGATTTCTTATAACAGCGAACGATGCCGGCTTAGTAGATGGTACGATTGTACCTACGTCGTTGGTTCCAATTTAATGAGCTTGAGCGTCCAGTGAAGGTAAACATCGTGAGGAAATGTTAGCGTGGTGGTAGAGAAAATGCCTAATTAGCTATTCCCTCAAGTTGAAAAAATGCCACTAGCGGTGTGTCCGGCAATTCAGGCAGTAGGGCCCCCATCGGCCATTAACATCAGCTGATGGCAAGTCAAAAAATACTGACAGAAAAAACTCCAGGTACATAGTTGTTGAAAAAGATGTACATATTGTTGCTTATATGCATTCTAAAAATGTCACGTATCAAAAATTAATCAGTATCAATATTTTATCTAAATCTAGCCTTACAAGCATTACGCTTATTTAAGATAAGTTGGGTATTATAAATTCTCAGCTAGGGATTTCCTTCATATTAACTGCGTAGTAAGGTGGATCGACAATGAGATATTAACATGTATAAAAAAAAATGTACAGAAATTAACAGAAATAGGCTTATAGAAAATAACAAGTAAAGAATTATGTATTTCAGAAATGTAGAATAAAAATTTCTGATATTGATTTTATTCAAGATTTTTGTCACCGGTTGGATTATAATTAATATTATTATTAGAGCTCCAACTGACTATTAAAAGTCAACTCAGTTTTTTTTTCATAAAAACTTTATTTTTCATTTTTGTTTTGTACATTTTTGCAAATAATTGTGAACGTTTTTTTGTAGACTTTGTTTATTTGACTATAATTTTCTTTTAATATATTTCCATCATTGTTCATTAGTGTATTTATTTTTCTGTATGCGCCACTGCGTGTATTTTTTTTTAAGTTTTTCATTTTACCAAACTTTACGCAGAACTTCGTTTTAACTGAATCTTATAAAAACTTACAAAAACCCTCGACTCGCAACTTAATTTTCCACTCTTCATCTTCTCAGTGAACAAAACTTACCGTTCATAGTTCTCAAAAAATTGCACAGAGAGGAGAATATTGTTCAGCAAAAATGCATCAGAATCATTGTGCAACTGATACCGCATACGTTCAAGAGCTTCATCGTCGTAGGAGCGGACGTGTGAGGGCGGCGGCGCGGGCGCAGGCCCCCCGCCCTGGACGAGCGCCGCGGAAGGAGCCGGCGACTCCTTCGCTCCGATTCTCTTGTTCGTCGGGTTGGCCATCTTCTTTTTCTTGTCATCCCGCTTTTGCTCCTTCCACCTCTCTCGCTCGAAGAACTTGTCGGGCACCTTATGAGCTTTCTTCGACTTCGAATTGCCCATCTCGATCCAATCGACTCTCGATACAGTAACAAAAGATATTTACTCCCGGAAAAGCATGTTAAAAAATACAAAGAATTCAGGACTTTCCGATTGCGTGCATGAGCAACAAAGATTCGCGCAGTACTAGTAAATTGGTCGATACGAATCATAGCTAGAAAGGTGTTATCGGGGGGCGCTGATTAATATTCAGTACTTATCGTACCTATGAATCGATAATAATTGCAGTGTTTTTGCACGGTATATGTGTGTCGCAACTATGAGAGACGGGCTTCGTATGTTGTAGATTCCGTGGCTCACCAGACCAACCGCATTCCTCCTGTGCACCGCTTGTTATGTAAAAAGTAACCCCTTTGCATAATCACGTACTTGTTGTCCTATCATGTGTCAATTCTTCATGTGAAACCGTTGGAAAACGCTTTCAAACATCAATTTTCGGTTTCATAGTTGGGATATGACGATCTTGTTGATGTTTTCAACTCCATTTCTATCTCCGCAAGATTGACATTGAAATATCCTTAATATAATTTCAATAAAACTCTTGACGTTATGTTCTTGAATTACTTTTTACGTTTTGGACAGTTCGGTGTATATATTTCAGTGTGGGAATTCCTTGTAGGTACTACCTACAAGGAATCAGCGAGTTATGCGTAACAAGATTCGAACTATAGTTCCTTCCCTCAAACTTAGGTAGCTAAATCATTTTGTAAACAGTTATAAGTAAGAAAGAAAGAAAGAAAATATATTTACTTGTCTACATAGAGCATGGAGCATAAACAGTGGATACATTAAATTGTTATACAAAAACTTCAAATTCCATGCGTCATGCAGGCAAAAGGGTCCCAGTCTCAGCATAATGCAGCACTGAACCAGTTGGTGTCAGTGCAGCATATGTACAATACTCATTTGGGAACTACTGCCACCATACCCATTCCTGACGCCAACCAGTAGTGCAATCGCAATGCAGTTCCGATTAGAAGAGAATTGGTGCCGTTGAAATTACAGATACACGAAACGTGATAACTTCTATTCTCAGAGTCCCAGAGAATGTCCAAGCACAGTTTTTGTGATTTAGTGAGCGTTTTGTATTGCAACCACTGTAAAATTTATGTTACAAAGTTTGCACGTCAGCACTTTACCCTTTAATAGGTATTTCCATAGGTAAATAAAATAATACCTATTTAAACGATTGATAGCACAGTATACTCATTAATACACATAATAACTACTATTATTTGTATTTTATAATATTACATAACTGCAGGTAAAGTAATGAAATATTTAACTTTATTCTAGAGTGGACTAGACAAAACTTAACGAGGGTTCAGCCACCTATTCCTGTTGGCAAACTGTTGGTTAGGGTTTTAAAATTATGATTTTAAGTTTACTACAGTAAATACATAACATTTCCTGCAAATTATAAGAAATCTATCGTCGCTTATAAGCGTTTGTGGTAGTAATCACAATATAAAACCCTAATTTGTAAAATTCGTTAAAATATCGAGAAACATTGTAAATTTTACAAATTCACGCTATAATGTTGAAGCTTGAAAGAAAAGATAAACTTTAAACATTTAATTTTATTGCCATACTGTGTACCTAATAGGTACCTTAATATTTCACTCAAATTATTCTTATACTATTACTACTGTTACTCTACATTTAATTATATCTTATTTCTTTGAACTTATAACGCTATGGTACAGTGCGTAGTAACTCCGCTGGCGGTGCACTCAAGCCGGGTTCTTCCATGTTATTAGCTATTCTTGCATTGTCGTTTTCTGGATGCATGCTGACCCGCCGCTGGTTCTTCAGTTTCTTAGCTTCACCTATTTGCTTGTCGAGCAATCTTCTGAAATTGAAGTAAACACAAAAATCAGCTTCATGGTAAACATTTCTATCTATTTCATCCCTACTAGTATGAGATTTTAAAAAAGAATACGATTATGTGTGATATATTTTATACTTTTCATTCTTTGTTATTCAAACTATACACAAATCAATACTTTAACTTTGACAAGACATCTGTTTGTACGATATTCAAAAACAACTTGTCAAAATGTTAATAATAAATAAATAATAAATATTGGTGGACACACAGCGCCATCTAGCCTCAAAGTAAGCTAAGCATAGCTTGTATCATGAGAACCAGACAACTGATATAATACTTATATACTTTTCTTTTGTAAATACATACAAATAAGTACATATTAACACCCAGACACAGAACAAACATCAATGTTCGTCACACAAATGTTTGTCCTGAGTGGGGATCGAACCCACGACCTACAGCACAGAAGGTAGGTTTACTAACCAACTGAGCTGCGAGGCCAGTCAAATGAGTGGTAAATGAGTAAGTTACTTTTATTTATTTCTAAATCTGAAGTATGTTTGCGGTAGACACTTACTGCTGCCGCCAGTCTATGAACACTCCTAGTAAGAAGACCGCTGCTATGGCCAGTAGAACGAGTGCCGCCACGGCAGCTGTGGTCGCCACAGTCAGCGTGGGCACCTCCTCCAACACGGACACCGACACACTGGGGTCCACCGTCCCCTCCATAAAATCTGAAAAAACGACAGTCGAAACAAGGTTCATCAATCTAGGACCGAAGAAAATATTAACTTTGGGATTCCTCCAAAGGCATGTTTAAAATTCCTTCATTAAAGAAAAACAGAACCCATACATTGGGTTTCAACTAATTAACATCAAATTGATCCCTCATCTGACTGGCCTCACGGCTCAGTTGGTAGTAACCCTGCTTTTGGAGCTGTAGGTCGTGGGTTTGATTCCCACCCAGGACAAACATTTATGTGACAAACTTTAATGTTTGTTCTGTTGTATCTGGGTGTTAATATGTATTATACTATACATATATGTAACATTTTTTTTGTATTATATCAATTGTCTTTTTCCCACGATACAAGCTATGCTTGGCTTACTTTGGGGTTAGATGGTGATGTGTGAAATGTCCACCAATATTTATTATTGTTATTATTATTATTATCCTTTGTTACGCAGCATACGTATGCATTCATTCAATTTTTTAACACCTGTTCACAGAATACGTAACACAATGACTTAAGTAATATTAATAAAATGATTACCTTCATCTCCCCAGCTGGCTGAATTTTCATACTTTGCCATAATTCTGCTAATAATAGGTCAGGTTTCCTGAGAGGAAAAAAAATCATAAGAAACATTATGTAAAACGAATATGAAGAAAATAATAAAATAAAAGATGTGAATGCACCAATATTGTAATAAATGACATCACAAAAATTGGCATTAAAGTCCAAAAAATCTGATTGAAATCTAAGATTATAAAAAAACATGTTTCATTTCTGAAAAACTGGCAAATGACGTAAGCAATCCACGAGAAAGACTATCAGTAGTCGTGATTAGGTAGTGGGTAGCCGTGATGATAATCAAGACTATCAGATCTGATATTGCTTAATTACTTTAAAATAAATGATGGGTTCTTTGAATCCATCGAACTACCGCACAATCTTACATTAACATCTTCACAATATTATAAAGGTAGAGTTTGTATGCAGTAGTTAATCTCCATATTATCTACACATTGTATTTCAAAAATGATTTCACTAGCAGTTAGAATGGCTTTTTGGGTGGACATGGGTTGTATTTTTTTATTTCGTTCAATCAAAAGGGCTTTTCGCGGCGAACAATTTGGCAACGTCGACGAAAGTAGTCAAAGAATATGTTTCTTACGAACGCTGTCTTAACGGTAAGAGAATATGAATACTGTTTATAGAAAAGTTGTAGAACTTATATAGGCCTGTAAAAAATCTTTTTACAGGCGTTAAGGTTAATTCTCAAAATTATAAATATGCCTTAACCATGCAGCTGTGTATAGACACAGAATTACACGCGGGCGAAGCCGCTGGCACAGATATATATGATAAAATAAGATGATCTGACCGGCTGAAAATTCTAAGAATTAATTTTTTAGAGTGTATATAGGAGTAATCTCAAAAAAAACGTCTCTAATAATGAAAATGCGAATTCGTCACTTAAATTAATCATACTAATATTATAAAGGCGAAAATTTGTACATTTTGTGTTGCTTTGTTTGTGTGTGTGTATGTTTGTTACTCCTTCACTCTCAAACGGCTGAACGGATTTGGATTAATTTTGGTACCAGGATAGCTTATATCCTGGATTGATACATGGGCTATTTTGACCCCGGAAAAGTGCCCCAAGTTTCTTTTCAAATACTTTTTATTTGTATTAACTGATTCACCGCGGGGCGTGGCTGCTAATAATATATAATATTCCGTCAGTGAAACTAGAGACTAAATATTTTCTATTTTAATATTCTACTATTTCTATTATTATGTAGTTACGGAACGAGCCGACGGCCCACCTGGTGGTAAGTGGTAACCTCAGCCCATAACAACCGATGTGACTTGGGTCCTCCCCTACTAGGTACGACAATACCCAAGTCGCATCGTATGCGCCCGTAACTATGAGACGTGTAGGTAGAATGTCTCATGTGCCTGTAATTTCACCGGCAACCACACCTTTCAAACCGGAACACAGTAACGCGAATGCGTTACTGCTTGGCGGCAGAAATGGGCATGGTAGCAGTACTTCCTCGGACGAACTTGGCGAGTAAGTAAGTCATTTATTTTACCGTATTGAGAGAAACAATGTGTCAGATTTGGTTATTCCACTGCCTTGTCTTATTTAGACAACGCAGACAAAGCCACGCTTCCAGACTAGTACAGTTTGTATTATGGAAATGTATATAAAAATCAGCTTCTGTATGTTTGTCTCCACATATCTAAAGGAGTAGCCGATGGATTGACTTGTAATTTTTAGGATATGTTATGGAACCACAAGTAACTATTAGATTACTATTACCTGTAGGTATGCCACTATCTCTCTATCGTTAATCGAAACGATTAGAACTTCCGGATAAGTGTTTTATCAATATAATAGGCCTATCTTCAGACTGTTTGCCGTTGAATAAGTAAATTACTATATCACGCTACCAACTGTATGTACTGTGTGAGACCAGTCAAACATATCATTTACATCCTCATTAAGATTAAGTAAATAGTTAAAAATATCAAGAAATATGTATCAAGAATCTAAAAAACGAAAAAAAAAATTACTTAGCGATTAATTAGTTAATCTAGTTAAGTCTTGGAGTACGATTTTCCCATATCTACCACTATTTCTGATATACGACTTTAAAAATATTGAGACACTCCTGTGTATCAGTGTTTTTAAAATCGTGTAATCAAATGTAAGCGTAAAATAAAATTGAATTTTTGATTGAAGAACACAAATTGACAAATTGAAAAATTGAATATCCTGACCAGGAGGTCAGGATATTCAATGTTATTTAACGCTTCTGACTCGAGTCACAGAAGCACACAAGAATGCGTCTAGTCCGCACTTTTCGCTCGCTATTTGATATCTACATGGTGATGAACTAATGGCAGGCTCGCCATGAATTATGAAATGAAATGCCTGTTGATTCAAAGGTTTCAAAGGCTCGTCCAGTGTTACATAGACTACGTTATACTAGAAAAGCACTTGTGTAACGATACTTCAAAGGATTCAAACCGAAACCTTCAGATCAATACCAGCCATTATCGTTTTACATATTTTTTCCACGACTAGCACTGGAAATAGCAGTAGCAGCGTGGACGCTTGTCATATTTTATGTCTAAACTGCAATTAGAAAAAGCCAAAAAAATTGGTATAAATGGTCCTAAAAAAAAATTGTAATTTAATCGAGAATAGAGGATAATTTAGCCAGGTGGATACTTTTGATCAAATCACTTCACACACCCAGAAAACCGAATCAGTTTATGGATTGATGAAGTTGATGGTCTCGTTTTCCATAAAATAGGTATCTAGATATGTCGAATTAGTGGTACAGTAAAATGGTTCCCGAATTTCAATCCGAAGGTCACTGGTACAAATCCTGGCTTGCAATCAGACTACACTTCGCGTCTCTTAGGAGTTGTAGGCGCAAAAAACCCATGATAGAAAGAGTTTTTCTGTTTTTCATTTCAAATAATTAGAGATGAGAATGATTATTAACAATTAAACCCTTTTCGAAGCAAGATCCGCCTTCTCATCAGTTTGAAGATCTTGAACCCAAGGAGTTTTTGAGACTCTTCGCACTCGTATAACTCGTATAACTTTAAATAGGCAATCCGAAGTTCGCCGTTTCAAATCCCGACGTGCACCTATGAGTTTTTCGATTGAAAGATTTATGTGCGCAATACCACGTTCTCAAAACAGTGAAGGAAAACATCGTGAGGAAACCCGACATGTCCTAGAACTAAAAATTGGAAGACATGTGTCGAGTGCACGAAAGGAGCCTCTTTGAGGCGCACTTACAATCCTTTCACCACACTGGTTCGACAGAACCGGTGACTCGAAGAAGAAGAAGAAGAATAGGCAAGTATTCGCATCATGCGCCCTTCAAAAACAATTGAGTCATGCACACACAATGTATCTTAATTGAAAGTCAGACGTACGAATAGCAACTGTATAGTAAGTAACGAACCAACAAACCGCTTAACCTTGCGCGGAAGTAGAAGTTCTTTTAGCAAGGATGTAACGGGTTCATTACCAAATGTGTGTCATGAGTCGAAACCATTAACAACGCAGTCTAACCCATTTGAACGACAGTGTCTCTCGAACCAGTATAGGGAGTAATGAAAGCACCCTCAAAGAGGCTCCATTCATACTTGAAACACGTGTCTGCAAGAGTTTGTTTCAGTTTCACCTCCTGATGATTTCTTTCACTGTTCCGAGAACGTGATATAGCGTACATATTATTTTAAGTAATTGAATCTCATTAGTTCGTTTAGAGATTTGAACCAGCGACCTCCGGATTGAAACCCGAGTTTTGTACCACTCAGCCAACACTCAAAGATAATGCAGAGAGGACGTTAGAACTATAGAAGGTATAAAGCATTAACACAGGTCTACGTATAATATTTAAATAAGTTATCTTTGTACGACTTAACTGTGTAGACTTTAGAGGCTATACGAAGGTTATCCTTCTTCGTTTGCCAATGATGAACACGCTGCAAATATTATTGTTTCAATTTGCTGAACCATTACTGAGCACTGATTTCATACGTACATAAAAATATTTGCATATCTAATTGTGCAAAATTAATTTGAAGCTTTGAAACATCGGTAAAGTTAGAAGATTTTAATCTTGAAGCCATAATATCTACTGCCAATCAATGTTTTACCTCCGTTTCAAATCGTATTGCCCCTCAATAGATAAGGCAAAACATAATCAATTGTGGCAACAACAATCAACAATCAGTTGAATTTGAGCAATGCTTCTGGCTGGCAACTATTGCACCCATCGAGCGCAAAGAATACAAAACAAGGTTTCCAAGAACTTACATAAACACACAGACGTAGCACGACCGCTCCTTTCACTAAACAAAATAACTAGTTTCCAATCTGATTTTACACACTAAATACATTGGCACTATTATATGGCAGGTTTAACTGGTTTTTTGTTTATTTCGAGTTCGGCCGTGTTCTGGCGCCTTGGTGTTTGACAGGCGCATGCGCAGCGCTCCAATGCGCGGCTCTCACTGGGGGATCGGATCAGTGTCGAAGATCACAATCATTTACCGCACCTCAGACGCGGCTCCACGCTTCTGCACTAGACAATAGAAATCCCTTGTAACTTTACCACAAAGGATTTTCCCACTGACGATAAAAACGCCCATTTTTAAAACATTACTGACAATTCGTCATAGAGATAAGCTATCTATTTATATAGCCATTAATTACTAAGCTAGGTGCACAGAAATACTTATGATGCTAGTCATAGCCTCTAACGACGGAATTGTTTTGTAATTGTAGCTGTCTCTATTTTATTGTTGGCTTAGGTATATTTGTTATGGTAGGAACTTGTTATGGTAGGAACTTGTCAGGTAGGTACTCAATTACTTACCTCAGATTACAGAATAATCATTAGTATAAGCTCAGATTAGCATTTTGCAATATCCGTCGGTATACTTTCCACTGAAAGGGAACATTTCCAGCAACGGATGTTGTTTGCACAATCAGCGCACGGCTAGCGGACTTGTTTAGACGCACTCTGGATGAACTCAGGAACAGCCGCATAAGAATCATTTTGCAATAACAGCAAATTGTTTTATGACGTGTGTGGTTACCCGAGATTTAAACACCTTTAGATAGGAAAATGAGGTTTTAATGCTAGGCTATATCACAATGATAAGATCCTTTATATTGTTGCAATAACCTACCTTTTACAACCGACAAACTACCTATCGTTGTACCTAAGTAAACCATTGAAGGATAGTCAAAGTCAAAAACTTTATTTCCATAGAATTCATAAAGAAATGGCTTGGAAACGTCAATATTCAAAACATAAGGTCACGCGTACTTATCGATAAGTTAGATGCCTGTTCAAACCCTATCCGACCCTCCATGGGGAGTTCTGTGTACACATGACTCATCTTTGATTCACGCTTTTTAAGACAGACCCAATTTTATGAAGTTACTAGGAACTTTACAATCTCTGATAGATAAGTGTTATAATTCAGCTAAAAATAACATTAAAATGAAAGATAAAAGAACATTTGGATTAAGGAAATATACGCATAGATTAAAAAATAATCTGTATGTCATGTAGTCATAAATGTAACATAGACCTAAGTACTCAATTGTTACAAGGATCGTTCTCGCGAAAAAAAAGGAATCCCTCCATTAGGGGTTTCTTGGCTGTCCCTTGTCTTCCCCATGCCTCCATTAGGGGTTTCTTGGCTGTCCCTTGTCTTCCCCATGGAGGGTCGGATAGGGTTTGAACAGGCATCAAACTTATCGATAAGTACGCGTGACCTTGTTTTGAATATTGACGTTTCCAAGCCATTTCTTTATGAATTCTATGGAAATAAAGTTTTTGACTTTGACTTTGACTTTAAACACAGACTAGACATTTCATTTAAAATGTGAGGTATAAACTCCATAGATAAGAGACATTATTAAAACACAGGCTCAATCGTAATTTAATGATCAGATTGTAAGGGCCTTACTTACAAAAATAGATTAGTCATTGATCAACTAATAAGAGCCTTGTATTTTTCGACTAAATTCACTACCTGTCACAGCGATGACAAAAAGTTAGCGGAACTTGCCTAATGCTGAGTAATGCCCTTAGTTTGTACTGGATGTACTGAGAACATATTATGTTAGTAAGGTGGTAATTTTAGAAAGCTTGGAAATTTTAGCGTTACAATTACTCCATGTTAAAGTTGGATCAAGTCCGCTTTATTGGCAATTAATAAATTTTGAAATGTCGTCTCTTGAATGCACACTCTTGAATCACACGCCTTCAACGTTCTAGCTAAGTACTCTAGTACTTAAGACTAAAACTTAAGTCTAGTATTTAAGACCGCAGAGGTCAGCCACCATGGTGTTTTTAGTTAGGGTAAAAATCCCACACATGCTCGTTGCTTACTTACTTAACTTATTGGTGGCTATGATCATGTTCTTGGGTACCTACGGACTACGGTACAAGTCAAATGATATCATGTGTTAATATACTTGTATTCTAGTTAAATATATAGTGGCAGCCATCAATGTGTACACAATGTATTGAGCTGACGCTGCTAGTAGGTACCGTAAGTGACGTCAGCAAGGTTGTTTAGTGTTGAGCAGGCCACAGCTAGTGTAGCAGTCAGTACAGCGGCGACTCGTGCCTGGCACAGCGAACCGCCCGCATGAAAACACGCGCTATCAACCAATATGTTTAATACAATATTAGGAGTACAGTTTTTCCATCTTAGCATACTGTTGTAATGTCATACACTTATAATATCTATATATTATACTATACTATAATACTTATAATATCTTCCCCATGGAGGGACGAATAGGGTTTGAACAGGCATCAAACTTATCAATAAGTACGCGTGACCTTATGTTTTGAATATTGACGTTTCCAAGCCATTTCTTTATGAATTCTATGGAAATAAAAGTTTTGACTTTGACTTTGAATAATGTTTTTCTTTCTATTACTTACATGTAGATAAATGCGAATTAATTTCGTTTAATTAAAACTGAAATATAGGTTATTTTAACCACTCTACGTACATTTTATCCAACGCTCTGAAGGTAGAAAGTAAAAGCTAAATATTATAAATTCGCAAACCTCGAAAGAAGCAGCGAATGTCTTGAAGATAAATCGCATGCAATTTTAATTTTTAATAATTTTTTCCGTAAAATTTAAGGTCACGTCGAGATGTCGCAGATACCTTATTTATTTATTTATTTATCATTTTATTTCAGATTAAATCCATATTGTACATGTCAAAAACTTAAAAATTAAAACATAAAAATATAAATAGTTAAAACAATTACAATTATTTGGCGCACCGCATTGAATTGCATGGCAACACATGCATTTTGGTCCAGTGGCTTAGGATTGGACCATCCACCTGTTCTGCTACGACGCTCAGAAGGGTGTTGGAGCTGGCGCGCACCCGTTGCATCAGAGAGGCTACTCGCTTGCGCATGATGGCATGGAAGCCGTCTGTGTGCGCCTCTGCGAACATGCCCGATGCGCTGCAGTAGCGTGCCAGCCCCAACAACATTCTGAACGCGTTATTATATTGGACGCGAAGGGCGCCGTACACCGATTGAGTAAAGTTGATCCATAGGCTGCTGGTGTAGAATACTTGACAATAAGCTCTAAATAATGTTATTTTTACCTCTTTGGAGCATTTTGCGAACCTACGAATCAACATGTTACTTCTCACCGCCAGCGCCCTTCGCTCCCGCTCAATGTCCATGTCATCCTTGAGGGTCTCCGTGACCCAGTGCCCCAGGTACTTGAAGTGCGAGACTATTTTAAGAGCTTATGCCGTTAAGGCGAATTAATGAATAAAAATCTTACTTAGTTTATAGTAAAATTAGGTTTTGGTATACGTCAAAACATTCTTGGATTCTTGAAAAATTTATAAGCTAAATATGCATCCACTCCGTGCAGAATCCCAAGTATCACTCCAACATACTGAAAAATAAAGAAAATATTTTAATTAGGTAGGTACCAAAAGCTTTGTTTTAGGTATATGTCAGGGAAACTAAGCTTTGAACTGAACTTCTTCTTTTTCGATTCACCGGTTCTGTCGAACCAGTGTGGTGAAAGGATTGTAAGTGCGCCTCAAAGAGGCTCCTTTCGTGCACTCGACACATGTCTTCGAATTTTTAGTTCTAGGACATGTCGGTTTCCTCACGATGTTTTCCTTAACCGTTTTGAGAACGTGGTATTGCGCACACAAACCTTTCAATCGAAAAACTCATAGGTGCACGTCGGGATTTGAACCGGCGACCTCCGGATTGAAACTCGGGGGGTCAGTACCGCTAGACCACCACGCTCTCTAGAACTGAACTAAGGAGAGAGCATTGCCCCACGGAGACTTGATGTACCTTCATACATGAAGGTATGTGTTGTTTGGCGATAAGACCAACTATTTTGATAACAATGAGCAAGGCTTCAATGAAAAATATTTTAGGAAATCTTAATCCGTTTCCGATCCATGCTACTCAATAGATAGATATGTAGTTTGTGGAACAAAATATCTAATCTACATTAATGAATATAATCACTTGATGAAATTATACAGGTATCTGACGAGGAAGGAAAACTAAAGGAAATTATACTTTAATAGTGTTTGTGCTTATAACCACATGATAGAAGAGAAAACTTATATGATTTTCTATTTATCTTATTTTAAAACATATGGATGCAATAAATATTACTATACGCAATGCGACTTGTCATCTCGTACTTCGGTGGAGGATTTGAGTCGCATTTCTATTCTAGTTCTCAGTCAGGGCGGCGGTTAACATTTATCATCAGGTGGGCCGTCAGCTCGTTCCATACCAAAATCACAAAAAAAAATGGCTGATGTTAGCTGATGGCGACTTGATCCGAGTATACCCGATTCAGCGTCACCAACCTGAGAGTGGCTATTCACTTTCATTCCCTGTTCAGTAGGAAAGCAAAGTGTGCCTTAAGAAGTTTTCACTTGAAGAAATATATTTATCCCACGTAGGAAGACGCGGACAGGTACAGGAAACAGGCCACCGCGTTGAACATGATGAGAGAGAGAGTACACTCACATACACCGCGGTCATGGCTGGATACGCGGCGTACATGTTGACGAGAGCGTACCGCGGGTACAGGTATATGTTCACCGCCACTCCCATGTAGGAAGACGCGGACAGGTACAGGAAACAGGCCACCGCGTTGAACATGATGAGAGAGAGAGTACACTCACATACACCGCGGTCATGGCTGGAAACGCGGCGTACATGTTGACGAGAGCGTACCGCGGGTACAGGTATATGTTCACCGCCACTCCCATGTAGGAAGACGCGGACAGGTACAGGAAACAGGCCACCGCGTTGAACATGATGAGAGAGAGAGTACACTCACATACACCGCGGTCATGGCTGGATACGCGGCGTACATGTTGACGAGAGCGTACCGCGGGTACAGGTATATGTTCACCGCCACTCCCATGTAGGAAGACGCGGACAGGTACAGGAAACAGGCCACCGCGTTGAACATAAATTCCTGGAAGAGAAAGTCGTTTCAAACCAATCATTCCGCGAGTTGCACATTAGACGTTTTAATTAGTTACTAGTTTATAACAATGCACATTTATCGACTGATTCAAATAATATTAATCATATGAGCAGGCGAAAGGATGGCCTCAGGACGGCACCAATTTTAGATAATGATTCATTCTGCAGTCTAAGGGGAACTCGTCCCGGTTATTTAAATGAAGCAGGACAGCCGGGCCGCGGCCCAGTAATAAAAAGAGCGCTCATCAAAGCATCGCTTCCTGTATATAATACATTCCAGCGAAACCTGACAGACGTTGCTCTGCAGGTAAAATGGATCGCAAAAACCTTTTTCGGAAAAATACCAGTTGAAAATATAATAATAATATTGGTGGACATTTCACACAGCGCCATCTAGCCCCAAATTAAACTAAGCATAACTTGTATCATGGGAACCAGACAACTGATATAATACTTATATACATTTTGTAAATACATACATATAATCATATTAACACCCAGACTCAGAACAAACATCTATGTTCGTGTCACAAATGTTTGTCCTGGGTGGGAATAAAACCTACGACCTACAGCGCAGAAGGCAAGGTTGCTACCAATTGAGCTGAGGCCAGACAGATAGATTAAGATAGTGTCAATTTAAAAAAAATTAGATCTATTCGACAACTTCTAAAATTTATCAAAATCATTTATGTATTACTACTATTGAATAAAGATAGATTTCGAAGAAATGGTGACTTTATCTTTATTTGGTACTTCAGACAATGTTAATGCTAAGACTTAATAGAAATTATTCTGCTAGCCATTATCAATGACATGATTACATATTAATATATGGGAGGGAGTTAATGAACGAACAATGGGGCTATGAATGTGACATAGTTTAACCCACTTACACAGTACCTACATTATTCAAGCCGCTAAACCAATTATCTGAGAGTCATAAACTCGTAGATATGAATTAAGTAACTTGTGTAAAATGACACATTACAATGTAATATAAAATAAATCAAAAACAATTGATATATATATATGCATATTAACACCTAGACAGAGAGCAAACATCTACGTTCATCACACAAATGTTTGTCCTGGGTGGGAATCGAACCCACAGGCTACAGTGCAAAAGGAAAGTTCAGCAAAAAAAAACCCGAGTTCATCCCTCCATATAAAATCGACTAAATCCATAGTAAATATGTACTTACACTGTATTTTTAAACGACTTCAAAAAAGGTTATCAATGTTGTATTTTCTGTTATGTTTGTTACCTCATATCTCTGTTAATTATAAATCGGTTAGGAAAATTCTTGTTTTATCTGAAAGGATTTTTATCATTTTTATTTTAGGAAATTTTATCAAAATCAAGTATAGTACTTTGTTTTTGAAATCATAATAACTGGAAAAAATATATCGTCTAGTACAAGTACAAGGAACCATTCTTGTTTATTGGCGATGAAGTCGGGATTTAGTTTTGCTGCGAAAAGTAATTATATATTTACGGTTTTAGCAATTATTTCCCACAGAGTCTACAAGAGCCAAAGTTAACAATAACACCCTGTGCTCGTATTTTTTAACTAATCAAGTTAAACTTTTGAATGAAAAATTGCAAAATTTGACGTTGCCCTTTCTTAAAGAGTTCAAAGGAAATAAAGATTACTGGTATTGTCCATACTGTTAAAATTGATAATTCTCATGCTGTTGACTTCCAACGATAGTATAAGCCAATGTGCAGATAGAGTGATGTCCCATAAGAAATAAATCTATACAAATAAATAAAATTGGAGTGTCTGTTTGTAATATTACAATAACCGCTTTTTACTAAGTGCATATGGATGTATACACGGTATATATACCAAAACAACATTTTTTCAAATTTTTGCCTGTCTGTTTGTTTGTTCCGGCTAATCTCCTAAATGGATGGACCGATTTTGACGAGACTTTCACTGGCAGATAGCTGATGTAACAAGGAGTAACTTAGGCTACTTTTCCGACGGGTAAATAGGGGTGCGTGATAAAACCGAATTACACGCGGACGCGCGGGCAACAGCTAGTAATAAATAAAATAAAAGTGTTGACATACAAATATGGACTGCCGTATGAGTTGGTGCGTGTTAGAAGAGAGCACGTAGCACGCGATGAGTAGCGCCGTGGTGAGCAGGCACGCGGAAGCCGTGGTCAGGAACCCATGGAACGCGGGGCCCATGCTGCTGGCTTCCGACATGCCGTACCTCACCAGGAGACTCTGGCAGAGACCCCCAAGCATCTGTCACATATATACAACATTTGCTCCTATCTGACTTATAAACAAACCTTTTCATATATTTTATGATATTCTCTATGTTCATCTTATTACTATAATTCCAAATGTTTTTCTTCATATAAATGCGTCGCCTCACCGCAGCCCTGTGCTGAAAATCAGCGCTGCAACATGTTGCAGCACACGCTGAGCTCGGGGCTTTTTATACAAGTATATGTACGCGACAACGATCATCATTCGTATGTCTGTGTGTCTTTTTCTTTTTTATATTGTGTTGTGGTGTACATCTTGTATTTGTCTAAATCAATTTTATTCTTTCTTTCTTTCTTTTATAATAAAATAATAAATAAAAGGTTTCTTTTTGTTCATTTCGAAAAACAGCCGCTTAACTTAGTATTAGGTGGTTTTACATTAGTTACAATATGGACTGACCATTTCATCGTTAATTGTAAATGTATAAATTACAATTTTAGTTAATACTTACTTTTTGTTCGATTTCATAACAATAGTTTATGGCTTACTGTATCTGGTAATACAGAAAACAATAACTCTTAGTTTATTCACTTTTAAGCGTAGAAGATGTAATTTAGTGATAGTCACATAATTTTTGTTTGATTAAATTTCCACAGGACTCAACAATGCATAGCTTCTCATGCCCGATTTTAACATAGGATCGCTGTAAGGTCTGGGCGTCCGGTTTCTTTAAATAAGTTAGCTATACAGACTTACCGCTTGGGCCAGTTTGATAAGTCCATGCTGAGACGTGAGATACCCGAAGTTGATGCACTCACAGCATCGACAGCAGCAACACTTGATGCCGGCGCCTTTACCACCGCTTCCTGGCTGCACCCGCACTATGGTAGGCCCGCGAGACATTACTTCAGGCTAGCGCGCCGAATACAGTCAACGGTAGCCCTTCCACTGTTCAACTATTCTCTCCTATATTAAACTATTCGAGAGTTGGGTAAAAGGCCTCTAGGAAGCTACAGTCCGAGCTCACAATTTACGCGTTCAGTGTTAGTCAACAAAATATTTTTAGATGTTTGGCTTACGCCAATACAATTAAAGTTCAGCGAACTCTTGCCCTATATTGCGAAAAAATTTGAAACTTTTAGAACTTTTAAAATTACTAATTTGCTGTAGTGAAAGTGTGGTGTCTCGTCTGAGGTTGGTATTATTTTGAATGTCGCGTGCCGCGTGCCACACGCCGCGCCGGCGGATATATCTCTAAATAGAATACACAAAGCGGAGGGTTAATTCCTATTCTTGGTGCTTGTTTACACACAATGGTACGTTCATTGATTCATTCTCTTCCACCTCCCAAGTCTCTACGTTACGGGAGCAATGCAATGTGACGCGGTCTTCCCGTACCTAAGTAGGGGAGGACCCCAATACGTTATTGTTCTTGTTATGAGCAGATGTTACCGCTTAACATCAGGTAGAAATTTAAGTACATGATATATAGAATTTCAAGTATTTTCAATTTGTTATGCTAGTTCTTCGCCATGAATCAAAATTCAAGGTATTTGTCAATAAGGCCCAATATGGTGTTAATATTTACTGTTTGAATACGCTGTCACTCCTCGATTCGAAAATTTAAAGATTTTTACAAGCAGTAGTACTTCTGCCAAGTTCATCCGGGGAAATACTGTCACCATATCCATTTATGCCACCAGGAGTACTGCACTAGCGGTACCGGGTTCTGTTACGAAAGTTACAGTTGCCGGTGAAATTACAGGCACATGTCCACGTCACGGGCGTGTGCGATAGGACTTGGGTCTTGTTGTACATAACTAGAAAAAGACTCAAGATGAATACATCTTGAGTCCTTTTCTAGTTATAAAGGTGTAACCGGTTCAGAGGTTACACCTTTTTAACACATGAAAAACTTACTAAACTAGAAACCACCTACTTTTCTATCTAAAGAAACTAAATAGTACCTAACGCGCATACACTTATATTTTTGGTACTTGGAATCTGTGTCGAAGGTGGCATTTTCAAACAGATACAGAATACGAACCGAAAACATACTGCATTAATTTAAATTCCTTAATTTTGTTTAGATTAGATCGGTATTGGATCAACACAAACGTTTCTCAGTCCAGTCCGGCTCTCAAAATTCAAAATATCTATGTTAAAATGCCTATAATTGTTGCGATTTATTAATGGTATTCATGTGTGCTCCGGGACCTATACTTTAAGCTTAACTGAAAGTTCAAAGACTACGAGTAACTTATTCTATTGCTATCCGCAGCGAATGATCTGAACGTAACTAATCGAGCCCAAGCTCTTAACCAGGTAGGGATAAAAGATAGATCAGATTAGAAATAGCCGTAATCTTAATGATGATGTAACGTGGGCACATTAGTGTTCATTTCATGGGACGTTTTTCATATCAGATTCGTGATCCATCTTATGTGTATGTATTTTTTTTTACCTATGATATAGGTAAAAAAAATATTTAAAAATCTGTACCGAGTGATCAGAAACAAGATATTTTTGACTATAGTCAAAATTTTACTAATTCTATGTTTTACGGGTTAGGTTATGAGATTACAAATAAAACTTCAGTTAAGTACAAATAAATACAAAATATTTAGTTCGGTCAGTCAAGTATCGCGCAGAAAACTCCAATATAAAAAAAATTAGCTAAAAGCCGAATCAAATACTTAACAAGAACATGTGACGGAACTATAATTTACAAATAACTTAGACGATGCTTACTCAAATTATACACTGGGATTGTATCGTCGATGCCTAAGGATCAAATTATCCTACAAATAAGGTCACATGAGACGTTATGAAATCGGTCAAATTTTTGTGCTCACACAGTGTGTGTTGACACAACTATGTTACTAATAATGAATAGAGTGTCAGCACACACTAAAGTACTATTCTCTAATTTAAGGAACAAAATGAGCGCCTCGTGAGGTCTTTTGGAAAGAAATGCGCATTCTACCATTTGAATTCCCATGATTAATTGAAAAAACTGTCCAACAATTTCTGTTACTCTCCTGTTTGGAGTTGCAGACGTGTTATTGCTATGCGTAAAGCAAAGAGCCGACTAACATGTAGTTTTTTCGTAAAAAAGGATTTCTAGTAAATGGGAGAATAATAATTTCATGGTACTGTTATGAATTGTGATTAAGTACTAAATTAGCTTTTCCATTATGACAGAATGTATTAAAATTCCTTTTACACTTAATTAAATTTCCTATTACACATAATATGTCTAATAAATTATTAATAATCACAACGACCACACACAAAAATCGAAGCCCGTTTTTAAAACCTATCGTATAGATACATTTAGATCAAAATACAAAAACTTATGACAATTATATAAATATAGTCTAGAAATATAAGTAATGAAATACATAAGGACTTTACGACAAGTTACTACATTAAACTATATTATGTTCCTAAACTAAGTATCAAAAAGTAACAAAACTTATGTTAAAATTTTCGTTTTATAGTGAAGTATATATAATTATAAAACTGTATTAAATTAACCTCTTCGTGGATTGTTAAAATTATTCCCAAAATTGACCAGATATACAAAAATTACATATTTTGATGACATCATACAAAATAAAACAGTTTAATGTGAAAAAGAATTAAATAAATTTAACAAAACAATTCATTTCTTGTTATTTTTTTTGTCACACCTACTAATTTGAATACATACGAGATTCTAAAACTAATTTAACTTTTTCAGATCACATAAGTACATCCCCGAAATTAGGTGAAAATAAAACATGATTTTCTGAAAAATCTCAACATGCTGAAACAAAATCCATAAATCTTAGGGAATTTTCTTCGCACCGAAGACTCGCTTTTAGTAGTGTTGCGTATGTATGTAGCCTTTGGATTTAAATAAATAATAAATCTTATAAATTAACTTAATAAATATGTTCCGACAAGTTTCATGAAGCGTAAGTATATAATCCTGTTGCGTTATCTGTGGTTTCTACATAATCCGTTGTCGACGAATCACAAAAACAACGTGAAACACTAATAAAGAAATATAGTTTCAATAAATGTTTAACGATGTTTAACGAATGTTTAACGATGTTTAACGATGTTTAACGAATGTTTAACAATGTTTAACGATGTTCAACGAATGTTTTGTGGTAGTTGAGTACTATCTACTTTACAATGCCGTGGCAAACCTGGCTTAGCTACTGAGTAGAGGATTAGTACTGGTAATCTCAAATGACGCTAATGGATCCCATGGAAATAGTTACAAATAATTAGGTAATTAATAACTTAAATGCAAAATACTAATTTTTAAATTCCTCGGTAATGACGATTTGCGTAGAACGTACTCAACAAATACAATCCCGCCATGATGAGTCCCATGATCTGAAACATAAATGATAACATACATTTTAATTGATTTAATGTTATAGCATCAGCTAATTAAATCTTTCATTTTATAGTGAGCAATAAACGCTAAACGTGACATTCCTTTTCTAGTCCGAAACCAACGCCCCCTGGGAAAATGGAATATGGGGGCTACGGAAATGATTTCATACTAGATATAAGCGTATGGCCCACTAACAGACTACCTCTTTTGTTTGAAATAAATCATTTTATATGTAAATTGTCCCTCAATCTTTGCAAATCAAGAATTGTCTGATTCGAATACCATATCTAAAATAAAATATAAAAATTAATATTGAAAATGAATGAAAAAACACCAAAAGTTTGAATCGATTACCATGAAAATTTCGGACGTCTAAGTATTTTTCATGGAAAAGGTTTTTGCTGTCCGATGCTGCCAGAAATGTTTGCAGGGATCTGCTAGTATGTTATGTATATATGCTATATTCCAAAATATAAATTGTTTGTCTATGTTGGTACTAGTGGCGTCCCTATAACATTTTGGTGATATAGGGCTCACAGTCAAAAATAAACTTACTTAAGAGGAGATTCGATTCTGATTTACTTAAACTACAACCGACAAGATAAACTTAAATCACTCCATAAGAAAATGAATTAGATGGAAATCTTTACCGCTATTCATAAATTTACCTTGGATGGCTTACAACTCATCTCCTATAGAAGATAGGCGAAACGTGATTTGGCATTTACCTCAAATGTTTAAATAAGGAGTTACATAAACAAGTAGTTTTTTCAAAATTAATGACGGCCGATGCAAAAAGAAGAGCAAAAAGAATGTGAGCCGTCACGGCATGCCTGGCAGATGTGAAACATCGACATTATTTTGTAAAAGTAATATGCAACGCATGCCGTGGCGACGCGTCGCCACGCCAGAAATCGGTTTTACGTGCGGCTATAGATGTTTCACATCAAAATGCTTCGATTCAGCTCTAATTCATAATCTGGGGGTTTTGAGGTCACTAAGTCCGAATCTGGGGACCAAACTCTTTTCAACAATTTATTTTTTGTCATTAGACGTCTGTCATTGTCACTGCAACTGTTGGATGACTAGATTTCTTGCGTGTTTATAAACGCACATATTTTGGAAATCTCGTATGTTAATTTACATAAAAAAAACAACGAGCAAGCGCGCACCAAGCAACCCTTAGTTTTCTCTATGATATATTTATATATTGTTCTTTATTTTATTGTTATATTTTTTATTGTTTTTTTTTAAATAAAATAAATTAAATAAATTAATATAATATACTTTTGTTAGACACAAATTTATTAATAAAATATATAAATAAGTACATCTTACCGATGCAGCAAAATAAGGCTCGTACTCTGTCCGAGAATAGGTCCTGTGATTCACTTCTATGATCAGAGTAAGCCCCGCGCATAGATATAATATAAATGCTATCCCGTGGTATATCAATTCCTGCAAGACAAAATACAAAATCATTCACTGAAATACACTCAAATATAGTGTTTTAAATTCGTCTAATTAACTACGTCGTAGACTACTTGAGACCGCTCGTAGATAGCCCGTAGATACACCGGAAGATGAATCGTAAAAGGGCCCTAGATTTAGTAAGTCAGGATTGAATTCTAGTGACTATTTAGTGCTAATGCAGCGTCGGTGTTCTCTTCAGGAGATAAATGGTTCGACGACGCCCTGGCATCCACACTAGGTATGGGACATAGAGGGCAAGTACTTGAAATATTAGAGATAGAAAGATAAATTCAATAATACATTACAAATATGTATACGAAAATATAAAAGGATCGGCTCGAAAAAGTTTTTTTTTAAATGTAATACCGTTACGGAACGAGCCGACGGCCCACCTGGTGTTAAGTGGTAACCTCGGCACATAACAACTGATGCGACTTGGGTCCTCTCCTACTAGGTACGACAAAACCCAAGTCGCATCGTATGCGCCCGTAACTCTGACACGTGTAGGTAGAATGTCTCATGTGCCTGTAACTTCACCGGCAACGACACCTTTCAAACCGGAACACAGTAACGCGAATGCGTCACTGCTTGGCGGCAGCAATGGGCATGGTGGCAGTACTTCCCCGGACGAACTTGGGGAGAGTTCTACTGCTATTAGAATATAGAAGTTACTTACATAAATAGTTTTGGATATAATGGAGGCAGTCGACATCGATATCAAGCAAGCGGTCAGTAGACAGAAGGTGCCGATGAGGAAGGATGTCGCCACCAGCAGGTAGAACAGCTCCGGTTTCTGGATGTAACCACCGCGTCTGTTGTCAATGTAGTACCCCACCACGCCCACGCAAGCCGCGCCCAGCAACTGTAATATAAACAACTCATTACCAACGTTTACCCGATTCTTCTATTTCTATTCGTGGTGAAAAGATTTTAAATGCGCCTCAAAGAGGCTCCTTTCGTGCCCTACATGTTTACCCGATACGCCACTCGTCCCCCTGTAATAGAAGCCCTGTCTCGTAGGTGGCATGTAGTACACATTAAAAAATATGACTCTGCTTAGCTTAAGATATTAAATAGGTTCTTTGTTGTGGTAATCATAAATACATTATAATTATATAAGAAGCGAGTATTCTTCAACGTACGATGACCATATTCCCTGTGTCGTGGGTATCCAAAAACGAAAGTCTTGCATCACAAAGTCGAGACCATAAATAAATAGCTCATCCAAATGTAAGACCCTTTCGGATATTGAACCCGCAATTCTTGTGCCAAAGTTGATTAAACAGAATGCACTATCATAAGTACTTGTAGCATTATACGATGTAGAAATTGATTTATTGTTTGTGTGGGAACTTTAAACCATATAACTCAATGCTTTCTAAAAAATATTTCAACATTATCCCCGATTAACAAATTGTAGCCCAGGTATATATTTGAAACAAAATATTGAGTTCAATTTAAACATTAGTTTAATGACCAAATGCATTGTGAAAATCTTTATATTAATTAAGAACGAATGGTAGGGTAGATATGAAAAATGAACGAGAGTAAACAGGTCCGCGTTGGCTTGAATCTTCAGCATTGGCTAGATTTTTCTCATATTATTAATATTGACAAAAAAATCATAGCTTTCACTGTATATTAAAAATAATTTTAAAAGTGAATGTGATGTCGCGCCGTCCCATTCTTGCCAGAAGTGATCTGATCGTATAACAGTAATCGCTCCGCAAAGCAAAATGCAGTGTTTATGTATTCTTAGTGCTCCAGGAATAGCCAGCATGAAGTCATGGCCTCGTTAAATTAGAGGCCGGGGAATATAGCTCAATATAACCTGTGACATTGAGATTAAACATACTTCTGATGTATTGATAATTTTCGAAATCAGTTGTTATACCTATCTATAGAATGATATCGTATTAAAATTTGTAAAAAAAGGCATTGCATTCGCTTATATCAGCTTAAACACAAAAATTTCTGCGTAGAAATGACTAGCCAATATATAGCAACCTTAAAGAACGAAACAATTTAAAATTTGAATGTTTTACACCATACTTGCTCTAAACTTTAAAATTTCAAGATTCAATAATATTCTATTAAATGTAATAATAGAATATAGCCTCAAACTCTTAACCAACAATATTTTTAGCCTCAAACTTCCCTAAATGTACTATTAAAATGATGTTGTGGATTCACTGTGGTTCGATTAAGCAAACAAAACTTCGACTAAAAGGTGACGCAACGGGTGACATCATGCTACGGTACAGCTACTAAGGAAACTTCAGTAGGAATATTATCCCTGAGGAAATCCACATAAAATATTTTAAAAATTCAAGGACACCGCATCGCAATAAGAGGCTAACTACTAACGCAGTTATTTCGTGATCAATTTGATGACAATGTAAACAATTTATCTTTTTCTCGTTAGATATTAAAAAGTTTTTAAGTTTTTAAGTCTCTTTTAGTAAGCTAAATGGGAGTTGATTCAGTTACAGACAAATACAAAGTCGCTAAGTTAAAGAATACTGCTGAAAATCATGTGTACATTCTGTAACTTCAAACAGACAGTAAATATTTACATGGCTCATATTTAATATTTTAAACGGCTTCATTGAATGTCTATATTATTTGTAGCTGGATGTTCTTGACTCGCTTCTGGTTTCGAAACGGTGATATTTGCGTCATTGGAAGTAGGTTAAGACTGGGGTCCTATAGAGGCCCGATGTGACAAAGTTTTATTCGTTTTTCGCCAACCGAAAAGCATACGTATTTAAAGAAAAAATACATGAAGAAATTTAAAATTCCTTTAAGTATTTTAATGTGCATATATATATATATATATATATATATATATATATATATATATATAATAATATAATAATATAAATAAAATCTTTCTAAGTGAGTTATCAGAACATGAATAAAACATAACGTCTCACATCAGTCCCTAAATAAGGCACTTTGTGGGTGCCATACCCTGTCTTGGTAATTGATTTCGGGGAAAGTAATTAAACTTTTGTTACCTAATATTTGCTTTTTGATTTTTTATAGATGCTGTGTTTTTAGGCATTTCACTTTCAAAACAAAAAGGCAAAATTACGCCGGCTGGTCGACACTTTTAAAGTATCCTCCAATTCGGGCAAAATTTCAGGTGAATTACCTATAGAGTAAATTTACTCTATGTATTGCAATCATCCTTTAACACCATTTAAGGTCGGTTGACCAATTTGGACTATAGCTTAAGTGTAGGGTAATATTGTCATGAATAATGCTGAAACATTACCAGTTGTGCTAGCTTCAGAAGTCCAGGCAGGGTACTCAAGTATCCGGTATTGACGTAAACAGAAGTCCCCGAGGTGGCGACCGTGGTCCTAGTGATGGTTACCGAGTGTGACATCTTTCTGCCAGCTGAAAAGGTTAAGATATAAGTTATTAGTTTCCTGAATTTTTATATACCATATTTGTAATTTACTTCCCAGCTAACCGTCCGATACCAACATTTGGGTGAGCCTTCAAGTCTCGTGTCCTCAATCAATTGACCGCAATCAAAGTACACGTAGTTATATATAGTGCTCATGAGCTGATGGCCCACCGTGGTCCAACATCTGCTCGCTCCATCAGTTACAAGAAAGAGCAATTTGATAATAATTTCCTGTATCCAAAAACAATATCTCCTGCTGTGTGTAATAAATTAATAAAAATAAATAAATCTTGCTGTGTAAGCTATTTAATTTAAGAAACGCTAATATTTAACAGTCGAATTCTAAGTTATGGGTACAATTCGAAGTCAATGTTTTCTTATCTTACTTATCATATCACTATCGTATAAGCAGTTAAGTTTGTGAATTACATTTGATATTGACATAATATACAGGGTTACAGGAAAAGTCGTGCTAGATCCGTTAAGGGCGTGGAGTACCCATCATTTCTGACTTATTTCACTATGAAACACCCTACCCTAAACTTAACCCTTTTCGAGATATTCGACTTTTAATTTTTTATTGAATAATGCCGATTTTTAGGCTACGAAATTTATTTTTGTTTATTTTGTGTATCTTATTATTATTATTATTGCATTTTTACATGTGTAATAAGATGCTTTAGGACATCAATCATTAAAATAGTGCATAAGTTAATTGAATAGACCGTAGTAGACAAGTGAAAGTAAAAAAATAAAAAATATATTAGCAAGCTTATTTTTCTCTAAGGGATATCTAAAAAAAATATTATGACACTTGTTCGGCAGATATTTTTTAAAATATCTACGTTTCATCAGCTATCTAACGAGGTATAATAATCTAGGGTTTTATTCAAATGCATTGGAAAAAAATTAGTTTCATAGGCGACAGTGGAGAAGAAAATTTATACTTAGCCCTAAAAAGTAAAATAAAACATTAGGTATGCATGAAATGTCATTTATTAAAGGTTTTCACACAACTTTTTCTTATTCTACAGTTCATGTTCAACATGGCCGCCTCTATTTCTGAAACATTGTCGCATCCTTCTACGGAGACCAGTCTTCACTACTCCAGTGGTCAACGTGGTCCTCATTTTATTTGCTGCATCCACAATCCTTTCTCTTAAGTCTTCCACAGACAAAACTGGATTCGGCTCGCTGTACACAAGACTTTTCATGCACCCCCATACATGAAAATCCATGGGAGTTAGGTCCGGACTTCTTGCTGGCCATGGCAACGGCCCACCTCGTCCTATCCATTTGTTTGGATAATTTGTGTCCAGCCAGTCTCTGACACTTCTCCTGAAATGGGCAGGGCAGCCATCGTGTTGGAACCACAAGTCCCTGATCAGGTTGAGTGGCAGATCATCCAGCAAATCACTCAAGTCTGCTCTCAGGAAATTTTCGTAGCTTTCCCCATTTAGATTATCCGGGAGAAAGTAAGGTCCAATCAAATGATTAGAGATAATGCCCATCCACACATTCACGCTGAATCTTCGTTGGGACCCTTTCACTCTTTTCTTATTGGGATTCCTTAGTTCTTTTGGGGCCCAGTAATGGACGTTGTGATAGTTGGTTATGCCATCTTTATCAAATTTGGACTCATCCGTCCACAAGATATTTCTTAGAAAATCTGGGTCTTTCTCTACTTTTTTCCACGAAATGTAATACAAACCCTAGATTGTTAGACCTCGTTAGATAGCTGATGAAACGTAGATATTTTAAAAAATATCTGCCGAACAAGTGTCATAATATTTTTTTTAGATATCCCTTAGAGAAAAATAAGCTTGCTAATATATTTTTTATTTTTTTACTTTCACTTGTCTACTACGGTCTATTCAATTAACTTATGCACTATTTTAATGATTGATGTCCTAAAGCATCTTATTACACATGTAAAAATGCAATAATAATAATAATAAGATACACAAAATAAACAAAAATAAATTTCGTAGCCTAAAAATCGGCATTATTCAATAAAAAATTAAAAGTCGAATATCTCGAAAAGGGTTAAGTTTAGGGTAGGGTGTTTCATAGTGAAATAAGTCAGAAATGATGGGTACTCCACGCCCTTAACGGATCTAGCACGACTTTTCCTGTAACCCTGTATATACAAATAAATAAAATTGGAGTGTCTTTTTGTAATATTAAAATAACCCTTTTTACTAAGTGCATAATAGATGTATACACGGTACATATACTAAAACAATTTTTTTTACAATTTTTGTCTGTCTGTCTGTCAGTCCGTTTGTTCCGGCTAATCTCTGAAATGGCTGGACCGATTTTGACGGGACTTTCACTGGCAGATAGCTGATGTAACAAGAAGTAACTTAGGCTACTTTTCCGGGGGGGTTAAATAGGGGTGCGTGATAAAACCGAATTCCACGCGGACGAAGTCGCGGGCAACAGCTAGTTTTATATAAATTATTCAGCTCCAGCTCAAAATGGGCGACGTCCTATGGAGGAGGTCAACACGTCGCGTCGGCGGAACATGATGACCGAGTGTTTGTATGCCGAGGCCGATGTCTCACGTGTAAAGATATTCAATTCACCGTCTGTTTGTACATTTTATTTTCGTACAATCCGCCATTGTCAATGAATCACTACATTATACACAAATGATTATTAAAAAATATAAATAAAAAAAAAATATTAATAAATATTGGGCTTTAACATGATAAAAAATAATACAAGCGTAAACGAGCTAGGGCCATATTGTCATTCTATTCTTCTATTCGAGTCACTGGTTCTGTCGAACCAGTGTGGTGAAAAGATTTTAAGTGCGCCTCAAAGAGGCTCCTTTCGTGCACTTGACACGTCTTCGAATTTTTAATTCTAGGACATGTGGGTTTCCTCACGATGTTGTCCTTCACCGTTCTGAGAATGCGTTATGCGCACATAAATCTTTCAATCGAACTCATAGGTGGGTCGGGATTTGAACGGCGACCTCCGGATTGAAACTCGGGGTCAGTAACACTAGATCACCACGCACTCGAATCATTATTATCACAAATTGTCGTGAAATTCTGATATAGGTAGATCACATAAGTCATACAACTCCTGAGACGTTACAGATAGGGGGCGAAGTGACATTGTAATTGAAAGAACACAAGAACGCACCTTCCCACCCGCTACCCGCACAAATCAATGTTGCTGTGTCAATGTTTAGCAAAAGTTACCTACTAAAATAAATAAATTAATGTACTCTGAAGTAGTGTAATCTACAAGATGAACCATGATTTAGTTTAAGCTCTAAATAAATTATAAACTTAGTTTCCTTCTGACGGGAAAATGACTCGAGACTCATAACTTATGCGATGAAGTAATGTTTATTTCATTTCTATTTTTCGTTCGGCGGTGAGTCAGACACGTCGCGACGTCTGGGGGTAGAAAATCGCACCCCCCAGTCGTCTACAGGTTATTAACATCTGTATCTACAATCACATAATGTGATATACAAGTTTACTTCTATATTAATTAAACCGTTGACTATGTATCTGCTAATACCTAGTTAATTTTTATATAAGAAAAGTTCGAAATATTAAACAAATTGTTCCGTGGGATATGACGACATTATACCCGCAACTTTAGCCTGAGTAAACAATGACTTCATATCCTTATCTGTTTTTAAATTTACACGCAAACATTATATTGCACCGAATAAGTGGACAACTGTATTTCTGGGCAATAAAACGGTCTAGTGTTAAATGAAATCATTGCAAATAGATTATAAAAAATGACTTACAGATTTGTGTTGGTTCAGGTAAAATGAAGGAAAATGCACGACACGAGCGAACAACACTGAACCTTGGAACAGACTGTGTGCGCCCACTACGCGGTGACTCATTCGGATTCGCATCATACTATACACGTTTATACGATAGTCTAAGCCGAGACGATTTTTCGAATGCGTTTCCTTTCAATTAAGAAAATCTATCCGTAGTTATAGCTTTTGGAAATTATTAAGAAAACTCAAAATTATTATATAGACACAGAAAATTCATTCATCAGGAGGTACTTCTTTAGAGCAGTAGAACTCTCGCCAAGTTCGTCCGGGGAAGTACTGCCACTATGTCCATTTCTGCCTCCAAGCAGTAACGCTTTCGCGTTACTGTGTTCCGGTTGGAAGGTGTGGTTGCCGGTGAAATTACAGGCACACAAGACATTCCACCTACACGTCTCAGAGTTACGGGCGCATACGTTGCGACTTGGGTCTTGTTGTACCTAGTATCGCTAGTTATGGGCTGAGGTTACCACTTAACACCAGGTGGGCCGTCAGCTCGCTCTGTAACTGTATTACATTAAAAAAAACTTACTAACCAATGCCTGTCTATTCATTATGATGTATATATGCATACATATGACGAATAGTAATAGTGAATATTATATTCTCATATCAGCGTTCTACAAATATTAAAATACTTTTTATTAAATGGTGTTTTTTTTAATGCATGTAGATAATTATAAATGTTTTAAAATACACGAATGTGGAATAAGTTTCGTTGTACGGCATGATTTGGATATTCCCATTTCTGAGGGCAAAACCTTAAGACCTAATCCTGTTATTTGGACAGAGAAAAATCTAATATTAGGTGAGCCATCTGCCCAACCCGACACTTCAAACTGTACCTACATATAATCAAATCGTGTTTACAATAAAAAAAAAAATATAAACTGGGCTAAGTTAGGACTAAGTGAAAGAAAGTAAAAAAACTATTTTTTTAAATGTCTGTTTGTTTGTTTGTGTATCACGATCAAACGGCTGGACGAATTTGGATGAAATTGATTACCAGGATAGCTTATATATCCTGGAACATTACATAGGGTTCTTTGATCCCGGAAAAGTGCAGTGTTCCCACCTATTCTCCGCAAGTAACACAGCGGGGCGCAACTATTAGTAATATAAGACTTGTTGTATGTCTCATAATTATGATTAGACAGATTAAAGCTCTAATCATCTCTAATCTAAATCGCCAGTTTAGCGGTATTTTATAGGTTACATTACGGCGAGTGCGCGGCTGCACGATCTAATCCCCGCATCTCCATTCTACCACAGGACATCCAGACGTACGGCATCACGTCTTTTCTTGGTTGAATTACCACACATCCGTACGAAGCGTTTTGCTTCCACTTTTATAATGCGGACAGTCTAAGAGTGGAACTCCTTGCCTGCGTCCGTATTTCCTGAAACCTATAATATGGAAGTCTTCAAGTAGAGAGTGAATGGGTTCCTTCTCGGCAAGCATGCTTCATCGTAGACCACGTTGTCACTTAACATCAGGTGACATTGCGACCAAATGTTTGCCTATCGCCAATAGAAAAACAGACAATGACGTTTCCCAGTGAGTGCAAGAGCAATTATAGAATGCAATAATTATTGACCTTCAAGAAATGTGAGCAATTGTTCATTTATACGCGGATAATATTGAATGTAAATCTTGACTAAATGTTAAAATCTTCTATGTACACTGAAGAAAGAGTTATGTTTTTTGGCGGACATTTTCACACAACTCCATCTAGCTATTAATTAAGCATAGCTTGTACTATACAAATCGGAAGACTGATAAAATACTTATATACTTTTTAATAAATTCTATATATCCGTAGGTGATTACCCCTTGAATCCCTACACGTATCCCCCGGATGGTGCGAAAGGAGCAACCCAAAGTAGCAGTAGAACTTGTGCTAAGTTCCTTCAGAGAAGTACTGCCACCACACCTGGAAACTGCCGCCAAGCAGTGATGCACTCGTGTCGCTGTGTTCCGGTGGAAGGGAGTAGGTGCCGGTGAAATTGCAGCCGCATGAGACGTAACATCCCCGTCTCGGGGTGATGGACGCAACGCAATGTGACTTGAGTCATCTCATACTTTGGTTGAGAGGGCTTGAGTCGTATTGTCATTGTCGCGGCGGCTACCACTTGACATCAATCAGGTGGGTCGTCAGCTGGTACCATTAGCTACACCACATAAAAACACGAACCTACGACCTTCAGCGCAGAAGGCATAGTTACTATCAACTAAGATGTGGGGGTCATATACCTATGTATGTCTGGCCTTACAGCTCAGTAATAACTCTGTCTTCTGCGCTGTAGGTCGTGAATTCGATTCCCACCCAGGACATATATTAGTGTGACGAATATTGATGTTTGTTCTGAGTCTGGGTTTCGATGTTTTACATGTATGTATTTACGAAAAAAATAAAATTATTATATCAGTTGTCTGGTTCTCAGGGTACTAGTAAGCTATGCTTAGCTTACTTTGGGGCTAGACGGCGCTGTGTGAAATGTCTACCAATATTTATTTATTATTATTGGCCTTGAGGTTTCAGAGATGACGTGATAAATCAGTAAGTGTACTTTTTATAAAATCACATAAAGATTACCTCCTTAGGGGTAGTTATTTCCCAAAACCCCATGTTAGCTAGTGTCTAGTTTTCTTGAATCTCATGCAAAACCGATGGCTAGGAAAATTTCAGAATTCTAGTCGTTTTAGCTCCTATTTCGTAGGTATTTATTAGTGATTATTAGCAGTGAAATTACTAGCACAAGAACTTCGATATTTACTATGTATGTTAAAGATCTGTACTATTTTTCAATAAATCAGTAAGAACAAAATTACAAAGGCGAAATAAATTATCTTAATGTTAAAATATATTTATTACTTTTTACAATATAATAATAAAACATAATAATAATTTTAGGTACTATTATTAACACCTCTTCGGGTGGACACTCTTATGACAACTTGACAACAAAAGCTCAATACAAATATGTTCGTGATAACCTTTTGTATAACAGGTATTAATATTAAGTTTTCTTCTACAAAACTACAAGTAAGTGATGGTCATATATTGTAGGGGAAAACCACCAAATTCGTTTATATTTTCCATGACAAATAGTTATTTCAATACATTTAAAAAAAATGGTTATTGAAGAAGCGAACCTTTTAATATACGAGGTAAATGATCAAAGAACAGTAAATCATGATTTTCAAAAAGAGAAATTGATACTACCTGGAGTCCATGATGCATAGAACATATTTTTAAAAATTGAAAACAATATCTATACCTAGTATATGGAAAAATATGTCTGATTCAGACGCTTCTTGTGTTCGTTTGTCCGTAATGAATTTTACAAAAAGAAAAGGTAACATCAAAAGTGCGGTAGTACAAGTAGGTTAGCACCATCTCATACATCCAAAGTATCTATATACCTTAAATAAACATGTTTCCATTATTATTGTCTATAAAATAAAACACCCATTATATATTATTTAAATACAATGTTGCAGTTCACGGATGCAATACGTAAATGTATGCTAAGTTAGATTTATTAAAATTGTAAATTGGTTATCTGAAAATAGGGTATCATGTGTACTCAAATGAGATTTTGAGTACCCACTTTATAATATCAGAGCCAGAGATGACAGAGCTACATCAAGTACTGGGGAAGAGTGTAAAAAAAAATTAATATATTTAGATCTGGCACAGATTAATTCACGCAGTGTGTACTCTCTATATCTGAAATTTAAATACATTTATGTTACATTTAACATATGAATTCTGGACGGATCATTAATGCAAAGATAAGTGAAAATGTTAGAAAATGCTGACTTTACATAGTTATGAGTATATATAAACTAAAAAGGTTACAAAATAATTCGTTTTGTTCATTAAAATCTTAATCCCTCTTCAGTAAGACTAGGCTAACATAATATAACAACCATAATAAATTATAATAATTAATTCTTTATACCTTTAACGTAGAAATTCTTAATAAATAGAAAAGTATGACGCTAAATATTTTTATTATGCATACGTACAATGATGTCGAATCTATTGGGCGCAAACTGAACTATAAATATTCAGAACGCTAAAATGATTGCTGTCTCAACAGATGCCTTTTTAACAGTGTACCTTTTACTTTTTTACACCAACGGCACCTATTTAGGGCTTATTAAATCGAGGAGTTAGAATATTTAATTAAAGAAGTATTTGTGTATCGACAATTAGAAAATGTATATCTCTGTCTACCTGATATAGTAAATAATATAAAAAATCTGTGCTAAAAAAGATTTAGTGTCCAAAATTTACATTTCTATCAAAACTACGATTGAATACTAATTATTAAAACTTGCAGTCACTCTTCAATATACGAGCATATTTCCCGAAATAAATGCATGTCTTATTAGTATTATACTTATTCACTTTTAATATCAATGTAGCCTGTGTAGATTTATCGACAAAAAAGTAAGTAAATACTATATGAAAACAAAATGAATACGACTTAATATTAAAATCGTGGAACCATGGATAAAAGCATATTTATACAATTAGAAATTATTTTCTCCTCATCATTAGGTAAAATACTTATGTTTGAAAAACCTTTGGAGCAGTAATGCAACTAGGGTGGAGTTAGCTTGTAAATTGTGAATTGAACAGATTTTCGTACAAGACGAGTCGAAAGCCACGTTCAAAACTAACAATAAATTGTAGATAACTATTTAAAAACATATCGTGATCAACGGCAGTATATTCTGTGAGGTGTTATACCGATTATTAAATGTAAGAAAGCGAGACGAATGCAAACGTAATGTTTTGAAGGCTCCTGGCGGGAGGTATTGTCCGCCGCGGCGAGGAGGTACGCGGCCGCTCACGCCGCGATCGTCGACGCGGATGCCTTGTGCTCCTTGTACAGGAGGAACGAGCTGGCTGCGTACGCAGCTGTGTTGAAAATACCAAACACCTGCAACAATACATACAATGGAACGTTACCAAACATCTTCACACTGTCTGATTACATAACAGATCGAGATATAATATGACTGCGCGTATAGTAATATGTGTTTATAACTCAAATTTCCCATCAAACATTATGTAGTATGAAATGTGGTGTGAAATATTCAAATAATAATAATAATAACAATGGTGGACATTTCACACAGCGCCATCTAGCCCCAAAGTAAGCTAAGCATAGCTAGTATCATGGGAACCAGACAACTAATATACTTTTCTTTTGTAAATACATACATATAATACATATAACCACCCAGACACAGAACAAACATCAATGTTACAAATGTCACATAAATGTTTGTCCTGAGTGGGGATCGAACCCACGACCTACAGCGTAGAAGGTAGGGTTACTAACCAACTGAGCTATGAGGCCAGTCAAACATTATGTTCTGATATATCAAAATTCGTTAAAATAACTTATTGATAATGAACTGATTGTATTGTTGAAAATCTCTTGAAGACTTATTGAGATCGGCGCGTTATGTTAATCACAGAAAAGGCAACCTCTTATACCGTTAAAATATTTAGTTCCCATAGTACAAGCTATGCTTAGCTTACTTTGGGGCTAGATGGCGCTGTGTGAAATGTCCATTAATATTTATTTATTAGGTTATTTATTATAGTACTGATTATTTTATAAGTGGAGTATCCATCCTCACTTTATATTTTTTTATTCACACCTATATTTCACCCATTGCTCACATGTTTTGCAAAATAAATATATATGCTTTTATAGACAAAAACGACTTGGAAATATGACGTGACACTGATGAGAATCGAAAACCAGTCCCTTGTAGAAAGGTCGCCAACATTACGACGGGCATGAAATAATCTGATTGCACAGTTTCATTACAGCATATACAACCTTTGCAGGCTTGCTTTTTTCACAAGCTGGTCAAGGTACTTGGCATTACTGGTATGTAAAGGAATCTACTTTCACGTCAGTAAATCGCTAAAGGCAGTGCAATAGTAGATATCTGTTACCTGGGCGACAAATTGAGCGCCATTTAAGAGTCCTTAAGGAAAATATACTAAGATCCTAATAAAATATAATGCGTAAGCCATGATTTAAACCATTATCGTCACATGCATTAAAACCATGGGAAGCAATTAATGTATCAACTGAGTATTGAGGCTTAAAGTCAATTAAGATGGAGCTTTATCCTTAATTCAGAAAAACAATTATACATCTGTATCGCAACGAATCTACTTATTTTATATTTTGTTTATTAGAAAACAAAAAGCCAATTAAACAAACTAAAGGCAGGGAGGAATAAAAGTATGGCCAATAATGTCTTCCTTATTAAAATCATGTCGAGATAGGCCGAACTGTTTGGCATAAAATTAAACTGATGCAAAAACTTGTTCTTAAATGTGTTGTTAGTCACTTGGGTGAAAGTCGTCGCAACACTTAATTTGTTAAAGCAAACTTTACGGATTGGCTATTCTGGGTTGATCTTGATATATAATTCTGTAAAAAAAAAAAACTGAAAATATGACTATACCCAAATTAGCAAATGAGTAGTCACCATACATCACCTTACTGAGCATGGCCGCACTTGGCGACAATTTGGTACAGTTACGGTACGAGCCGATGGCCCACCTCGTGTTAACCTCTGCCCATAACAACCGATGTGACTTGGACCCTACAAGACCCAAGACGCATCGTATGCGCCCGTAACTCTGAGACATGTAAATGGAATGTCTCATGTGCCTGTAATTTCACCGGCAACCACACCTTTCAATCGCAAAACAGTAACCCGAATGCGGCAGAAATGGGCATGGTGGCAGTACTTCCCTTGACGAACTTGGCGTGAGTTATACTGCTGGTTAAGCTATGAACTATATTTGAAAAGTAACTCACCGCTGCTGCTACGTTGGCTCCATAGCCGTGAGTATAATAAGCTGCCGTCGAAGCGAAGAGCACGATGAAAGCAATCAGGTAAAATAGCGCTTCAACGCTTGTGCTGATCAGCTCCTGAAACCCAGACATCAGATATGTTACACTCCGCACGGGACTCCCACCCACTTACTATCAATACGGTTACCACTCTTCAAAAATTGGGGACTGATTACGATCAGAAATCTTATACCTTTATACTTTTTTAATGTGGTTAGCAGCATGGTAGTTTATTGAGCAGTTAGGTTGAATGGTAAAAAATACTTTTAGCGTAAAGTCCACGTATTGTACATATTATGTACATAAAAGTAAAATTATAGCCTCAAAAACATTTTTTATCTATCTAAATTGTTCAAGAAAAATGCATTTAATGCAATGGGACCTCAATTGAGCTAATAAAAGAAACATAAATCAATAATTGAAATTCTTATTAAAGAATCTCGTAGCTAGACGGATGACGCAAGGAGAGTAACAGCCTTAATTGGATGCAATTTGGAAACCTCGAATTAAGCTACGCGGTGATAGCAATGACCAAAACGTATTCCACACACTCTTACAAGGAATTTACACATTGACAACGAATATTAGTTACAGAAAACAATGTTGTTTGGCTGGTGCCTTCTTCAGATGTTCCTCCAGAGAGTAAAAAAAAAACTTTGTATGTGTAATATTATATTTTTTTTGGAACTAATTAATACGTGGCAGAACTTTGATCCTCGCGTCCTAGTACCCAAGCTGCATCGCACTGTTCCTTCATTCTGAGATTTGAAGATGGAACGTTTCATTCTCAAATCTCCCATAATTTGCAACCTCCAAACTGAAACAGCATTTCGAATGCAGTGTATTCGCTGTTGTGGTTTGCTCACAATGTATTTCGTTACCAGAAGCTCGAGCTTGTTTTAGAATGGTCCCTACATACAGATCGCAAACCAATGTTACCATCGACTGAGCTACCCTTGCCTTGCTCTAATATAGCAATCCCCGACAAATGCTGTGTAAAATAATTGAAAATAATTTGTGATACTTACAGATAAAACCCAGTTAATTGGTAGTTTCAAGGCTTCTTTAATGCTGAGCAAGTAGACGAAGGACCACAAAAGGGTTGTGATGAAACTGGTGACTGCAACGAAGACGAACCAGGCTGAATACCACGGAGACGCCAACGACATGCACAGGATGCCTAGAATCTGGAAAATATACATCCAACATTTATTTCAGTGTTCATGGTAGGTAGGTACACGTATTAAGTAATACACGTGGATAAACAAAATAACATAATGGCAGAATGTTACTTAAAAACTTTGTTGGAACGAAGTACCTTATCGCGCGTTGTGAAAGGGGGGGGGGGGGGGGGGGGGGGGGGGTTAGACGGAAAAAATTCTTACGAAAAGTTGTCACGACACTTTTTGTTGATGTTGTTTTGTTTTTGTTTGTTGATTTAAGAATTCCTTCACTAATTAATCGAAAGGAACTTCGTTCCATCCGGGTGTCCCTTGACACCTCTCAAGTTTTTTTGTTGTCTGCTGTATCAACAAACTAAATTTCTCTTTCTTTGTGACAGCGACAAAACGACACCGAAAAGGACTGTAGGTTGAATTTTAGAAATATCTAACTAAATTTAGTGCAATGAACTATTTTTCCGTCAAATTTTATTCCTTATGTTTTAATATCAATTAAAATTCGTGAGAGTAATAGAAAGTACAATTGGTACTAGTATTCGGTTATCAAATTTGATATAGGTTATATATATCTATTATTTTAATTAAGTTGGACTGAAAAGAAATATCTTATTATCTGTCTTGTTACCTTATTATATAGTTAATAGAAGGCTGGAAGGAAGTAAGTATTTATTTTATTATTTATATTTTTTATTTTTTTTTAAGTATTTATTTCCTTATTTCCTTTTTTATTAATTTTCTATGTGTTATGGTAAATGTTATGTACACATATTATTGTCATATGTATCAGAACTGTCTTTTTGTAATTCTATTTTAGTTTAATTGTGTAATATATATGATGTTTGTGTACTTATTTATATCACTTATTTATATCTTATTCTATTCTATTCTATTCTATTCTATTCTTAAATAAATAAATAAATAAAACAGTTACATAGTCGATGCTGAATAATTACAATGAAGGGTCAACCGACGCGTAGATTAAGAATTAGATATTATATTAAGCGATGATTTTAATTAAAATTCAATTAGTGGTTGACGCAATGTTGTTATTATTGTCTACAGACGCGACGGACGGACTGCACTTCTAAACAGTTGTAAACATAAATATTTCTAATTTAGTAGAAAATTGCAATATCCAGACACGAATTACGTAGCTATGTCGACGCATACTACTCCTGCGATCCAAAAAAGATATTATTTATCAAATAATTAAACTTTAAGAGCAGTAGAACTCACGTCAAGTTCGTCCAGTTTGAAAAATGTGGTTGCCGGTGAAATTACAGGCACATGAGACATGCTATTTAAACGTCTCATTGTAACGGGTGCATAAGATGCGACTTGGGTCTTGTAGTACCTAGTAGGTGAGGACCCAAGTCGCTTATTATGGGCAGAGGTTACAACTTAACACCAGGTGGGCGATCGGCTCATTCCGTAACTGTATCACATAAATAAAAGTATTTATTTGTATGTTAGCGAGGTTACTCGGTGGAGGACCTCCGGTGGTACGGACACACGGTAGTCCGCCTTGTGAAGGCGAACAACGGGTCCCAGGACTGCGCGAAGCCAGGCTGGCTGTATGTTAGGCACTGTGCTTTTGGCTGAATTCTGCAACCACCGACCCATATTGCGTTGTTTGTGAGACCGGGACTTAGAGCAGCTCCCAGGTCTAAGGGAATGCTGTACTGTGTTTCTACACAGTACAGCATTCCCACGGACAAAAAAAATAACTACAATTTAGTGCTGTTTTTGTACATAAACGCGCCCGGAGAAATGCTTGGGCATAAATAATATATGCAATATATTATTGTAGAGGAAATGACCGATCGTTGAGTTCGACACGTCCTGCCGCTTATCAGTTTGTTTGACTAATGTTATGTCGAGAATGATTCACATTGTTAACATTCTTATCTTTGTCAAAGAAACCAAATGACAACATTGTATAAACAAATTTAAAAAAAGTTATTGCCTTAATACATTCATTATGAGGACAAACAATCTTAGCACAAGTTTTTTGTATACCTATACGTTTTCTTCATCTCTAGATTAATACGAGAATGCGTGTATCTATTTAAATATTCAATTCTCAAATTACAAACGTCATGATTACATGATCATTAAGTAGTCAGTAGTTTTTTTTTATGTAATACAGTTACAGAACGAGCTGACGTCCCACCTGGTGTTAAGTGGTAACCTCAGCCCATAACAAGCGATGCGGCTTGGTTCCTCCTCTACTAGGTACGACAAGACCCAAGTCGCAACGTATGCGCCCGTAACTCTGAGTCGTGTAGGTGGAATGTCTCGTGTGCCTGTAATTTCACCGGCAACCACACCTATCAATCCGAAAAACAGTAACGCGAAAGCGTTGCTGCTTGGCGGCAGAAATGGACATGGTGGCAGTACTTCCCCGGACGAAGTTGGCGAGAGTTCTACTGCTCTTCAGAGTTGTAGTAGTAGTCTCAGTTATGTCGGAAACATTCTACCAATTTAAATTAGATAAAGTTAATTCGATATGCTTATCACTTAAATACGTAGCTCTAAACCACATCATATATTTTAAGAGCAGTAGAACTCTCGCCAACTTCGTCCGAGGAAGTACTGCCACCATGCCCTTTTCTGCCGCCAAGCAGTAACGCTTTCGTTGCTGTGTTCCGGTTTGAAAGGTGTGGTTGCCGGTGAAATTACAGGCACATGAGACATTCCACCTTCACGTCTCACATTTACGGGCGCATACGATGCAACTTGGGTTTTGTCATACCTAGTATGGGAGGACCCAAGTCGCATCGGCTGTTATCGGCCGAGGTTACCACTTAACACCAGGTGAGCCGTCGGCTCGTTCCGTAAATGTATTACATAAAAAAAAAAACATAAAATTATTACTTCTAAAACTTAATACTCATTTACTATTCTGTATGATTTAGCTCTTAATTAGACTTTTTGACCCAATTGAAAATCGGCACCAATTAAGACACAATTTGTAGATCACTCGTCTATCCATAAATATCGTCTATTTTCAATCAAATTGTAATATTTGTGATATCAAGACTAGACTGCAACACATAAGACTCGTTTCATTGTCAGAATTTGCCAGATGTTGCGTCATCGCCGCAGATTATCATAAGATGAGGGCATGGTGCATGACACGCACATAACGTCACCACAGCAGTGGTATCTGGTATCACATACAAGGCATGCCGATCATAACCTTCGGTACTGAATAACTGGTCTTGTGGGTGGGTGTGTATGGTCGTGGGTTTCGCTCAAATAAATTTTAAGTTTCATTTTGCGCCACTAAAATGTGCGAGTATCTATACGAATTAATAAAATTGGAGTGTCTGTTTGTAATATTAAAATAACCGCTTTTTACTTAGAGCATATCGATGTATACACTATACATATGCCAAAACAACGTTTCTTTCAATTTTTGTCTGTCTTATTTTCCGGCTAATCTCTGAAATGGCTGGACCGATTTTGATGGCACTTTCACTGGCAGATAGCTGATGTAACAAGAAGTAACTTAGGCTACTTTTCTGAGGGTAAAATAGGGGTGCGTGATAAAACCACGCGGCCGAATCCGCGGGCAACAGCTAGTTTATATTTTTGTATTTTCTCGAGTCGGCTATCTAATCGAACAGTTGTGCGAAGACTCAAGGCCTTATCTTTAGTGGAATTGCGATACTGTTTGTCACTAATTCGCAATATATTCGAAATTCGTTCAGCGTGCATTCATATTCTTTACTGTTAACGCAATACTGGAGAAGTACTGTTTGAATAGGTAAACGAAAATTTTGAAATAACTGACCTCATTCACAGCTGCTGTATTTATGTAGGTAGGTACATAATTAAGTTGAAATAGCTGTTGTTCCAAAAACTGTATGCTTAAGCAGTTTAGTGTACTTTGTACCAGCATCATTCAAGTGATCCATTATGTTTTATTATTTAATATTATATTTTTATTTTATAGGGTTCACTTGAATCCCAAACACTATAAATTTTTAAAGCGATCCGGGCCCACTTGCCATGAATACTTACTATCTGTAAGTCGTGGGTTCGAACCTGTAATGAGCTCAAGAGTCCAGAAACATGAGAAAACCTTGTGGTAAGGCAAATTGCCCGGGTGGCAGCAACTACTATCAAGTTGAAAATCTATCGCCAAGCACCTTACGGTGTGTTCCGATAGCCTCACTTGAGGGCTAGCTCCCAATCCAGGCGATGCGTGCCCACCGTCCGCTAAATAATCACTAAACACAACTTGATATGTATTACAACGCAACCCTGTAAGTAGTAAAAACACCAATAATAATAATAATAATAATATTGGTGGACATTTCACACAGCGCCATCTAGCCCCAAAGTAAGCTAAGCATAGCTTGTATCATGGAAACCAGACAACTGATATAATACTTATATACTTTTCTTTTGTAAATACATACATATAATACATATTAACAACCAGACACAGAACAAACATCAATGTTACAAATGTCACACAAATGTTTGTCCTGAGTGGGGATCGAACCCACGACCTACAGCGCAGAAGGTACGGTTACTAACCAACTGAGCTATGAGGTCAGTCAAAATCAATTATGTATGTGGAGCCAAGATGCATATCCGCTGGGGACAGTAAAAGTGAACTGTACAACATCTCAATAGAGCTGTATCCGCCTCGTTTCGACCGCTAGTCACGCATACAGCTTGTGGAGCTACAGAGAACCGGTTACATATCGCGCAAACTCTGTCGCAACCCGCTAACAGGTGTTATTAGTAGAAATTCCACCGAACACCGAACACGTATTTCAATAAAGCGAACTCGTCCGTACCACTCTATGTGACCACAATACCGTACGATAGCCTTGTTCACACTCAGCCAAACATAAAACATTAACAATCCGGTTTTCTGAGATTAAAACTGGCGAAAGCTATACATCTTATTCAGAGATCGTCATTATGTCGGTCACGTTATTGGGGATATCATAATTCAGAGTGCTTGAAGAGACTGATTACTGCGAACTGGATGATTTGATTTGGCGTGCCCCCTTCATCCCGAGGATGTGGAACGGGTCAGGCAAGTGTGTCACGAGAGGCACGCGCATAGCAGTTATACGGTGAAAGTGCGTCGCGCGTCGCGGCGACAGCGCGCCATGCGCGTGCGTGTGTTGGGACGCGACCGCCATTCAATGGGTTCACAGACCATCATCGCTTTTACACGTTGTAGTCTCGCTCCAAATAACTATACGTGGCCGGATTTCCGACTCGACACAATGTGAGCACGAAAGTGCATGAACGCGCCCGGGAATTACACATACACACAGAATTACACATGTACAAGATACCTTCATGTGCCTACTACTCATCACATACAAATGTAATTTGTACTTTCTTTTTTTATGTGATACAGTTACGGAACGAGCCGACGGCCCACCTGGTGTTAAGTGGTAACCTCTGCCCATAACAACCGATGCGACTTGGGTCCTCCCTTACTAGGTACGACAAGACCCAAGTCGCAACGTATGCGCCCGTAACTCTGAGACGTGTAGGTGGAATGTCTCTTGTGCCTGTAATTTCACCGGCAACCACACCTTTCAAACCGGAACACAGTAACGCGAACGCGTTACTACTGCTTGGCAGCAGAAATGGGCATGGTAGCAGTACTTTCCCGGACGAACTTGGCGAGAGTTCTACTGCTCTTAAAAATGTATTAACTGTGGTTACATAAAAAGAGATAATAATCTGTTCCCTAGAAATTATCATTATCTGCGTAGGTATGCAATATTCAAGTTGTATGTATAATATTTGGTGGTAAAATCGACAGCTACTTAAAAACATATTTTCCTCACAATATATAAATGTTGCGAGTTGACCGTCCTTGAAGTATAGAAGGCAAATAAGTAGGTAAATAACAATCTATAATGGCGCCGGCTACACAGCTACACATTACAATACTTATATGTATGTACCTGTTCCTCCTATAGTTGTAAGATGAAATATCTGCCTCAATGGAAAGATGGCGAAGTTTCTTATTCAATTAAATCGTTAGTACTGAATTCATTACTTGGATATCCCAAACTAACTTGGAATATATTTTTAGGTGACGGAAGGAGCTGAGTTAAGTGACCTGATGTTAAGTGGTAGCCGCCGCCCATAGACAACAACAAAATACGACTCAAGTCCTTTCCACCAAGAGATGACTCAAGTTGCATTGCGTTGCATTGCCCCAAGACGAAGGGGATTTTTCAATTTCACCGGTAAGGCACTGCTTGGCGGCAGATTACCAGGTGTGGTGGCAGTACTTCTCCGGGCGAACTTAGCAGAAGTTCTACTGCTACTTTGGGTTGCTCCTTTTGCACCACCCGGGGGAAACGTGTAGGGATTCAAAGGGTAATCGCCTACAGATGCGAGCAACGTGGGGCTCCCAATCCAGACTTGGACCTCGTCAATTATAATGATTATTATAAAGGAAGGTTAGTCAGTATGTTACCGTAAATAATTTGTATAATGGCTTGCTCGGTCGCGTGGAACCAATGGCAGAGGATGCAGTGAAGCGAGCCTGCTTTGAACAATCGGATCGTTTATCGGCGGATTGACGATTCCATTCTACAGTACCGCGGTACTAAGTAACATTTTTTGTTTTCGTCATAATCGTTTTCATTTAAACCATTTAGGTGAACCTAAACGAGTTTTTTTTTACCTAGACATTGTTTCCTACGGTATCCAGTAGATGATTTATTATACTATAGCTATATAGCGCGTGATTCTATTGCACACATTCTTTGCTATAACGTAAACTCTGATGTTTAGAGGTCTATTTGTGAACAAAACATCAGGTTTTGCTGTAATAAAAGAACGTCGATCGACATCACAGATATATGAGAGCGTGGTGGTCTAGCAGTACTGACCCCGAGTTTCAATCCGGAGGTCGCCGGTTCAAATCCCGACGTGCACCTATGAGTTTTTCGATTGAAAGATTTATGTGTGCAATACCACGTTCTCAAAAGTGAAGGAAAACATCGTGAGGAAACAGACATGTCCTAGAACAAAAAATTCGAAGACATGTGTCGAGTGCACGAAATGAGCCTCTTTGAGGCGCACTTACAATCCTTTCACCACACTGGTTCGACAGAACCGGTGACTCGAAGAAGAAGAAGACAGATATGTCGTCGCAGGCCGAAGCGACGTAATAATGTCAATAAGTATTTTCATTCATTAGTGTGTACGAAGTACGCGATTGCGAAGCGAGTATGCAATCAGGCAGCGTGGCATTCGGGTCAATGGGTGCGTGCGGCCGACAGCGACAGCCCGAACCACTCCACGCCGCGCCATTGCCTAGCGCCTAGCGCCTAGCGCCTTCTAGCCGGTTCAACGACCATACCTGTACAAGGGCGTTTGAAATACTTAGCGACTGGTAAACTGACATGTTTAACTCCAAAAACAGTATTCATTGGTATTTAGATTCAATAATAATATCAACTTATAACTTGCATGTCTTATAAAAGCACTAAAAAGCATCTCAAAGGATGAGGAAAGTTCAGTGAAGGAAAACATGTAAAAATTATTCTGTTAAATCGCTGTGCGGACCAAAAATGCAGAGGGACATCTCATTTATACTCTCTCGTATCATAAAAGTATAAATATTGCAATTATATGAATCTTTTCTGCACTGGCGGCGTTGTCAAGATATGGGACATTTTTTATTGTCTTTGTCTATTTGGTTTTTGTCTATCAGTAAATAAAAAAAGTTTGTTCTGTGTCTGGGTGTTAATATGTATGTATTTACAAAAGAAAAGTATATAAGTACCTATTATATCAGTTGTCTGGTTCCCATGATACAAGCTATGTTTAGCTTACTTTGGGGCTAGATGGCGCTGTGTGAAATGTCCACCATTATTATTATTATTATCCCCATAAATGTGTATTGCATAAATTCTTCTGTATTGCCTAATTCTCACCCATCCTTCTAAAAAGTACCCACAAATAACTGCTTAATAAGAGCTTACTTCAGAGATATGTATCTCTGAAGTTAGCACTTATTAAAATCGTACGTAGAGCAACTATGTAGAATGGCGCGCAAATCTTGAAAAATATTTTATTTCTCAAAATGTAATTTACCTACTTCGCCTCCTTCAAGGCAAGACAACTTCAAAATATAATTTATTTAACTTGTTGTCGGTCCGCAATGTGAAGCTGTGTGTCAATTTTAATTTGGTTCGCTCACGCTCAGTAGGTATGACGCAATCTTCAAATCTAGTCTCACATCGATTATACAAAGTACCAGCCCACTATTCATTCGCATAATCTTGGAATATGATTGTTATTAATATTATGTTGGCTAAATCAAACATACTTAGTTGCCACCTAAACTCATTTAAATTGGAAACTTCGAAACTTTTCGCATCGAACTTTTCTGGGGCTCCAGTATGATCATGGGTACAATAACATCTAAGTGAGTTTAGAGTTATACCATTATAAATAACAAGGTAATACAGTTGACTCTACCGTCTAACGTGACCAGCTTTAGAGAATTTCCAATCGATACGGCGGCCGATCGAACTCTACTGACCTTGATGTCCATAACAGACGTCACGAGGAAAGAAAAAATACTTTATAAAAGAAAGTTATTTCAATTTCATTGGCCTTGATTTGGCAACCGTGACGCTGTGCTCCATCGCACCAGGAGCCGGCCAGAGGCAGCCAATGTTTACAAACAAAATACTTTCATACAATGGTGTCGAAACAAATGGAGTATTGTGACGATTCAATTCTCACAAAGTAATAAGACGTATCAACAGCGGCTGCTAAATGCGAAGCGGCCTTCGCTCGTAGCTATTTTATCGATTACTTAGTACCCAAAGCTAAAAATTCAGCACTAGAACACAAATATTAGCAAACAGTGCCGCTCAGAATACCGTACTAAAGTATGTAGGTGAGGTAAGTACCTAAATAACAAACAATGAGCAATTACGAATATGACGCGGTGTGTGAAGTACGTTGCGGTCGGATGATCGAAAACTATGAGTTCCACACCGTCATCTCATCTGCCATTGTTTCTGCACTTTCTTTGAAAATCAACAGGTATAAATATAATATTCGGCATCTCCTATATAATTAGTTATTTCTGCTATAACGTCAATTCAATTCACGTTCATTAGGGATAAGGAGCGTAATAGAAGCTACTAAAGTGATGTTGGAAGTCAAGAGGCAGAGGTCATTTTTACTGCGTCTCAGTGTGACTAATACTATTTAACACGACGGAAACAACGAACTACTAAGTACTATATGTAATTGCATCATTTTCCAAGGAGACATTCGCCTTTAAAATAAGTCGCTACGCAAATTATACATATCTATTTGATTTTTGACCTGGCCTCATAGCTCAGTTGGTTAGTAACTTTACATTCTGTGTAGGTCGTGGGTTCGATCCCCACTCAGGACAAACATTTATGTGACATTTGTAACATTGATGTTTTTTCTGTGTCTGGGTGTTAATATGTATTATATGTATGTATTTACAAAAGAAAATTATATAAGTATTATATCAGTTGTCTGGTTCCCATGATACAAGCTATGCTTAGCTTACTTTAGGCCTGATGGCGTTGTGTGAAAATGTCCACCATTATTTATTTATTTAATTTGGATGTTTAACGTTTTATTTTATACCCATCCATTATTGCCACGACCTGTTTGCTGGTGATCATTAGTTTAACGACGCCATCTAGGAAAATAAGAAAACAAGAGATGTGCGTCCTCCCAAAATACCACCCGGCTATGCCGTGGCACACCATCTAATTATACCACCGTCAGCATCAGCTAACCGATAAAGTCGTGACACGAAAGACAGCGGGCGATGATAATATTCACTCATTGGTTTTTAATATGACAGCCAAACTCAAAAAATATACGGATAAATTTAAATCCACTCGTCTCACAGACCAACGCGAAGCTTCATTCAATAGTTTATCAAAATCCAAGAAAGAATACAAATGTCCTGATTACAGGAAAATAAAACCACAAATACGACTAATAGTAATGCATTATAATCTTTCATTATTTAATAATGTTTTTAATTCCTTATGACAAGATAATTTAGTTTTATAATCTGTTATTATGATAGTAACTAAATTGTCTTTGCCTAAGAAAAGGTGCCATGACTGATTTAAATGAATCTATGGATTTTTGACAGACGGATCTAACCTTGTGGTGGCCAACATAATGATTTTGTATTTGTTATCGTTATATTGAAATGTCCGATTCTTTTTTGCGGACCAATAAAGGGAAGACCAATCAGTAATTCCTGCATTAGATGTGGGCCCACTACTTTGTTGATTTTGAGTTATTTATTAATAATTAGGTATCCTTCACTAGAGTGCCAACTTATTTATTCTGCCCTTAAATATCATCATCATTTTCTTGCCCTTATCCCAACTAGGTGGGGTCGGCACAACATGTACTTTCCTTCCATTTCTCTCTGTCAGACGTCATCTCAGCACTCACTCCTTTCTTACTCATATCATCTTTCACGCAATCCATCCATCTTTTCTTTGGCCTACCTTTACTCTTACATCCATCCACATCCATATCTAGGACTCTCTTTGTAGCATGACTTTCATCCCTCCGCATAACATGTCCATACCACGCTAACCTACTGCTCCTCAACTTCTCCGTCACTGGCGCTACTTTCAAACTTCCCCTTACATACTCGTTCCTAATTTTGTCCATTCCATTGTTCCATTCTGCCCTTAAAGGTATGGTTTAAAAATTGTTAGATTTTGAACATAGGTATACTGAGCTGAGATATAAAACATGACGTTGGAAAATATTAGTCCCCGGCTCTGGTTAAAGGAGTCGAAGAGAAAGAAAAAAGAAGAGATATTACTATAACTACTGACTTATTATGATTTTGCAGGATAGTTTTAGCTAAATATCCAATTACTCATTGTTGCGATTTCACGGAAATCTTAAATCACACAAGTCATGTCCAATTCACTTTGCAGCTGTAGCTAGTTTACGATGTAAGTATGTGCTAACATTTTTACAAAGCAATATTTTGACTTTTTTTTTTATAAAAACATAATATGCCCCAGCTTGCTACAGGGCCTTACAAAAACTACGCTAAGTTAGTAACTAATAACATTATCAAATCAAATTGTATTTTCACAATGATCCGAAAGGATCATTATAGAATTTACTTGCTTATCTATACATAAGTATAAGTATTATTTTAGTTCCATTTGTCAAATACCACCATTCTGTAAAATAACAAAGTAGGGTACATGAATAAGAAATAGCATTCCATAGCTAAGTCGTTCCATACGTCGGTTTTCACTTGTTGCACCTACCTACAGATATTTTCCGCCTCTTGGACAAGAGTTACTTTCTGCTTTATTGCATAACACTCGACCACCCACTATTGTTGTTATAACAGCCCACTCATGTTTCTGCTTCCAAATTACGCCATTCCCGTTTTTATTTTGCAACTTTTCCTTTTACAATTCTCAACGGATAGAATACCCCATGCTCTGCGATCAAGTAAGTTTCTGCCTTATTTCCGTTTTCAATATAATTTCTAAATTAATTTTTTTTTTTTTTTATATTTGTGAACAGTACTTTTCCATATCGTTTTTTATTAAAAAAGTAGACAATTATAGCTGGCTTGTTTCCTAGACTTTCTTGAGGAGCGTAAATTGATTAATTTTGTACAAAAAGCTAAAAACAACTGCTTATTAATGTAATATGTGTAAAAATTCATTCGGGTGCACTAAGTGATCAACCGTTTTAAATATATTTTTAATTTTTTTTCAATGACGTCTAATAGAAATCAATGTTACCTTTTTCTATCGATTTTCTAACACCCTTTAGAATCAAAATTCAACTTATCAGTTTAAAGCTTAGATGTTTGCTATATGCGCTTAGATGTATCGCGTTGTCCGTCAATCAAAAAAAAATTGATCAATATTTCTTCATCTACTTAACTTTAGTTATTGAATATTGATTGATGATATGTGTGACTGTTTAAAACGCCACATAAGCTTTATATCCACTGAATGAAAGTTGGCATTTATTTTATAAACACTTTCTAATCAATAAAACTATGTGAGACATATAGAACCAGATAAGCAAACTATGAACCTGCAAATTAATGATATTTAGAATGTAGGTTTTCTTTTTCATATGAAGCAAAAAAATAAAATTACAAAAGCTACTTTTGTAATTTTGAGAAGTGACCTCTTCCGTACGAATTCAACCTATCTACGCGTACTTATTAGGTAAGTACCCACAAATATTCGTGACGTAGGCATTATGTACTTTTTTTTTTTACTTTTGTCTATTACTAGAGTTGTATTGACCATAAAATATCGAGTGAAATGATGAGCAAACGACAGGTTGTCACACCGGCTCGCAAGGCTCGGTCGGCTTCGTATAGCCAGAGCCCACTCAGACCACATGTTGACATTACTACTTTCATTTTGATGCCGACTTTCACCCGATGTCGCACACAAATAAAAGCTACGAATGCGAAATTAATCGTCGCTGGTATGCTCCGCGCATACCAATGAACCACAAGAATTAGAGAAATTACAAAAATATCTAAACGTTTTCTGACTACGGAGGAAATTCTGGCTGTAACAAATCCGATAACTATTATTGAATGGACCACTACGGTAGTGCAAGGTAACTTCACTTTTCCTTCCACTGGTTTTTCCAGTTTGGTTCACGTTTCTACTTCCCTTCCCGAATTACTTTCGCACATAGACATTAAAGGAATTATTATGTCCTGGCTTTCCCACGTATAACTCAGTTACTTAACGCTTCCTTCATAATAAGTAAAAGTGTCTGGGCGACAATTTATTTATGTTTCCACAAGAACAGTCCTTGATAATGGATAGATTGTATGATTAATCCCCACAATTAGTTATCTACATATCGATAGAATTTCTTAATAAATATGTCGATACCGCGCCAAGTCACAGCTGGGTGTGTTTGATATAACTCTACCCATGACTAACCGTAGCCTTCAGGCTCCACAAGCAAATCTATCATCATTAATTTTACAGTATAAGTACAGAAAACTATATAACCTCATACGTAATACCTATAGGAATAGAAAGTACCTCACCAACTAACATAAGGTCATAGAAAGGTCATAGAAGAGGTTAGGAAGGGTTACGACATATGTGATTACTATTAAGCTCCCAGACACTAATTTTTCGTGAATTGTGACTGTCTGTCATAGAATAATTTCACCTACAATGTTCAGCAGGTTTTATACCACTTGTTATGTGCGTATAAGTAACCACAAGGGACTCTACACAAGGGATCTAATTAGTTGATTAACTCAATTAGAGCAATGGACAGACACGTTAGAAATACCGTGAGTGAACGATTCAACCTTTTGTTAAAGACCTGTGGCTGCAACGTTTAAAATTTTATCTGTGGAGATTAATAAAAATTATATGTAAGTCAATTTTAACTTATTAATTTTAAACATATTTGGTGACTGAGGTTCTTGAAGAACACTAATCAATTTTCTACTAATCAAAATTCAGATCGTGAACTATAACGGCTTAATATTATTTCGAACCAACATGTTGTCACAGTACAGACAGGCACAGGAGAACAGATGATGATGGATAGTGATAACTACAAAACGACCCCCTACTTCAATAAAAATAAATAAATATAATAAAAAATAATAAAGGAGAATAAACGGACTCATAAGAATCTTCACGAAATCTCGAACACACTGCATGGCCTACGACTCATATAAAAGGCGTTCCTTGAAACTTAGACGGTATATCCACTTTTAGGGGGGTGATCAAATTCTACGCAGCTGAAATCGGGGTTACGTTCGTAGTTGACCTATATTGCAGAAATAATCGTTCAAAGATACTTTTCAATTTAACTGTTTGCTTTAAATTAACCTTGAAATACTTAGGTAATACGCCAATGCTAAGAATAGGTTCAGATTATAAAAGGCAAGTTATGTAACTCGACCAAACCAAACAATATTAATAAATAGCTATTATAATAAATCGGAGGACCATAAAAAGTGAGGAAGTCGCGATATCTACGCGTAGCTATTTTATGTAGGTAGGTGACCAGTGACACATTTTTTGCAGATCGTTCATAATTAGGTTCAGAACCCACGATATTTCTTGCGCTTATTTCGTCCTATTTACATTTATTATACATAGATATTAAAGTTGAGAGATGGCTCTGATATAGCAGTGTACATGACATAAATGTAAATAGCGAAATAAAGCTCAAAAAGCAGATGCATCCACCGCATCTCTCGGTCCGATATTACCACGACTCCGTAATTATATTCTCGGTGCCAACATCGCTTGCAACAATGCTTTTTTTATCAATAGAATAGTGTTTATGGTTCTGCATGCAGGTATAAGGAGCTCCTTTGTAAATTCGGTTCGGTTCGGTGCCGGCCAGTCCGCCCAAACGCTGAATAATTTTCCATTCATGTTGCCTATCTACGTAGGTGTTGTGGTTTTCTCAAAACATATATTTTTGCATATTTCGCAACATCGTAAACCTGGCAAGGTACATGTACTTATTTCCACTATGAAAACATCGATCTTAGCTACATATTTGAATGAAAACAAAGTCCATTATATTTGATTTATGGTTTTCAACATTTAAACAAGTCTGTAACATTAGTGGTTTCAATGAAAATTAAATGCCTCCTGATACCTACTCAGATTTTAATCTTTTCTCAGTAGGTAATCTGGAACAATCCACTTACATCAGTCCTTAGCCGTAAAATGAAATAATCACTGGCGATTTTACGAAACCAAACTGTAGTACATTATTAAAACTTATTAGTGTAAATATACGTATGTATCTAACCGTCTGTGCAAGAGTGCGACTTGCGCTATCCAAATATGTTTAGTGTGCGACGCATGCGCATGTTTCCTGGTTGCATTCCTGAGCGAGCTGCTGCGTCGGCCCATCCCCCACCCCGCAGCGTTGCCTACTGACCTCACTTCGAAAACCAGCCTCGGCAATTCAACATTTTCTCAGCGACAATCATACACAATGCTCTACGACCTCAATAATGCATGAAGATTACAAAAATACAATGTTCTCTCTCGTCACATCATACCTAAATATATCCGTGACAGCATAGTGACTAGGTGCCTAAGTAATTGTATTCGAATAACCTTGGATTAATTAAGATACATCTTTAAAATAATTTCAGTCTTTAAACGATACTGCAGATGCACAACACTCAGTTTTATATTTAATATAAGTTGTTTATATGAATTAATTTCTCATTTTCTCACATGTTCATGGTGTATCCACAACTTTGCCGTTAGAGGGTCGCAATAACTGTACACGGTATCGCATCAACGACAATGGAGCTTCTTATACGATGGTAATGAATTATAAGTACAGTTTGAAAGTAAATATATAATAACAACGGAATAGATTACATTAAATGTCAATCAAATCTCTTAATATAACCAATAACTTTCCATTTTAATTTATCATGAACTCTGTTACCTGCTCTACCCACCTAACTAATGGTAGAATCTATTAACGATAGTTGTTTGCTGACATAGTTTTGGGAAAGGTAGAATACTTACTAATTCGATGACTTTCAGTAAGCCGGGTGGCGTTTTGAAATAGTCTACGTTGAATTTGATCCAGTCCAAGGCGCCTCCTTGCTGCGGGGGTGGGCCGCCTTGGGGTGATGGTTTGTTATGGTCAACGGTCACCACCGTCTCGGGAGCCATCATTATCGGTTATGTAGATTGGTTCACGAACACTGGCACTTAGCACTGACGCACTGTGACGGATGCGGGCGTAGAATACTCCGTTCGGCGCGCAACTGACGTTACGAGCCGGCTTAGCTCGAGCGCACCGTGTTAGAGCGACGCGACGTTTGTGATGGCGTGTAAACGATGAACGCCACGCAACGCAGCCGCGGGTTGGTGGATACGTCCTACGAATTACTTAGGCACATACGTTGCGTTGCATTTAAATGCCACTTTTGAGAAGAATTTTATATATTATCAGGTATTAACTACTGTATGTATGTATTTCGTAATTCAAAGACATTTTATCCGACATGATTAAGTTTATGGTGTTTAAAAACTAAATTATTAATTTCAAATATGTACATATTAAGTATTTTGTTAAACCTAGGGTGCCCTTATATAATTCCATTTCTTGTATCGGTAGATATTTGGTAGGATAAAGCGCTGAAGGTTTTTATTTTTACATTCCCAGAGTGATATAAAACGGGAAGGGAAAGGTAAGTAAAAAAACTAGAAAAAAATTTAGAACCCTTACCTACCTACCAAGCAAGCAAGCAATTTCGCATCGATCGCGTATCCTAGCGCTACCTATCGATCCTATAAGTTTTTAAAGCGCCATCTTCTGATAAGTAGCATAAACTCGTTAACCCTTTCCCCTCCCTAGAAACATGTAGGATCTAATAAAATAATTACATGAACTAGATGGCGCTCTCAAAGAAAAAGCATAGATATCTAACTAACAAAAGTACATACTACCTCCATGTGCAAAAGACAATGTTCAAGTAGCACTGGTAACTTTCAGTACTCTTCCTTCAATAATCTGATAAGTGAAAGTAGATCGAAAAAGCACGACAAATTTTAAAAATAACACCTGTCAAATAATACAAAATATCTGGAATGAATAGTTTAGTTTTTTATTAAGTACCTACTGCTGTCAAATCATTAGTTTGGAATTGTCAAGTAGTCTTAAGTTTGTGCATTACAACTGCAATGCATATGCAATGGTAGGAAAATGACCTCACCGATCCTCCTCGCCTCCTTTGTCTAGCATAAACCACAAAGGATTCACGTAAATTTTGTCTGGTACTACAGCGTCTGGTGCACTTACGAGTAGGTATTACAAGCTACAAGTATCTACCGTTTAAATGTTCTATGATAATATATTCTCTTGTTTTTGAAACTGCCGGAATTTCGGTAATGACCCAATCACATTGTTGGTAGTTTTTTTTTTATAAATATAACGATATGAGAGCGCATATTTTGGTCGGATGACAGCAATTTTCGAAAAATTGGTATTGACTTCGCCATACAATCTGTAGATCGTAGGCTCGTAAAGCTCGAGCCTTCTAGTGAAAGGAAAATATCGTAACACTAGTTAGCTGCTGATCCCAGCTGGCAACATACTTAAATCGAAAATCCGATTTGTTTCAGTAGCATCACTAGTCTAGACGTCGAGTGTTGCCAGCATCGGCGACATAGCTACACGGGAATTATTACAAGAGCTTTTTAAAGATTTAAAATCATTCCTAATTGCTCGATAGGACGCTGTCTGGTGATAAAGCCAAAGTCAAAAACTTTTATTTCTATAGAATTCATAAGGAAATGGCTTGGAAACGTCAATATTATTCAAAACATAAGGTCACGCGTACTTATCGATAAGTTTGATGCCTGTTCAAACCCTATCCGACCCTCCAAAAGGCAGAATAAGGTTTCGAAAAAGCCGGATAATACTATATAATAACCAATATACAATTCAAGAAAAAGATATCTTTAAATAAAGTCCTAAAAATTGGAAAACTATCAAATTCTTAGTTTTACACAAATGTTGTTGAATGTAAGTGTTTCTGCTGAGAATTTGTTGAAATTTAGCTTTTTTAGCGATGCCATCCTGATGCCAAATTTTGGAAACATGGCTCTTGACATGCTGTTATTAGTAGCCGACTCAAAACCAGTGAGGGTAGCTATGATCCACTTTGCAGAGATAAACACAGTGTGTTTTCACATTATTTATTGAACTTAGAAGAAGAAGCCTAAAATTTTTCCTCCAAGGTGTTTCCTTCTGGCCTCTTCGTGATCCATGATACCACCACTTGTTGTGAGAACTAGGTATCTGAAAACAGAAATAAAAATGTTATATTACACTGTATGTATCTCTAATTAAAAGAATGATATGTTTACACATGTAAACCATTCATTAATTTGTTAACTAGACAGTGGTCGGCTAATTTAAGTTTTAACCTGGCTATTAACAATAATCTAAGGCGAGATAACTAAGGTTACAAATGCTCAACATCCAGCACTAGGATTCCCTGTGTTGCAGGTGACATGGACAAACACAGACACACCACATAAACATTATGGTCACATCTACCCATGTAATGCTTTGCAGACAGTTACCAAATTCAGAATAAAGCCATTAAACATAAATAAACTAGTCACATCAGATTGTGGATAATAATACATTAAAATGTAATTTTGTAGAGGAATTACTCTGATCAAATTCCATCAGCAGAAAGTCTACACATAATTTACAAATAAAACATTTGAACACTACAAAATTACTTAAATGATCTTTATGAGATACATGTCTAAAATAGCACTAACAATATCCCACAATCAAAATGGAATATCAAACAGTACCACATTATATTAATTTAGCACAACTTATCAAATGTCTACCAACAAGAATTATTGGCGATCCGCGGTAGTTGTGCACAGTTTATAATACTATGATTATATATAAAACATCCGAAAAGAACTGTGAATAGTATTGTTTTTTAAAACTTCGTAGTTACACTATACATAAGCGAAATTCTATCAGCTAGATATGAAGCCCATTCAATTTGTAAGAGTAAAGTCAGAGTTGGCATATTGGCATTCACTGGTACCACATTACATACAGATAGTGCACAATACCACTCAAAACAGTAAAGGACATTATGAGGAAAGCAACATGTTCTAGAACCAAAAAACCAGACATGTGTCAAGTGTACGAAGGAGCCCCTGAGGCGCACTGAAAATCTTCACACTAGTTCAGACAACCAGTGCATCGAATATTAGTAGTGATGCAGGCTGGCCGATGAATAACCAAATATACTCAGCGTAGCAAGAATAATATATACCAGCAGACACATATGAATATGGTTTTTGCTTTGCTTCATACTCATTAAAAACAATAACTTGCATCGCAAGCTCCACCCCATGGTGCATAAGTCATCCCACGGGTATACTGCATTTTTCCAGGATAAAAAGTAACCTTGTGCTATTCCAGACTATAATCTATCCCTGTACCAAATTTAATTCAGACCCGTTTCAGCCATTCTGACCAATTGAGTAACAAACGTCCATACCTCCAAACTTTTGAATTTATAATAGAAGTAAGATAGAGCAAAATTATTCAGCTGATATTATTTTTCAATAAAATTGATGAATACTTTTAGTTTTATATAGGTAAACAAACTGAAATATTTGTTTACAAAGGTATAATTAAAGCGTTAAGTTCCTCCATTGTAGGATCCTTACCCAAACTGTCTTGATGGCAGGAGGTTAGTCCATCTCTCGATATCATTGATTGGAACGTCGAAACGCGGTGAAATAACTCCGCACTTGTTAAGTCTGCCCGTCAGATTGACAACAATTTTGCCAGCTCTGTGATCGTCGACGATCTCAAACTCTCCGATGTAGCCGTGCTTCATCATCACAGTCAGGAACTTGACAATAACTTTGGAGCAAGGCCTAATCAGCACTTGTCTCTTTCCGCGCTTTTCTGCATTGTGAATTGATTTGAGAGCATCGCTCAATACGTTCATACGCACCATGGCTGAAAATAAACAAAATTCCTTGAAAACTGAATTACTGTATTACTTTGAAACAGGAGCAGAAATCCAGAACGAAAGCCGTCAAAACACCGTGAAACAAAAGAGGTTATCACTAAAACCCTTTCTAAGATAAGTTTGAAATAAGATGACTAAGACTTAACACAATACTTATATTCACTAAAAACTTTGCAGATTCATATTATATTTCATCGAAAACAATGATTACCTAGGATTTAATTTTAAACCCGCCCGAGAGAACCGAAATGACATGAACGGTTCAAAAGAAAGAAGGAGCACATAGCGTTGTAGATGACGTCTTAAAATAATCGATTATGTGGGCATCTCGAACATGTATCGATTACTATAATCGACAGCAGTAACTAAATACAGAATTGTTAATATCTGTATCTAAAAATATGAAACATAATTCAGACTAATATTAAGTAAAAATTTGTATTTATTTCAAACTTTTATAAATTCATAATGTTTTGAATCCAAAGATTATTTGAGACTTATTCACCATAGATATTGTTCAAATTTAATAACCTGTGGTACATAATTATGTCGTTCAAATGTTCGCTTAGTGCTACCAGCAAATAAGAATGTTCCCATATATTTGGGAATTGTATTTAAATTACTACCAAGTTCTTCAGGTCAGATACCGTCATTACTGACTTGTCTAATAAACTTGACTGTGAGCTATGAACACTAAAATATTATAAAAAAATAAAAACCAAATAGTAGAATTACATAACGTGCGTATGAACATGCGTATTGTTGGTGCCACCAAGATGTGCAATTTGCAGTGCAGTAGAACTCTGAGCCATAGATTGCAGGGACGTGTGTAGGTCTTAATAGTTACAACTCATTTGATATAATGTCACTGGCAGCAGTTGAAACGTTGTTATTTTCGAAGTATGGTATGAAATAAGTAATATTTTTATATTAATAATAAAAAAACAAATAATAGAACTGAATCTGGTGAGTTATTTTAATTAATAATAAATAAAATATAAATTAATTAATTGTTTAATCAAAGAGTTTTATTGTTGTTGCATTTCTTTCACATTGCTTTATAATTTTTCAGAACAATTATCAAAAGAATATCAAGACTAGCAGGGTCGCGTGCAGGCTACAAGTAAAATTTCAAACATTTATTTCAATTCGTTTATTTAGACTAGTCACCACGTTACATAAACTAAGAAATTACTATTAAGAAATCCAGTGTAACATTTATTATAATGCTTACTTTAGTACCATATTTAATAATAATTAAGAACATAATATTTACTACATGGCATTAAAGAATATTTTATAATTTATACACAAATGTGTTTAAAAATTAAGAACCTAAATACTCCAAAATATAATTATTCTTGTAGTTGGGTTTTCATTGGAATGCTGAGGCACGCAAGGTGATGGCCCACCTGATTGTAAGTGGCTAATGGACGTGAAATTTTTTGTTATGATAACTAACAGATTTGATTGAAGGGTTTTTAATTATATTCTATAATATATAATAGCTTCTGGCGGCTATTCATAAATGAAAAGATTTAATTTCTTGTTAGTAGGAGTTAATAGCATGTAGCCTATCATTTGGCCTCCGATGTTGCAGGCAAAGTGTCCTAAAAGTCTAGATATTTATTAATTTTATACTAAAACATAGTCTGGGAATAAATATATTCCTTTATTTTTGCACTTTAAAGAATTTCAACTTGTCGTTGTAATTAATTATTCGTAAAAAAGTCTACAATTCACAAAATTATTATGGAAAATGACATCTTGCTTCAATCAGCTTGTCGGTTCAAATGTTAGCGCTCTCTCGCGTCTGTCACATCATACGGGAAGCTAAATGGTGCTGGTAACACAGTATCGTCGGTCATTCGTGATTAGTCCATCTCGCTCATTCACTCTCTTTTCTCGCTTCATCGCAAGCATCGCAGTTCGGTTTGTGTGAGTGAGCGTTCGTCGCGTTTGGTTCGTGGAAGCGCGTCCGCGATTGTGCAATGAAGTTTTAAAAACTTTCAAACTTACAAAATGCTTCCGAACTATAAATAATATTCAAATCAGCGCTTTAAACACAAAGTTGTTTTACATATATTTCGATTAACTAGACAACTTTATACGTGAATTCAGCGAAATAATTGCATTCAAAGTTGAGTGAACTTGTGAAGTGAGTAATCCTTACCTTGTCTATAAAACAAGGCGCATAAATTCCACAGGTGTTAAGTGCAATTTGAATGTTGTGGTACTGAAATGTCCTAGCAACCAACTGACAATTTTCAACTAAGAATATTATAAAGCATGCGAAGAGTAAAATGATGGTTTATGAATGTACACAGTGAATAACTATTGAACTTGCCATGGAAGAATTAGAATGGTGGTCCAGGATGTATCCTAAACTTTGTGGAACTTTTATGATATTCGTTACCATCATGGGCCACCTAGCATCATCTATTGAAACAACAGGTAAGAAATCATTTTTAGTTTGATTTATTTCAATTATCAAATGCTTGATAGTTTTCAAATGCATGCTCTATTTTTTTATTATGTAAGTAAGTTACTGAATGATCATATGCATGTTAACATAAAAAATAACAAAAAGAATAGGGACTTGTATCCCTAGTCACATCAAATTGCACCTGAGACGTGAAGGCAGAACATCTTAAGTGCCAATTTCACGTGCAACACAGAATAGGTATGGTGGTAGTACTACAATGAATGAACTGGTGCAAATATTGAAGTTTAAAACTTTGGTGGTCAAGGGAGTGGTTTAAAATAGTTTATTATTGTACTGACAAGCATTAAAGAAATCTTGCTTCTTGTGCCATATATATGTGAATTACTAGATGGGCCACACGGTGAATAAGTCAACCCATGGAAACATGCACTTATTCATGAAAAAGTAGCCTATGTGTTAATCCAGGATATAAGTTATCTTGATACCAAATTTTCCAAATCCATTTCGCCGTTTTTGTTGTGAACGAGCAACAAACATTCATAAATGTTCACAAAATGTAACGTTTATAATATTATTAGTATGACAAACTTCAAAAACTCAACTCAAAAAAATTACCTACGTAATTGACCAGAATTTATGGCTGGGTTAGGAAATAGGGCACAGGAAAAAAGTTTTAAAATTTCTATGTACACAGTTTTTATGATGACAGGGATGCTGTGACGGGAGGTGATGGGGGTGCTTAAGAAAATGAGGCTTCTCATAAACAACACCAAATCATACAACATTAATGGGCTTCACCCTCATCTGGGCACGGACATGTGCCTAAGTTTCATATTTGACTGACCTAAAGGTCTCTGCATCATTGACCTTTACCTTATAATCCCTGAAATCTTCCTCACCTCGAAAATCACAAAATCTCCTCATATTTAAAACCATAATCAAGGACTACAATGGAGAATACTCTGAAGAGCTGCTTGACCTAATCCCAGAGTCAGTTTTACCACTGTACTTCCTGGTACCATAATAAAGTCTGTCCTTCTTCTTCTTCGAGTCACCGGTTCTGTCGAACCAGTATGGTGAAAGGATTGTTAGTGCGCCTCAAAGAGGCTCCTTTCGTGCACTCGACACATGTCAAGTCTGTCCTAACAACTCGCTTTAGGAGATAGTTTAAAATAACTTTTAAATACATGCACAGTGAGCCAATTCATTTAAAGTAGTGATCCGATAATGTTACTCCCTCCACCATTTTCCAGTGTTATATAGGGCATTGCCGTGTACCCTACGATGTATATGTAGAGGTCTATATGTTTACAAAAATAAAGATTCAAACACAAAAGTTTTTTTTTTTAAACAGATCAGTTTTAAAAAACTTATTTCTAAAACAAAATCATTGTCGGTTTGAGACTTTTTTTTTAAATCTTTCTATCGTAAATCCAAAGTGTTTGAGTTCGAAGCAAATGATAATGACTCCCTCTAGCGGTGTTTATACAAAGTATCAATGTGTGTTACTAATTTTTGAAAACATATTTTCAAGTTCAACCTGTAGGCTAGCTAGCTTATTTTCAAATGACGAAAACTGATTCTTTTTGAGTTGGTTTTTTATTTCAGGAAACAGAAAGATACCATTACTTAAATTAGTATATTAGCTGCGCCCGCGGTGTTACCTGCGGTGAATAAGTAATCCCACGGGAGCACTGCACTTTTCCGGGATCAAAGTAGCCTATGTGTTAATCTAGGATATAAGCTATCTTGTTACTAAATTTCATCCAAAACCATTCAGCCGTTTGAGCGTGAAGGAGTAACATACATCCATACAAACTTTCACGTTTATAATATTAGTAGGATACTAGCTGCTAGATTCCGTGGTGCTATGTCCTTCACCGGCAAGTAAACTGTGTTCAACCAGGTTTCATCAGTAGGTAACACTAGGGAATGAATTTTCTCTTTTAATGTTTGTATGATTTATACTACTTACTACTTATCGACCTCAGGTTAAGTTTGTCGCTCTCAATTCCTGTCTGAAGTGTGACTTAAATGTACAAGAGCGTTTCGGCGAACTTGCACAATACATAATTTATCAACCACCGTAATGAACTTCACAAACTTAGAGTGGACCTGAAATATTTAATAACGAATTTACGTGCGACTTAATTTCGCGCGAAATTATACAATACCAGCCAAGATCGTTTAATAGATTCATTGCAGTCGTTCATTGAGCGTGGTGGTCTAGCGGTACTGATCCCCGAGTTTCAATCCGGAGGTCGCCGGTTCAAATCCCGACGTGCACCTATGAGTTTTTCGATTGAAAGATTTATGTGCGCAATACCACGTTCTCAAAACGGTGAAGCACCGTGAGGAAACCGACGTGTTCTAGAACTAAAAATTTGAAGACATGTGTCGAGTGCACGAAAGGTGCCTCTTTGAGGCGCACTTACGATCCTTTCACCGCACTGGTTCGACAGAACCGGTGACTCGAAGAAGAAGAAGATTGCAGTCGAAAATATATTTATAATCTAGTGCTTACCCAGACAGTGTTATTGTGTTCCTGGGGAACACTTACACTACTTATGCTGCCTCACACATCATGCACACGCGAGAATGGCCCTTCACACTGCATAGGACGTGAGGCAGGGTAATAGCAAGGAAGCGAACGATGCGTGTATTTTAATGTTTCTCTGAACTCCTGAACCTAGCTTCTCCTAGCTTAAAGATATATTATTTTCCTAGCACTAAAAATATGGTGATATTGAAAGAAATTACTGCTTCCTTCATAAGAATAATGGCAGAGTAATCATTCTTATTGGTTTTTTTATGTGATATTGGTGACTGAATGAGCTGATGGCCCACCTGATGTTAAGTGGTAACCGCCGCCTATAAACAACAGCAGTACGACTCAAGTCCTCTCCACCAAAGTACGAGTTGACTCAATTCGCATTGCGTTACGTCCGTCACCTCGAGACGGGGATGTTACGTCTCATGCGGCTGCCGGTTTACCGGCACCCACTCCCTTCCACAGCAACGCGAGTGTAATACTGCTTGGCGGCAGATTATACTACTGATTGCTTATTTGATTATGTGGGTGATTAGTTTCTACTTTAGTTCTTCTATTGTGTGTTGGTAAATAAAGATATTTGATTTCATTTGATTCTTTCTTCCGTTTTACGTACATTTAGTTTTTTATAGAAACTCGTTTATTTTACATCAATAAAGAATACCATTTCATGTTTAAATTAAAAGCAGCTAACTACAAGCTGTGTGAATCCGTGTAGGCATAAAAAGTTTTACGTCTCAGCCTCACATCAGGATGGGAGGGAACTAGTAAGAAAGTTTACTATCCCGAAGGCAGACTTATGTGAGCGCACGTAAGGTGGCCGTCGCTCGTCGTCGCCAGTGTAAACATCACACATAAAAGCTGTACCCGCGAAACCATCAACCAGGAGTCACGTGTGTATGCCGTTATTAATATTAAAACATGTTGCGAGCCGCGTAAATACAGCCAGCCATACACTCCTTAGTAACAGGACGGCGTTCAATGCCTCCTATTCACCCATCTTCCACCCCGCGCGAGTTTGTATGGGTTCCCTTAAGCAAATCGACTTAATTTTGTACTGTGATTGTGTTTTGAACAATGCAATGTGAACAAAGTCAAAGTCAAAACTTTTATTTCCATAGAATTCATAAAGAAATGGCTTGGAAACGTCAATATTATTCAAAACATAAGGTCACGCGTACTTATTGATAAGTTTGATGCCTGTTCAAACCCTATCCGACCCTCCATGGGGAAGACATAAAGTAAAATACCTCAAGTGGAAATGTAAGGTACATTCCCAAACTCAACACTATCGTAGTGCATTTGACCCGTTTATCTCTACAGCGACTTGAGTAATCATTTTGTAAGTCGTGTCTTCCCCGATACGTTACAAATAGTATTTGATGCGAAGGTTATTTCTAACCTGAATCAAATTTACGAACGTCAACAGTCAACAGTCAGTTACTTAATATGATCTAGATCTAGACGCATCTTTCGAAATATCAAAGTAATCTGTTTCTGATCTCTTTCGATAGTATTTTTTGTTATTGGCAGTAACATGTTATTGGTGTACCTTCATTACGCGCCTAGCGGGTAGGAATAACAAGAATCTAGTGGCGTACCTACATACTCCGAGGGCATGTGGCATGAAAGGAGCCCTCAAGTTTTTATGACAACAGTTCAGAAGCGCCACGAGTGCGTAATGCCTAATCGCGTAATAAATTTATAAAGTGCCTCAAGTTTACTCGTTATTGTTGGCATTTTATATTCCATTTACGTGAAAGTTGAACGTATTAATTTCAAACAAATTGTATTACTTTATTTTGATTTGATATTTTATAAAGTTGACGTTGCTTAGCTTAACGATTTCATAATAAGGAGTAAACAATCTTTACTTAATTGGATCCTTTCCTAAGAAAGGATTTATAATAAATACATAATGAGGGATAAGTCAAGTGCGGCCTTTCGGGTTACGAACAGGTGACACGAATAAAAAGGGATCGATTAGCTTCTATTTTTACTCACGGTCATTCAGGGCAACGGAACGTGAAGCTCTTTGTTAAAATGCCCTCATTCAAACAAGGTACAATTTGTGCATTGAAAGCCTTTATGTGTTGTGGGCGAAAATTAATATCGAATATCGTGATCATATTACTCCCCGCGGGTATGATGTCCATTGTTTTAATTTACTCCATATAACGATGTATATACTCCATATATACAGTTAAAGATTTCTACAGGAAGTAGCCATTATGGTTAATTATTAAGCCTCTATCGGCTTGAATGTAAAAATAGCAAACATAAGCGTCGAAGGCATCAACAATGCAGTTAATACTGGCTCTATATTTGCACTTATTTAAGTAGAAATACAGGTTGTGTACTATATAAGGAATAAGCTATTTAAGCAAGTGTTTGGCGGACTATTTTCTTAAACTAGGCCACAGATATGCCTTTTTAAATGTGCGGTGGAGGCCACTAGTTCTGTCATCGGAAGTCCATCGAAGCCCTCATGCCGGCGCAGGCGCAGGCCTGCCTGGGTACACTCAATGTCTCTAGGTATGTTGCTGTGGGCAACTCCACGCTGATTCGCCCGAGGAGCACCTGTGCAGGCGTCTCTATAGAGAACCTTTCCATAGAAAACTGCCTGAATCAACCAGTGTAAAAAGATGTTTGTTTAGCGGGCAACGACCTGTGATAACCCTAACGTTAAGGTAAAGTTTCCTTGAGTATTTCGAATTTCCATCCAGTAACGCCTTCTATCGCCCGGATTTGTTACTGACTTGTTTGTTTGTGTAAGACTTGTCCTCGCTGTCGAGGTATAGTAATATAGTACGTCGATGGATTCAGGACTGGATTTGTTTCTTCCCACAAGTTATGAACACTGTATGGTCCAACAATATACAAAAAAGTGAAACAATGGGCGGTCTTATTGCTATAAAGCGATCTCTTACAGACAACCTTTGGATGGACAAGAAATACTGGACTTTATATGTCAGCTGTGTGTTAATAAATAAGTAAATTATAATAATAAGTTTCTGCCGCTCTCGCGTGATTAATGATATCTAACATTTAAATTCTCTAAGTTCCTCACGATTAAGAATTGAACTGAAAATAATTATCAGTAATAATAAAAATGAAAACGGCATTGGTTTAATTTATACATTATTAAGTACCTAAGTATTTTACCCCCACTGAAATTCATGATGTATTGCGACTATATCGAATTGATTTCAGATATAATCTGATCGGGTCAATTTTATTTCTAACTAACTGTTGCCTGCGACTTCGTCCGCGTGGAATTCGTTTTTATCACGCACCCCTATTTTACCCCTCGTAAGAGTAGCCTAAGTTACTCCTTGTTACATCAGCTATCTGCCTGTGAAAGTTCCGTCAAAATCGGTCCAGCCATTTCAGAGATTAGCCGGAACAAACAGACAGATAAAAATTGTAAAAAATGTTGTTTTGGTATATGTACCGTGTATACATCCATATGCATTAAGTAAAAAGCGGTTATTTTAATATTACAAACAGACACTCTAATTTTATTTTATTTTTAAATCGGCTCTACACGTAAGACGTACCTACTACTGTCATGCGCAACAATATGGATGCCTGTGTGGTTACAATTACCTCTTATTGTGTTGTGCCAGCCTATCTTTCAAGACCTTCAGGCTTGTCAACCCCCACATTTGCTGACAATAAGCGCAGTGACTCACAGATGGACAGACACGAAGACGATGTCTAAACATAAGGGTTCCTCTTACAGCCGATAACGAAAGTATAAAAATGACCTCAACTACTTAAATATTTAAGATAACGTGGCATATATCAGGATGAAGCAAGAAACATTTCACATTGACGAGTAGGCTCCTTTTTCTTTAAATAATAAAACAGAAAAAGCCTGTGCTGTGACCTAATTTACACTAGAAATCAATACCTTCCAGTGAAACAGTTACTCAGTTCGGCACATATGACTTATTTCCCTACTGGTTGACATGACAGAATGACTAAATTACAGTTTGCATGATTGCCCACCGACAGATTAGAAAAATGCAAATGAACCTGTTAAAATATTCCAATTTAATCTATACAAATAAATTCGTTAAATATCTGTTGCTATGCATCGAATTTTAATTTTACAATTTGAATATTGTCAAGTAGAGGAATAAAACTCTAGAAACTTAGCAACACAGCACGCTTATATGCTCCCGAGAGAACTTTAAAAGACACTGCAATGCTATTAATATGTCTTCTCGCGGGAAAAATGAAACGGTATTTCTTATGACGTCAGGGGAAGACACTGCATCTGAGTGCAATATGGTGTCTTATTACGAACCGGAGAAGTCTATTACTATCATATTTCAATGTGAAAAGGTCTTTTAACTGCTGAGTAGGCAACAGTTTTGTAAAAATTGTGTTGACTGAAAAACAGAAATGAGAATAGGCGAAAGTCGTATTGCCTTTTTTTTGTATTCGTTGCAAACCTGTTACCAATGGTACATTTATTATATATACATACTAGTTTATATCATTGGGGATTTGCCCGCGTCGATTAAATGGGTAAATGCAGTATGCTTTGCAGTACTTAATCCGCTGCATATTAGAGGTACCCATAATAAAACCATTCGTCACTGTATCTTCCGCTATTTTTTGGGACCTTTCAATTAGTTCTGCGAATTGTGTCCTTTCCTAATTCTCCAGTTTGACCACTTCTCTTCTTCTTCGAGTCACCGGTTCTGTCGAACCAGTGTGGTGAAAGGATTGTAAGTGCGCCTCAAAGAGGCTCTGAGAGTTTGACCACTGTATTACTAAGACAGATGCATATTTCATGATTAATGTGAATTTAATAAAGAATATCACCATTGCCTCTCCAACCTCCAGATCCTCAAAATATCTAGCACCCCTCACCTTATTTTACCTTTTTTTACTATGTTTATATTATGACACAGGTTTATATTAGCATTTGTTTCTCCGTTCGGTGCAAATTTAGGAATTGATTTATAAGTATCTTCCCATGAGCTGGACTTTTTGCAACATCAACTCAGCTCAGAACTGGATAACAATGCAATATAAGCTCGCCTTTCTTTTCTGTTAGGCTTCCGTATAACTCGCTTTTCTCTTCTGTCAGACTGTTCGATTCCAATTTTTTAATACATATATTTAAAAATCTTACTTAATACATTTTTATCGTTTTAAAATCGTGGTAATAAGTAAATATATTAAAAATATATTTCTATTCAATTTATTGCATTTCGAAAGCAAAATAAGAGCTTTGATGACTGCATACAGACTGGGCGGATACGAACCTTAGGTACCTAATCGTTCAATAATTTATTCTTAGAAATTTGAACGTCATTTGTACGGTCTTATTATTTATTTATTAGGGGAACCAACTGCACTAACAAATTGAATATCCATTAAAATATAAAGGCCTAGTCAGAGGTCAACTGAAAAAGACAATCGCTACACCTTATTACTTGGACATTACTGTGTTCCATTGATATATTCGGGAAGGCTATTTCTGAACAGAGGAATTCATTCATTGTATGTATTATGCAAAATGGTAAAAATAATGGAGGCTATTTATTCGCCGCTGTATTCTTGTATCGGGGGTGGTTCTATATGGGTGGGTTGCGGTCGTACTAATTTTGTATTTCATTCATCACGTACTATATCAAGTCTTTAGTAATTATAGGTACCAATGCAAATATAACCTAACAGATATATTCTTCGTATCAAAGTAGAACTCTCGCCAAGTTCGTCCGGGGAAGTACTGCCACCATGCCCATTTCTGCCGCCAAGCAGTAACGCTTTCGCGTTACTGTGTTCCGGTTTGAAAGGTGTTGATGCCGGTGAAATTACAGGCACATGAGTCATTCCACCTACACGTCTCAGAGTTACGGGCGCATACGTTGCGACTTGGGTGTTGTCGTACCTAGTAGGGGAGGACCCAAGCCGCATCGCTTGTTATGGGCTGAGGTTACCACTTAACACCAGGTGGGCCGTCAGCTCGTTCTATAACTGTATTACATAAAAAAAAAATAACAATATTTATTTTCTTGAAATAAATTGTCATTTTATCTCTGTAACAAAGCTTTCATAGTGAGTGACTATGAAAGCTTTGTTTATATAAAATTAATAAATTATAAGCTCACACTCCACGTTGCATGTGCGCCTAAATCAAACGTTGCAAACGTAAACAAAATATTTCATTTTCGATTTATAGAGGGTCATCGATCACGGATCAAACGTGGCGTGCGGAGGATTCCACTCGGAGTATACACATCGAATTCATCGCATTTTATCATTACTATTTTCGAAAATTGTTGTAAAGTGGTTAAGAATAGCCATGTGACATTATACTCGCGTGGCTCAAATAATAATAATAATAATAATGGTGGACATTTCACACAGCGCGACCTAGCCCCAAAGTAAGCTAAGCATAGCTTGTATCATGGGAACCAGACAACTGATCTAATACTTATATACTTTTCTTTTGTAAATACATACATATAATACATATTAACACCCAGACACAGAACAAACATCAATGTTACAAATGTCACACAAATGTTTGTCCTGAGTGGGGATCGAACCCACGACCTACAGTGCAGAAGGTAGGGTTACTAACCAACTGAGCTATGAGGCCAGTCAAATTGAATAATAGAATAGGTGCGGATGTATGATTCTATGAACACCTGTATGGCTCTACTTCCATTAACTTTTTTATAGTAAAATAAAATTATATTAAGTCAAAGTCAAAAACTTTATTTCCATAGAATTCATAAAGAAATGGCTTGGAAACGTCAATATTCAAAACATAAGGTCACGCGTACTTATCGATAAGTTTGATGCCTGTTCAAACCCTATCCGACCCTCCATGGGGAAGAACAGCCAAGAAACCCCTAATGGAGGGATTCCTTTTTTTCTTATATGTAACCTCTATTATATGTAACCTTTACTATATATATACACTATAACACTATATTATTTTAGGTTACATATATATATACATTTTTTATCTCTTTCACAACGTCTATCTCTCGAAACTAGCAACATTTTTATGCAATATTTAACAAATGAATAAAAAGTGGCTGAAACAGCCGGAATTTGGAGCTTAAACTAAGTAAATGTTTAATCTCCGTTGCAGACTATTTACAATGAACGATTTGCAGTTAATTAATCGGAACTGGCTGCAATATTTACTCTTCTCTTCTTCTCTTATTCAAATAATTTTAGTTGGGAACGTTATACCTACTTAAGCGAGAAACGCAAGAAAGTATGGTGTTTCCTACAGTGAGGGAACTTTAAGGGCTTCTTTGAGAGACGAGTTTATACGGTGGGACCAATCGAAAGGTTTCTTTGTACGTTACGTGTGGCGCAATGGCTTTTTTTGTCGGTCGCCAGACGGCGCGGGGCGGTTTGCGGTGAATGTGGGTCTCGTGTTACCAGCTGGCCGCTCTGTCGTTAACCGCACTACTATTAGGCGGAAGCAATAATTATAACATATATTTTGAATCCCTATAATTAACTTTAAAAGCAGTAGAACTCTCGCCAAGTTTGTCCGGGGAAGTACTGCCACCATGCCCATTTCTGCCGCCAAGCAGTAACGCTTTCGCGTTATTGTGTTCCGGTTTGAAAGGTGTGGTTTCCGGTGAAATAACAGGCACATGAGACATTGCACCTACACGTCTCAGAGTTACCGGCGCATACGATGCGACTTGGGTCTTGTCGTACCTAGTAGGGGAGGACCGAAGTCGCATCAGTTGTTATGGGCCGAGGTTACCACTTAACACCAGGTGGGTCGTCGGCTCGTTCCGTAAAAAAACTCTAACTCTGGGAATGTGGTGGCACAGTTGTACAGAACCCAAGTTTCAATCCGGAGGTACCTGGTTGAAATAGGGACGAGCACCAACGGGTTTTTTTACTTGAAAAATGTACTCATGCTTGACTACTTTCTTAAAACATAATTTCAAAGACGTCAAGTGCACGAAAGGAGCCTCTTTCAGGCGCATTTCAATCCTTTTATCACACCGGTTCCAGACAGGAGAGAGACGCCTAGTATATATATATATATATATATATATAGTATATAATACTATATATATAGTAGTTTTGCAAAAATATTAAGTAATTTGTAGTCTTTAGGACGGTTGTCCTTGACTGTAATCGTGGACTGGCCTCATAGCTCAGTTGGTTAGTAACCCTACCTTCTGCGCTGTAGGTCGTGGGTTCGATCCCCACTCAGGACAAACATTTATGTGACATTTGTAACATTGATGTTTGTTGTGTGTCTGGGTGTTAATGTGTATTATATGTATGTATTTACAAAAGAAAAGTATATAAGTATGTATATCAGTCGTCTGGTTCCCATGATACAAGCTACGCTTAGTTTACTTTGGGGCTAGATGGCGCTGTGTGACAATGTCCACCATTATTTATTTATTTAATTCATAATTCACAGTTGCACTCCGGTCGCTGTTGAAGAGTTCTCGGAAGATTAAAGCCTTATAAACTGGTATCATTTGTATGTTAGCAGCCGCCCGGCATTCAGTGAACGTGCCACAGCAGTGAGTCACGTAACGGAAACTGTTCTTTCGATATTGATGCCTCGGGTTGGCCCGATGCGTTCCCATCCCATGTGTTACTTTTAACTGGGTACGATTCTCTCTCATTCATACATGGGATACTTCTTATTAAACAAAATACCTTGAATAAAACAATACATACATAGAAAATCGATTATTATTTAGAGCAGTAGAACTCTCGCCAAGTTCGTCCGGGGAAGTACTGCCACCATGCCCGTTTCTGCTGCCAAGCAGTGACGCGTTCGCGTTACTGTGTTCCGGTTTGAAAGGTGTGGTTGCCGGTGAAATTACAGGCACACTTCACGTCTCAGAGTTACGGGCGCATACGATGCGACTTGGGTCTTGTCGTACCTAGTAAGGGACCCAAGTCGCATCGGTTGTCTATGGACAGAGGTTACCACTTAACACCAGGTGGGCCGTCGGCTCGTTCCGTAACTGTATCACATAAAAAAAAAGTGGAATACTTCTTATTATACAAAATACAATGAACTTTATGAACAATGTGTATTTATCTTGAATTAAACAATACATAAGTAGTAGTAAGATACCTATACAAGTTATTATGAAACTTTATTACAAAGGTTTTAGTAAACATCTGCTCCCGACCCAAGTTACCCAGTTGGTCGCACAATAAGTAAATTATACTTATTTTACTAAGTTTGTTTTGTGGAATGAAATTAAATTCCATTTGAGTTTAAACTGACTTTAGTAAGTAAAGTTTTTCGGGACTTCAAAAGGCGTATCATACATTTAAACTGGGAATTTTTTATTGATAAACTTCTATGTTAAGAAGAAATAACTTTGTGAAATGTGGGTTTAGTTTCCTGATAGTAAATTGTTAGATAATCAAGATAATCGTTGTATGTATCTCGTTGACTGGCCTTGCAGCTCAGTTGGTAGTAACCCTTCCTTCTACGCTGTAGGTCGTGGGTTCGATTCCCACCGAGGACAAATATTTGTATGACGAATATAAATGTTTGTTCTGTGTCTGGGTGTTACTATGTATTTACAAAATATATAAGTATGTATATCAGTTGTCTGGTTCCCATGATACAAGCTGTGCTTAGCGTACTTTGGGGCTAGATGGCGCTGTGTGAAATGATAATATTTATTATTATTATTATTCATTTCGCTCTATCGACAATCACCGCATGCTCTATGAAGTGCCCTTCGCTGCACTCAACGTCACGACTCGATATTCAAGTTCTATATTGCTATTTATACGCTAATTAATACTATTTATCGCATTTTTAAGAGCAGTAGAACTCTCGCCAAGTTCGTCCGGGGAAGTACTGCCACCATGCCCATTTCTGCCGCCAAGCAGTAACGCTTTCGCGTTACTGTGTTTCGGTTTGAAAGGTGTGGTTGCCGGTGAAATTACAGGCACATGAGACATTCCACCTACACGTCTCATAGTTACGGGCGCATACGATGCGACTTGGGTCTTATCGTACCGACTAGGGGAGGACCCAAGTCGCATCGGTTGTTATGGGCCGAGGTTACCACTTACCACCAAGTGGGCCGTCGGCTAGTTCTGTAACAATATCACATAAAAAAAAAAAAATTGCTTTCTCATTTGGGAGACTTATTACTTATTTTTGCTTATCTATTCTGTAATAAGTGTACAGGTTTTTCTATTATATAATAATTCCGATTTTTATCTGATATAAAATAACTAGGTCACTTACCGTGATATTGGGACGGAAAGAAATATTTACCAAAGACTTTTGAATAAAACTTAAGTTTTGCTCTGTACTCTACTTTTATAGTGGTACTTTACGACGCAGTTATTTATTTACCTTTAATTAGTTACTTCACGCAATCATAAATTATTTGTTATCATTTACTTAATCAACCTTGAGCTAATTTAGGGCATAAAAGGAATCTAGCTACTGCACAAATCCATATCCATTATCGAACGTTAATTAAATGAATTAAGAAAATAATTACTTTAAAATGTGGTGTGGTAGGTACTTTGTCTTATTTTTTTTAATGTATTTTTTGTTGATATTTTGCTCAGCGCCGTTTAAACCCAAAATAAGCATAAATTGTATGACATGTCTATGGGAACCAAATAACAAATCGAATACACATTTTACATATAATACATATTTACATCCAGACGCAGAAAAAAGGTCTATATTTGTCACACAAATTATTGTCCTGATTGGGAATCGAACGCACGCTGGACAGAGTCACTACCAACCGAGCTGTGAGGCTGTGAGTCACACCTCAGCTCAGTCACACAATGTTTGTTCCTTGAAACGTTATGATGTTGCTATCTCTCCAGTAATCAACGGCAGATCACTTTAAGATAGCCATGGTTGATAAAATTGATAACCTAGTTCATTTTTGTGGGTTAAATACATACTAGTAGCAGTAGAACTCGCCAAGTTCGTCCGGGGAAGTACTGCCACCATGCCCATTTCTGCCGCCAAGCAGTAACGCGTTCGCGTTACTGTGTTCCGGTTTGAAATGTGTGGTTGCCGGTGAAATTACAGGCACACGAGACATTCCACCTACACGTCTCAAGAGTTACGGGCGCATACGATGCGATTTGGGTATCGTACCTAGTAGGGGAGGACCCAAGTCGCATCGGTTATGGGCCGAGGTTACCACTTACCACCAGGTGGGACGTCGGCTCGTTCCGTAACTGCATAAGTTATTTTGAGAACCAGTAATGCATTTATGATAAATAAGTGTAGATAAATTTTCGATAAAGAACTTTCTATTTTGGTATCAATACAGAGATTTATTTAGTTGAGATTTTAATCTTAAAACAACCACCATGATGTTGGTTGATCCACGTGTTGGATGCTGGTAACTGGGCCGGTTTAATGCACTCGATCAAGAGCTCAGTTAAAATGTGTACAATGTAAATTGTACTGATCAAACTGGAAAGGGAACGAGATGGACTTCCTGTTGCGTTCATTAAAGCCCCTGTTTCTTCATCTCCGTTTCATTAGTAAACTACTATGTAAACTAAAGTTGGTATGTGTTATAACCTGACTGGTTATTTATTAAGGGAAGATTTTATGAAAGGTTATGAAAATATTATTATTAGTATATTAGTATTATTTTTTGAGAGCGTGGTGGTCTAGCGGTTCTGACCCCCCGAGTTTCAATCTGGAGGTCGGCCGGTTCAAATCCCGACGTCCAACTATGAGTTTTTCGATTGAAAGATTTATGTGCGCAATACCGCGTTCTCAAAATGGTGAAGGAAAACATCGTGAGGAAACCGACATGTTCTAGAACTAAAAATTCGAAGACATGTGTCGAGTGCACGAAAGGAGCCTCTTTGAGGCGCACTTACAATCCTTTCACCACACTGGTTCGACAGAACCGGTGACTCGAAGAAGAAGAAGATTAGTAGTCATAAATGTAACATAGAACTAAGTACTTAATTGTTACAAGGATCGTGCTCGCGAAAAAAAAGGAATCCCTCCATTAGGGGTTTCTTGTTCTTTCTGTTCTTCCCCATGGAGGGTCGGATAGGGTTTGAAGAGGCTTCAAACTTATCGATAAGTACGCGTGACCTTATGTTTTGAATATTGACGTTTCAAAGCCATTTCTTTATGAATTCTATGGAAATAAAGTTTTTGACTTTGACTTTGACTATTGTTATTTTATTTTATTTTGTTTGTAGCTTCCATGTTCCGTTGGGAAAACAATTTGCAAAATTTTACATAAATAAGCTTAGCACTTGCCACAATAGGACTTTCGGAGTGTCATTTTATTTTGACCGCGCCCCGCGCCTTCGTCCGCGTGGAGTTCGGTTTTATCACGCACCCCTATTTTACCCCTCGGAAAAGTAGCTTAAGTTACTCCTTGTTGCATCAGCTATCTGCCAGTGAAAGTCACGTTAAAATCGATCCAGCCGTTCTAGAGATTAGCCGGAACAAAGAGACAGACAAAAATTTTAAAAATGTTTTGGTATATATACCGTGTATAAATCCATATGCACTTAGTAAAAAGTGGTTATTTTAATATTACAAACAGACACTCCAATTTTATTTATTTGTATAGATTAGGTTATTTGTAGCAGTATTATTATCTTTTTAAATGACCATAAATTACGGAACCTTTTAGCGAGACTCCACTCCCCCTAAATACGGACAAATTGCGCGTGTAAACTCTGTGAAGATTTTGTAAATGGCAAAGGATTTTACTAAATTTATACTTGTGGGGTTAAATGGTCCCTCTGTGACAATTCTAATGGACGGGTTGAAGCCAAGCGGAACAATTCTAAACTCTACCCATATAAGTCACAATCAATGCGAAAAAGCTGTATGGATAAGCTAGGGGCTCACCGGCGCGTTCCACCGGAGGACCCGGGCTCCTCGAATGCGCAGAGGTTATGTTATTAATTATAAATTATTATTTTATTATTAATTATGTTATTCCATGGTGTTTTTTAGTTCGGGTAAAAATCCCACACACGCTCGTTGCATCCCCGAAGCAATGGGTAGGGCCTTTTGAAGGTTTTCACACCATGGACAAAAAAAAAAAAAAAGGGCTACTATTACTACCGAGAATTTTCTTAGTGATGTAAGTCTTACTTATGTACTCTAGTCGGGTTAAATTCTGTTTACTGTGTACTATTCTATTGAAAGCCGCCGATAGCACCTAAGCTAATGCGAAACAATGTGAAGATATCAGGGTTCCGTAAAAATGTCTGGTAGTTGCTTAATAAATTGTCCAAATAAATAATAATAATAATAATGGTGGATATTTCACACAGCGCCATCTAGCCCCAAAGTAAGCTAAGCATAGCTTGTATCATGGGAACCAGACAACTAATATAATACTTATATACTTTTCTTTTGTAAATACATACTTATAATACATATTAACACCCAGACAGAACAAACATCAATGTTACAAATGTCACATAAATGTTTGTCCTGAGTGGGGATCGAACCCACGACCTACAGCGCAGAAGGTAGGGTTACTAACCAACTGAGCTATGAGGTCAGTCTAATAATAAATAAATTAATTAATTAATGGGGCACATATTGGAGTAAAGCTCTAATGAGCAAGAGCCTCTCTGCCGATTTGTCGGTCGAATGGAAACTGTGTTCAATTATCATATAGTTCTTGAATGAACATTCCCATTTTTATTTGCAGTACAAATGCAGCCGCCTCGGTTTAGTATGCAGCCATCATCTTCAAACAGTATTGTCCGAGAAGGCACAACAAAAATACTCCAGTGCTCAGCCATGGGTGAGTAATATACTAATGAGCTTTAAATAGAAAATTTGTTTTTTAAAATTTTAAGTCACATTTGTCCTTATACGTTGTTGTAGGAATTCCGCAACCCATGTACAGGTGGCTGAAAAATGGTTTGCCGCTCAGTGATTATTCTTCAGAACTCTTCTATAAAATTCATAATACCCAAAGGCAGGATGCCGGCGCGTATCAGTGTATAGCTAAAAATGATGTCGGGGCTATATTCAGTGAAAAGAACAACATTGTTGTAGCGTGTAAGTAATTTTCAAGCTGAGTAAAATATATTATCGCAGAATTACCCAAGAGTTCATATTTTTTCCGAGTTTGTTGTAATAATTACACAACATGGTTATGTTGTAGAATTATTATTATATGTTACGTTATTTTAGACATGGGAGTTTTTGAAGAAATAGCTGAACCCGAAATCACTGTGGATTCCGGTAGGGCAGCAATTTTGGACTTTCCAACAATAGAGTCGGAACCACCTCCATCGGTAATTTGGCAGGACGAAACCGGTGCTCTGAGATATGACCAAAAATACGCCATGACGGATAAGCATCAACTGGTTATATTGAGCGCTTCCAGTAAAGACGAAAAGGCTTACAGGTTGTAATTCCACCATATATGATGCCTTTAAATTTTTTACGCATAATTTTTTTGTCTAATGTTAAATTGTGTTTTAGGGTCAGAGCAATTAATACTCAATTAGGTAAAGAAGAAAATAGCCCATACATTAAGCTCGGTGTTTATGGAGATGACTATAAAGAAATTCCACCGGAAATTATAATAAAACCGCAAGATACCAAAATAACAAAAGGTCAAGAATACACGAACCTGTATTGTGTTGCGAACGCAAGACCACTGCACGAGCTAGAAACTTTGTGGTTCAAAGACGGCATTATGATAGACTTGGCGGGAATCACTTTTGACTTGAACGATCAATGGAACAGAACTTTGAGTCTGATATCGGCGAACTTGACGCACACGGGACAGTACACTTGTCAAGCCAGGCTGAAGATGGGAGGTTTTGCCACTGTTACGGCGTCTGCCACAGTCACAGTATACGAGAAGCCTGTATTTTTGACAAATTTGAAATCTGAGACCTTTGGTGAGTTTGGTAGCACCATCACTTTGGAGTGTAACGTTCAGGGTATACCTTTACCCGGTATTACGTGGTACAAAGATGCTAAGAAAATAGCCAGCGTCGGTGCTGGAGCTGAGGAGACAGATAACGTTGACGCAGACGACGGCGGAGGCAGATATAGAGTGGAAGTAGATCGTTCGCTCATTATTAACGAACTCAAAATGGAGGATATGGGCATTTATCAATGTATTGCTAGCAACGATGCCGGAGAGTCGTCAATTTACACATGGTTAAAAATCAAAAGTAAGTATGAAAGCTGCACTTAACAGTGTTTTATAAAGGCGAGTACATTCCGTGTTCGTGACGCATTCTTGAATGTTGTTGCATGGGAATGGAGCAAATGAACGTCTCGCGATACGTAATTTCACCATTCATATAATGCAAACAAAGAAGACTAATGTTTGAGTTATGAGAAGTAAAATGGGGTTTTGACCGTCTCAGCTTAATTTTACAAAAATAGTCTGATTACTGCAGCATTTGGTCCAAGTAAAAACAAGTATTGTGCAAGTTTGTCGAGACAGACTGTTTGTAATTACCTGAACAAGTAAATTAATTAAATGTTGGATTGAAGTCATCATAACAGTAACACTGACACAGAGATTATTTTCTTCCATAATCTTCGGAATGTATTTTAATCAACCTGTATAAGTCATGCTCACACCAAATATTTGCAAACCGTGTAAACGCTTATTCCCTGCAGAAATCGAACCCCCAACCCTGCTCTGTCTGTTGCTTCGACTATATTGTGCATCAAACTAATATGTTTTGTTTTACGTGATTATATCCAAGAATAACTTTTGTCACTGTGTCGTGTCATGCAGCAAAGGACAATAAGCGATTCCCACGCAGTCACATGAAGTTAATAAGAATGAGGACTTCGGATAAAAAGGCTAAGACATTCAAATTCGATACCGGCAGTAAGATATCAAATGTTGATGCACTTTTGTCACAGCAATAATGTTTGAGAGCACCGAGTGATGTTTGACATTCCTTTTTTATTTTACTAGACTATCTACGTTGAATTTTTATTTTAGGACATTTTAAACTTATCAGTGCATGTCGTATCTTAACCTGTTTTATAATGACGCATATAAGTTAAATATTGCGAAGGATTAGGCACTTAACTTATGATCTCAGTGTTTGACTATGCACAATGCAACATTATGTATTTTTTTGTCTACCACCTGAATAGCTTACTAAGTGTAAGCGCGCGCCGACTAGTTAAGTGCTAGCCGACGACGCCACATTTAAGGCTATGTTGGTTTTAAAAGTATAGTGTTGTGTGTAGATTACAAAATTTTCAGATACAGGAAGCTAAATTTTCAGTTGCATTAGCATGGAGTTACTATACTTAGCTACCAATTGCAGTCTCCGGAATATAATGTTTTGTTTTATATGCACGCTAACTTACTCCTCACAGTATTGTTCCTAATCACGTTTTTTTGACCACATGTTTTCTCACACGTAAATAGATGGTTATGTAGTTGCTAGTTGTAAAATTAACTGTGTGTGTGTGTGGCTCGTAGCGTCCCCGCCAATAATGCAGACTCCACCTTCAAACATCACCGTACTGGATGGGAAAGACGCCACTATCAGCTGCCGAGCCATCGGAGCGCCCACACCTAACGTGACATGGTATTTCAGTGGTAAGTAGACCTTGATACCCCTTGTAGTTATCACTCCTCTCAGTTACTTCATTATGATAGATAGATAACACATTTATTCAGCACAAATACACAAAAGAGCAATGACTAAAAATAACAAACATGAAGAAAAAAGAAATATTACAATATGTAACTGTGCCTCCAGTGCCGAAAAAGGGTTTTTTTTTTTTTTTATTAGGTTCACAAATTGAAATTTACACTAAACTAATTCTAAAAATACATTTTGATATAAATAAAAAGCTCGGTGTAATTTCTAACCCTAGTGGGTTGGCTCAGCATATGCTGAGTAATTTTACTCAGCGCTGGTTTTCAGCCAAAAACCTTTCAGACATTGACCTTTCTTAGTTATGTAGTAGGTAGTCTTAATTAGGTACTTACAACCGCTGGGTAATCATAAGTGGCATTCATTGGTCATTCTTGAGGGCTTACATTTCCCGGCTTTACCAGCTTAAGTGATTAAGTTAGTGTTGTACTATATATCACTTATATCACACCTATTTGTGCCGTCAAGCAGTAAAGCGTACGCGTTACTGTGTTCCGGTTTGCAAATCGTGGTTGCCGGTGGAATTACAAGCACGTGAGACGTAAGAGAGTGTACTGTCAGTACAATGCGACGCATATTCCCATTCGGCAGGACCCCAAGACGTTTTGTTTTTTATGGCCACTACTCTGGTAGGCTATCTAGCTCTTCCCGTAATTTATCCACATAAATAATATGCCGTCTTCCCGACAGTTAGGAAACTATGCTGAATGTTATCTTAGAGGTCTGAAAATTACCGCAAAATATGTGGTTTAACCGTGGTAAACCAAATTCTAGTGGGCTCTACAATTATCTCTACAAGAAGCTTTGTAAATACATCATTATTCCGCAAAATAAAGCTGAATTGTCTTTATTAGATAGATAGATTATAACTAGGTCAATGGTTTTTATAATCATCTTTGTTCATTATTAATTTGAAGTGACTTAACAAAACTGTTTAGCTCAGCTCTCTATTTTACAACAATAAAATGCCTTCACACATTTTATTTTTGTCTATACATCAACTCTTTACCCAAAGCATAAATAGAAATTATGCTTATGACCCAAATTACCTGTGTTGTATTTCAGATTCCCCTCTTAACAATCCCAGTGGAAGGCTCCAAGTGTTGGATGAAGGTGATTTGTTAATCACAGGCTCTACAACGGCCGACTCGGGAAAATACACGTGCGTGCGTCACAATGACGCTGGAAATGTATCCGGTGAAGCTTATGTCACAGTGCTAGGTACGATTTCTACTCGCCCATCTTAAATAAGTGTCTAAACTTAGACTGTGTTGGTTAGTGAAGCTAAGTAAAAGGCGTCGCGTGGAAATATCATGGTTGGATTCAAAATACAATTATGAAGACCGACAAATTCACTTCTTTATTTGTTATCGCCGATATTATTTTAGACGCCCGTATACAGGGTGCGTGGCGATTTGCTGACAATCTCGTACTGAGCCGTAAACTTATTCTGAAGTAAGATAGGTAAGGTATTCTTGGGAAATATAACGAGAATGCAGGCGCGTGAGATGTAACATCCCCGTCTCGGAGTGATGGACGCAACGCAATGCGACTTGAGTCATCTCTTACTTTGGTGGAGAGGACTTGAGTCGTATTGTTGTCTATGGGCGGCGGTTACCACTTAACATTTGGTTGGCCGTCAGTTTGTTCTATCAGCTATATAACATAAAAAAACGAACATAGGAATTTATAAAAAAAAAAAAAACATTTGTGCACAGTGGCCACAATTCAAGATCACCTATTTCCTAGGAACTCTTACTTCCTACTCTCTAGCTTGAAACACAAAGATACAACACTTAATAGTCGAAAACAAGTTGCAAAACCTTCTATTCTACCTCGGAATTGATAAATGTACATGTTGGTTTTGCAGTGCGAACGCAAATCATCGCCCCGCCCGTTGATACGCGTGTGCTGTTGGGTCACACCGCCACGCTCCAGTGCAAGGTCTCCAACGATCCCAACGTTAAATACAATATAGACTGGTTCCACAATAAACTGTTAGTTTATACAACATTTTAATATTACACTTTACTTATTCTATTCTATTCTATTCTATTCTATTCACTGGTTCTCTCGACCCGGTGTGGTGAAAAACCTTTCGTGTACATGTTTTCGAATTTTGGTTCTAGAACATCTCCTCACGATGTTTTCCTTCGCCGTTTTGAGAACGTGGTATTGCGCACATAAATCTTTCAATTGAAATACTCATACGTGCACGTGGGGATTTGAAACGGCGACCTCCGGATTGAAACTCGGGGTCAGTACCACTAGACCACCACGCTGTCAAATTCTTCCACTTTACTAATAATGTGTATTGTAATTGTTTGTCTGTAATGTCAGGGCTATGACAGCGGGTTCTCGTATCGGCATCACACCGGAGGGTGCTCTTCAAGTCCAAGCGGTGAGGGCGAGTGACGCCGGGGAGTACACTTGTGTTGTGACGTCACCCGGCGGGAACCACACGCGGCGCGCCGTGCTAGCCGTCATAGAGCTGCCGTTTGCGCCGAGTAACGTGCGAGCAGTCAGACTGGACACCGTGCGAGCAGTCAGACTGGACGCCGCCCAGCAGCGAGCTGTCAACGTCACGTGGACACCAGGCTTCGACGGAAACTCCGCCATACACAAGTTCATTGTACAGAGACGCGTCGTCCCGGAATTTGGTGAGTCAACTGCCAGATCGATTGGGAGACTTTTTTTGTCAAAGTCAATAACTTTTTTTCCATAGAATTCGTAGAGGCTTGGAAACGTCAATATTCAAAACATAAGGTCACGCGTACTTATCGATAAGTTTGACGCCTGTTCAAACCCTATCCGACCCTCTGTGGGGAAGAATAGACAAGAAACCCCTAAAAGAGGGCTTCCTTTTTTTGTCGCGAGCACGATCCTTGTAACATTCTGAGTACACTTTTCCATTGTGAAGGAAATAAATCTCACCTATTATTGATTTTGACTGGCCTCACAGTTCAGTTGGTAGTAGCTCTGCCTTCTGCGCTGTGGGTCTTGGGTTCGATTAACTCCCAGGACAAACATTTGTGTGAAGAACATGTTTGTTCTGTGTCTGGGTGTTAATATGCATGTATTTACAAAAAGTATAATTATAGATGTTCTATCAGTTGTCTTTTTCCCAAAGTATAAGCTATGCTTAGTTTGGGGCTAGATGACGCTGTGTGAATTGGCCACTAATATTATTATTATTAATAGTATGATGTATATAGAAACAAATGTAAATTTTCCGTCAGTTATATAGTTCCCATAGTACAAGTTGTGCTTAGGTAAGGCTAGAAATGACCACCATATATTATTTATTTTTAATATAATATATAGGTCCCACACCAGACCCTCTTCTGAACTGGGTGACAGAACCAGTGAACGTGTCAGCCAACCAGAGGTGGGTGCTGCTGACCAGCTTGAAGGCTGCCACCTCCTACCAGTTCCGTGTCTCCGCGGTGAACACCGTCGGGGAAGGACCTCCGTCAGACCCTACTGATGTATTGACCCTGCCCCAGGAAGGTAAGGGAACCCATCACAATAGAACCAAGTCTTGTTTCATGCACTTGTAGTTACGGTTAAAAGCGTGAATATAATACTAACAAATACATCACTTGCACAAATACAGTTGATTGTATATTATTAGCTAGAGCTACTAACATTTCACTAGAATCATAATCTATTCAGTAAATATAAACTGTGTTCTCTTTGTAAACAAGCCGCCAGCGATCTAATATGCTGCCAAGGTATGGGGATGATATTGATTATATATTTTCTTAGATTGTGCCGTTCTTAACTTTTATTTGGTCATGAACTGCCCCAGAATTTGAATTGGTTTGTATTTTTAATATATAAGTATATCTCGCAATCTTCCCTGTTTGAACTAGATACAGGTTTGTAGTATTTTTGTAGCGTTTAGACGTTTTTTTTGCTTATTGACTGCTGAGGACACGTTTAGAATATTAGAGAGCTACATGTTACATAGTTCAACTCTAAAATGTTGTCTACGACATGTCCTATTCATGAAAAGTTATAAAAAGAAGCTTATATCATTTATTTTATTCTATTACGGCATGGTTATCAATTTTACAATGACTCTCTTATATAAAGCATGATATATAATAAACAAGCAATTATTTTCTGTTATTATATTAACAGTATTCCTAACTTATGGTAGGAACTTGAACTCAATTTTCAATATCGCACAAATTCAGATGTTTGCCTGACTCCCGGAATGTTTTAATATTCTTCACGTATTTGCACACCGAAGTGGCACAGACAGGAAACATTCGTCCTGATTTTCAGCTCCGTCCGGGTCACCGGTCGGGTTCATGGGGTCGGCGCGCTCCTCGTCAGAGATCATCACTCAGTGGCAGCCGCCTCTGGAAGAACACCGCAACGGGCACATACTCGGATACGTGATCAGGTACAGACTACGCGGATATGACAACAGTCCGTGGACGTACCAGAACATCACTAACGAAGCACAAAGGAACTACCTCATCCAAGATCTCATCACGTGGAAAGATTACAACGTTCAAATCGCCGCCTACAACGACAAAGGTGTGGGAGTGTTTTCCGAAAGCTACACGATAAAGACTAAAGAAGGCATCCCCGAAGCGGCGCCTGACAGCGTGCGATGCGAACCCTTCAACTCTACAGCGGTCACAGTGTGGTGGAAGCCGCCTAATCCGCAAAAAATCAATGGAATCAATCAGGTAAATGCACACATACCCACCCCTAGAATCTTGTAAGAACAATAATGCGTAATTTGTGTGAAAGTTTAGTAACCGGTCGCGTGTTACAGGGATATAAAATCCAGGCTTGGAAATGGGATGAATCTGAAGAGGCTAATAGCGAACAAAAGATCGTTAGCGTTCCACCGAACTTGTTAGATCCACTCACGGAACAATCGGCCGCTATAAGTGGTCTCGACAAGTTTACCGAATACAATATCACGGTGCTGTGCTTCACCGAACCGGGAGATGGCCCTCGGAGCGACTATATATTAGTTAGAACGAAGGAGGATAGTGAGTACACTTAAGTATTGCGTATTTATTAAACGCTTCGCGGTTATTGCATCGATAAAGTTGGGAGAAATTGGCTGTTTTAAGTGAAATTTGGTCCGTATGAAATTATTGTGAAATGGGTTTATTCCACCTAGGTAAACTTTACCGCTCGTGAAACAACTTTGTGTTCTGTGCGGGTAGTACAAACGTGTTTTATTGCTTAAAGTTTGGAGACAGCCGAGTAGTTTCTGCATAAACGTGCGAATGGCTTAAAGGAGCTCGTGTAATATTCTGCATGGAAATTAATACACCAGTGTAACGTTCAAACACGGTATTCAAGCGGTATTGCTTAAATTGATATCTTTGAAACAACTCTTGTGCATACGAGTAAAACTGACCTGATTTTCAGTTCCTGATGAAGTTGGAAGCTTGTTATTCGATGACATATCAGACCGTGCTGTGCGAGTCTCGTGGTCGGCACCCAAGAAATCCAACGGTATACTGATCGGTTATAAATTGACGTACCAAATTAAAGAGAAACCGGAAACAATAAAAGAAGAAGTACTACCGCCTAACGTAACGAGCATCAGAGTGGAACATTTGCAGGTATATATTCCTTCTCTTTTCAGTAGCTCCGGGCCATCCCATTGATATTAAAGTTGTGAGAGTATGACCGTTTGGATGTATGTTACTGTATCAAGCCAAAGCTGCCGAGGTGATTTGGCTGAAATTTTTCGATTGACAAACAGACAAGTACTATGGCAATTTATAAGTCGAACAAATGATGATAATATGTAAGATATTATTGCGTTTCAAATTATATATGCACTTATTTTAATGAGCTGAATGTTTAAGACATATATCGAGACGAGTTTACAGAACTAGTTTATATGACTAAAGTTGACCAACTTATCGCTATTTAAAGTGTAACAAACAGTTATTTTAAATATATATCGTATGACAGGCGAGCACTCATTACAAGTTCTGGCTGTGTGCGGTGAGCGGCGTTGGCGAAGGGCCCCCGAGGGCTGCCACCATCCAGTCGGGAGTAGAGCCAGTGTTGCCAGGAGCGCCGCGCAACCTTGCGCTCTCAAACATAGAAGCATTCTCAGTGCTGCTGCAGTTCACGCCCGGCTTCGATGGAAACTCTTCAATATCCCTATGGACTGTACAGGTCAGTTTAGAATAGACAGACATAGACATACATTTATTTACTCAAGTAGCACACAATACATTATATAACAATTTAGCAGAAGGGAAACATAAAAAAAAAAACAATGTACACAAAGAAATTATAAAAAAAAAACAATCCAAAAATAACTTAAAAATAACATCGAAATAGTAAATGAAATACAAAACAAGACCTAATATAATGTGTGCTACGCCAGCAAATAGGTTTCAGCTCAGCATTATGCCCACTGTTTTGGCAGTGGACGCTGTTATTCTGCCGAAACCACTTCAAGTAGCCACAAGACCCTGTCAGACAAGCGCTACAATATATATATATATATATATATATATATATATATATATATATATATGTATGTGTGTGTGAATACATATTATCACGTCTTTTTATATATAAATAAATATTGGTGTACGTTTCACACATCGCCATCTAGCCCCAGACTAAGCGTAGCTTGTACTATAAACCTGACTGATACAATATATATATACTTATTGTAAATACATACAAATAAATACATATTAACACCCACTGTAGGCATAGATTCACCTCTCAAAGTTACGGGCGCAACTGCAGTGCGATTTGGATCTTCTCAAAACCAAAGACTCATTGCTTTTGTTGTAGTCTAGGCAGTAGTTACCGCTTAATATTAATATATTCAACGAGACGGGGCGAAGTTTGTATGACTTGAGTATACCGTGAGGCAGCGCCACTTGGGTAGTTTATGAATATAAAGTTAACCGATCCTTATGTTTCAGGCTCAGACTGCTCGTAACTCGTCTTGGGTAACGATTTACGAGGTGAACGCGCCAGACGCTCAGTCCATACTGGTGAAGGGTCTCGTCCCGTTCACAACGTACAGATTGAGACTCATAGCCACCAATGTTGTGGGATCATCGGCGGCATCGGAGCCCTGCAAGGAGTTCCAAACGATACAGGCGCCTCCGAGACATCCGCCGAGAAACGTTACCGTTCGGGCGGTCAGCGCTACCAATCTGCGCGTCAGGTGGATTGTGAGTACATATTAGTAGTATAACTCGTCCAGGGAAGTCCTGCGACCAAAGCAGCTGGGGAAATTATAGGCCCAAGAGACATTTCATTCCACATTCTTAGAGTTACGATGATACTTGGATACTTCTTCCCGTACATGAGTAGGAGATGTCCCATTTCTTATTGCCTTTGCTGGTAGAGATTACTGCTTAACCTCAAATCTCCTGCTCGTTCCGTAACATAGTTTTTTTTTATATTGGTGTACATTTCACACAGCGCCATCTAGCCCCAAAGTAAGCTAAGCATAGCTTGTATCATGGGAACCAGACAACTGATATAATACTTAAACACCCAGACACAGAACAAACATCAATGTTACAAATGTCACATAAATGTTTGTCCTGGGTGGGAATCTAACCCACGACCTACAGCGCAGAAGGTAGGGCTAGTAGCAACTGAGCTATGAGGCCAGTCTTGGTCTATTGGCTTACATTTTGAATTTGATAGCACATGGTTTTGCTTGTATTGTCCGCAGCCGTTGCAACAGGGCGAGTGGTACGGCAACCCTAAAGGCTACAACATAACGTACAAACGGAGCGGAACCAACGACACCCTGTACATCGCAATCGACGACCACACCGCGAACTCGCACATACTCTCCAACTTGGAAGAGTGGTCCGTGTACGAAATACTGATGACGGCTGTTAACGAAGTCGGCGTGTCCGCTGAGAGTGCCACGGCCTTTGAAAGGACGAGAGAAGCGGGTGAATACTTCCTTCAAATATTTGGAGTTAAATATTACTTTTATTTGTTGTTATTTATTGATATTTCGACATAAATGTATGCACTTAGACAATTCAGTAATACAATAGTAGTAATAAATAGAATTATTTTAAACTAGCTGTTGCCCGCGACTTCGCGTAGAATTCGGTTTTATCACGCACCCCATTTTACCCCTCGGAAAAGTAGCCTAAGTTACTCCTTGTTATATGAGCTATCTGCCAGTGAAAGTCCCGTCAAAATCGGTCCAGCCATTTCAGAGATTAGCCGGAACAAACAAGACAGACAGACAAAAATTTAAAATAAATGTTGTTTTGGTATATGTACCGTGTATATGCACTTAGTAAAAAGCGATTATTTTAATATTACAAACAGACACTTCAATTTTATTTATTTGAATAGATAATCTGCAATAACATCGTCTTAATTTAAATATTAATAATATATCAATATATTAATGACCATTGCTCGGTTTGAATGTTTTATCTTTCTGATCAGTACGTGTACAGTGTTCAAGTTTGTATATGTTTATTCGTACAGTACCGTCAGCGGGACCGAACGGCGTATCGGGGAATGCAACCTCATCGACAACAGTGCTCGTGCTTTGGGGCGACATACCCTTACAAGAGCAGAACGGTCTAATCGAGGGCTACAAAGTGTGCTACGCGGCCGTGGTGCCGCCCCCCCGGCCCGAACACAAAGTGGAGTGCCAAGCAATACCCTCCAATCAGACTCACACGATCACTCTGACTGAACTGAGAAAGTACGTCCTGTATCAGATACAGGTCCTCGGTTACACTAGGCTAGGCGACGGAGCCCTCAGCGACCCGCCGTTCACCGTGAGGACTTTCGAAGACAGTACGTATATTTATTTAAACGATTTTGCTTCACCTGCTGTGTATAAATATAGTAGACTGGCCTCATAGCTCAGTTGGTTAATAACCTTACCCTCTGCGCTGTAGGTCGTGGGTTCGATCCCCACTCAGAACAAACGTTTATGTGACATTTGTAACATTGATGTTGGTTCTTTGTCTGGGTGTTAATATGTATTATATGTATGTATTTACAAAAAAAAAAGTATATAAGTATTATATTAGTTGTCTGATTCCCATGATACAAGCTATGCTTAGCTTACTTTGGGGCTAGATGGCGCTGTGTGAAATGTGTCCACCATTATTTATTATTATTATAGTTTCATGTACGTCACCGTTAGCAGTTGTCCGCATATATCCTGTCCATCCAAAGGTTGCCTGGAAGAGATCGCTTTTAGCGATAAGGCTGCCCATTGTGCCACTTTTGTGTCTACAGCAGTAGTTTTTACTTATGGTGTACAATAAAGATATATTCTATTCGTTACCCCAAGTTGAAATTATTGAACAAATGTAATGTTTCACGTTTCAGCACCTGGCGGTCCGTCGAACGTGTCGTTCCCGGACGTAACGTTTACGACGGCGCGGATCATTTGGGACGTTCCTGAACATCCCAACGGTGAAATACTCGCGTATAAAGTTACATATCACCTCAATAGCACTTCCCAGCGCATGTTCTCCAGGGAATTTCTGCCTTCAGATCGGACTTTTAGGTGAGGTGTTTTTACAATTTCACATAACTAGTAAAATGAAAACCCTTTCTTTGTTTTTGATCTAAATTGAATTGTTTGAGAGAAGTGTACCAACCAGCGACTTTTTCCGTGTAAATCGAGTAACCCCTTTAGGCGTCGTGGTTTACTAAAAATCCCTTTATAGCGAATGGTTAATTCTCGTCAAAATTACAAACGATGGATGTAGCTTCAGAGGTTTCGTGATGAGTGAGCGGTCAGTATATATAACGGACAGGGTGGCGGCGAAGGGCACTTCCTGCATACAACTGTAACTGAAATAAAACTGGCAGGCAGAATTTTATTTATCTGTATAATTTATAAATAATTTAAGCTGAATTGATTGTTACTTAATTAGTCGCTTCGCCGCCACTCTGCCCGCCTGCGCTGGCCAAGGAGAGAGGACTTATGGATATGATATTTAGACCGTGAAATAATGTTGTCAGGGCGACAGAGTTATCGTCGGAGCAGTACTACCTGTTCTCTGTGACGGCGCAGACGCGATTGGGGTGGGGCATAACGGCGCGCGCGCTCGTCCTCACGACGGTGAACCGCGCTGCGCCCGCGCCGCCCGCGCGCCCCAACGTCGCGCGCTCCTTACTGCAGCCGCATCATATCACCTTCTCGTGGACGCCCGGCGACGATGGATACGCACCGCTCAGGTACGTTTGATTTTTAATGCATAAATTTACGAAACGAGCAATAGAATAGATTTATTCTCATATATGAAACACATAACAAATTAAATTATAATAAATTAGTGTACAAATATGTCTCGTCATCAGTCTAGTTACTATTTTCTTATATTCTATATTTAATTTATTAAAATGGTTGTTACATGAGACGTAACATCCCCGTCTCGGGGTGATGGACGCAACGCAATGCGACTTGAGTCATCTCTTACTTTGGTGGAGAGGACTTGAGTCGTATTGTTGTTGTCCATGGGCGGCGGTTACCACTTAACGTTAGGTGGGCCGTCAGCTCGTTCCGCCACACGAGTAAAAAAGGCCCACGTGATGTTAGGTGGTAACATCTGCCCATAAAAATATAATCATTACTATAAGATCCAAGTTGCATCGTTTTGCGTTTAAGGGTCAAAATACATTTGAATTTTTGTTTATATCCATTTCTCCTGCATAGTTAGAGACATAACATTTGGCAGCCATCTTCAGAGTAGCCAACATCCGTCGCCTGAGCTGGAAAATTGTTATCTAAAAATATGTGCGTTTTATTATCAGATACTACACGGTGCAGCAGAAGGAGGAAGGTGGAACCTGGCAGACTATCCCGGAGCGCGTGGATCCTTACGCCACATCGTACACGGCGGAAGGGTTAAAACCGTACACCGCGTACCAGTTCAGAATCAGAGCCACCAATGACATCGGCCCCAGTCGGTACAGCAACGCTACTGACACTGTTCGCACCTTACCTGCAGGTAACATTGACCATTGATTGATATCAATTTCATTTAATATTTACTCAGGAACATCAATGATAGGATTAGTTTTTATTCAGTCGATTTAATAGCTTATTTTATCTATTCGTATCTTCTGTTTTCATATTCAAACATATATTTGTAAAGATATTCGTACGGTACGTCTGTTAAAACTCATACATCGTACAGAACAGAGGGCGTCTCGTATATGTTTCTCAACACAGTCTCAAACAGTTCGATTTATTAAGACAAAATAATAAATATTCTGAACATTATTAACTTAACACCCATTGTTAGTTTGCTGTGAATATAATAATCTGAATAAAACGTCATTGACAATACTATGTGTTATATATTTCAGCGCCAAGTAAAGCAGTAGAGAAACTGAACGTGGTGCCGATAACGCCGAGCAGCGTGCGCGTGCAGTGGGCGCCGCTCAGCGAGCAGCACTGGAGCGGCGACGCGCGCACCGGCGGCTACCGGATACACTACCAACCCCTCACGGACTTCCCGACCGCACTACAGCAAACTATGAAACTGGACGTACCCGGCATCAAGGTATTGTACCTCTTAAACGGCATCAGATGGACATCCAACCTATTCCGTAAAACACTGGACAAAACCAGTGGACTCTTGTCATTCGAGGCTTACACGGTTTCGTTTTTGTCAGAGCGAAGAAGCTGTGCTGACAGATCTGTCAGTGGACCGCAACTATGAAATATCCGTGAGCGCCGTTAACTCGCAAGGGGCGGGTCCGGCCGGCACGCCTGCGGTCGTGTGGGTCGGCGAAGCGGTACCCACCGCGCCGCCCGCGGACGTGGCCGCCGAGCCGCTGTCGCCCACCGAAGTGGCTCTCAGCTGGCGCCCGCCCGCCCTGGCGCACCAGAATGGAGACCTGCTCGGTTACAAGGTACGCGCTGTGACACTCCCGTACCACGAATCCGGCCGGTACGCCCGCTGTCGTGTGGGTTGAAAAGTTAGCAGCTTAGTAATAAGACACTAGTCCAATAAAGGATTATTATAATTATTATTGTTTCCTATAAATAATTATTGTCACTAATGGACCTGCTGCGTCTTGGTCGCCGTGGAATTTGCTTCGGTTATATTATTCCATGCAAATTTCGATACATTTCAACCCTTGGCAAGCCAATTGTTCAACTGATTAAAATATTAAACAAATTGTAAAAATCAGGTGAATGACGCTTATTATATGGTTTTTTCAGATTTTCTACATCGTGACGGAGTCCCCTGAAGATCCGGAGCCCGGCCGTCGCGCCGAAGAAGAGATTGAAGTGGTGTCCGCAACCGCCACTTCACATTCGCTCGTGTTTCTTGACAAATTCACGCAGTACCGCATTCAGGTATAGGATTTGCTTTAGTTAGTGCTTCGGATCTAGTATTTATTTTTTATTTTATTTATTTAGTATCAATATGCAATTAATTTCCACCCGTCCACGCTACGTCAGTTATTCACCTACCTCAAATATGAAATATATGCACTGGTAGTAGTAGTTTCAAGTTCATAGTTTTTATATTTGCGTTAAACATCCGTATATAATTGAACGCTATAACAGCTTTTTATTATATGTTCTTAAAACGGTGAAGGATCGTGATGCAACCGACATGTCCTAGAACCAAAAATTCGAAGAGATGTGCCTAGGCAATAAAGATGCCTATTTGAGGCGCACTAATCCTTTCACCGCGCTGATTCGAGTGATCTAGTGACTTGCACGTTCGTATTCTGAAGATTGGTTTTAATTAATTCTGTTTTAGTGCTACCTACATATATCCAAAGAAAACTCCCGTTTCTAATTAAGAACCCCTATTGTTAGGTGCTAGCGTTCAATCCGGCGGGAGACGGTCCGCGGTCCAGCGCGGTGCTGGTGCGGACACATCAGGGCGTCCCCTCCGCGCCGCGGAACATTACGTTCACGGACATAACTATGAACAGTCTGGTCGTGTCGTGGGAGGCGCCGCACCGACGCAACGGTCTCGTATCCTCCTACCTCGTCACGTATGAAACCGTCGAGCAGGACGAACGTGAGTCATCCAGTACGCATGCAAAGAAAGGGTATTATATAAGTTTTACTGAAAAAGAAGTGACGATGACAGATGTAAAAAAGAATTAATATTCAATTAAAATGATAATAATATTTTTTTTTTTTTTTTTACTCACTGTAAAGTCATTCATCTTACATTCTACTACTGCAGTATTTTGTATTATGTATGGTGGTCAATAAAGTATTATCTATGTATCTATTTTTTCATACTGGAAATTTTTGAAGGGTACTCCATGGTTGAATAATTTAATCTGTCTGATGAATCGATTTTCATAATATTAGCTGTGGTACGCAAATTAGACGGGGAGTAAAAGTGTTGACAAAAAGTGCTGTATATACCTATAGATTATTATATATTCGCAAATCTTATACTGCACTGTTTCTTACGGAGTAAACTCCAGTCGCGCATTGGACACGACTCATCACTTTTTTATTTTCTTATTCGTACTAGTTACGTATTCTTACTAGTCTATAGCGTAGCGAGAGCGTGGTGGTCTAGCGGTACTGACCCCCGAGTTTCAATCCGGAGTTCGTCGGTCCAAATCCCAAAGTGCACCTATGACTTTTTCGATTGAAAGATTTATGTGCGCAATACCACGTTCTCAAAACGGTGAAGGAAAACATCGTGAGGAGACCGTCATGTCCTAGAACTAAAAATTCGAAGACATGTGTCGAGTGCACGAAAGGTGCCTCTTTGAGGCGCACTTACAATCCTTTCACCACACTGGTTCGACAGAACCGGTGACTCGAAGAAGAAGAACTAATCTATATTGACCACACTGGCTTCCTTGCAGGATTCAGCAAGCAAGTAAAACAGAAGGTAGACGAGCGTCGGCTCGCCGTCGGCAGTTTGGAGGAGGAGACCGAATACGCGTTCACGGTGCGCGCCGCGACGTCCGCGGGCGCGGGGAACGCGGGCCTCGCCAAAATACGCACCGGGCCGCAAGTGGGGTCCCCGCGCGCCCCCACCGACCTCAAGCTGTCCCCCAACCCGGCCGCGCTGAGACTGCAGTGGACCAACTCGCCCTCCGGCACCGGACCCCTGCTTGGATACTACATCGAGGCTAAACGAAAAGGTATGACGTTTATTTATTGACACATTGATTTTAATAGTTCCTCATAGCTCAGTTGGTAGTAACCCTGCCTTCTGCGCTGTAGGTCGTGGGTTCGATCCCCACTGGACAAATATTTTTGACATTTGTAACATTGATGTTTGTTTTGTGTCTGGGTGTTAATATGTATTATATGTATGTATTTACAAAAGAAAAGTATATAAGTATTATATCAGTTGTCTGGTTTCCATGATACAAGCTATGCTTAGCTTACTTTGGGGCTAGATAGCGCCGTGTGAATTGCCCACCAGTACTATGTTATATATTATTATAATATAATAATACTTACCTAATGGAAAAGTGTTCTGATCTGTTAAAGCTAGATACGGTTTTGAATTAGTTATTTACGAACTAACTAACAATGACTAATATTTAATAACAATTAGCAAGCATTCCCACTTGGTATTATTTAAACTAAAGCGAAATTCAAAACGACCTGTCACATACTACATAAAATACTGTTTAGCTATCAATCAGTGAGTAAGGCCCATTTCTATGGTTTAATTCCACAAATATTTTGATCACTGATCTTTTTAATGTATTATTTTATTTAATTTTTGTTTCATCTTACTTACCATCCAACGCAGCCAAGGAGACCTGGCAAGCTTGTAAGTCTGGAATGTAGACCCAACTTCGGTTCTTCCAAATCCTATGCACACGCCTTTATAATCACTTATACTTCGCTTTCAAACTCACTTACTCCACCTATGCTACCTATGTAAAATCTAAATTAGAGTCTTGTACTTCCTTATTAAAAATGTTACTTTGCATCATCCACCAAGCGAATAATCTTTATGTACAGATGACACAAGGTGGGAAACGATAACGCGGACAAACAACGGAATACTGGACGAGTTCACGATATCGTACCAGAGTGTTCTGCCGTCGACTGCGTACATGTTCCGAGTGATCGCGTACAACGTGTACGGCATCAGCAACCCGGCGTACAGCGACAAAGTGATAGTGACGCCCTCCAAGCTGTACCTCGAGTACGGATACCTGCAGTACCGGCCATTCTACCGCAGTACGTGGTTCATGGTCGCGCTCGCGGCCGCGTCCATCATTATCATCATCATGGTCATCGCTATACTTTGCGTCAAGAGCAAAAGCTACAAGTATAAAAGTAAGTGATGCTCGCTTCCAAACTAACGATATGCGACATCATTTTTTGCGGAATTTAAACACTGATGTGTTAGCAAACCCCGTTACTAAAGCCGGGTAAGTGGAGCGGTCGGCACTAAGCCAAATCTACATACATGTCCATACAAAAACGTCTCCTAAATTAGTATTGGCGCAAAGCCGATACCGGTCTCCTGTCAATCAATTATTTAGCGTTTTCTGAACATTTTAGGTATGCGTGAACGTAACTGGGTCCCGCATGTCACGGATCAAAACCATTCAAAAGTGTTGTGACTCCGATTATCGCACTTTGCTACACACGAAAATGTATTGTTAACAATTATTAAATCTTCCTACTTCAGACCTTCATACTCTTAACTTGAAAATTCCCAATCAATTACCGTGACTCATGGCCAGCTAATATTTCTAATATCTTTGCTACATCCTTTACCACTCTCCACTTATTCATTGCGAATCTGTAAAACGCGTCGACTCTGATGTGAAGGCAGACAGATGGGAACAACCCTAACCTGGTGATATACGTACGTACTGTATGTTACAGAAGAAGCTCAGAGGACTCTAGAGGAGTCTCTGGGCGGGGAGACTGAGGAGCGCAGCTCCCTCGCGCTGGACGTGTACCGCGCGCGGCAGAACTCCGCGGGGAGCGCAGGCGCCGCGACGGGGACGCTGCGGCGCAAGCAGGCGACGCTCGGCAAGTCCCCGCCGCGGCCTTCGCCCGCCTCCATCCGCTACCAGAGCGACGACGAGAGCTTACGCGCGTACGACGAGAACCCGGACGACTCCTCCCTCACGGAGAAACCCTCGGAAATGAGCTCCTCCGACTCACAGGTGATCACCATCAAAATTAGCGTCGTTTAAACACCCCCCCCCCCTTCCGCCCCCCCCCCCCCCCCCCCCAGTGCAACACTTAACCGACCTTGTTTTCTTTTGTACACCCCCCCCGCGGACCTGACGGTAAATATCGTTGTACTCGTCGCAGCTATGTCACGCTTTTCGTCGCAGTCGGCACATGTAGTTTAAGTATTTTCTCCTTTCACTGATATATACCTCTGTAAATATACTTCTGGATGAGTCTGGCTGGCTAATTTTGTCACAATGACCTAAATATTTTTTGGAATATTGTCTCATGTACATGTTATACGTATGTTTGTACTGCACGAAACATTTACAAGAAAACATGTTGAAACTTTATTAACTGTAATTAATTAGTTATTTAATACATAATGTTGTTTATCTAGGGTGGCTGTAAGCAGAAACAGTCAAAAGACAAATCTGTTGTGAGCACCTCAGCATAACTAACGTAAATGCACGTAATTACCTGATATATCAGACATTCATCAGTAATATCAAAGGTTGTAAACACTTGGAAATCATATCCTAACATAAAAAGATTCCCATTTTGTGGACTTCAATAGATACCTTGTGACAACTTTGGGCAGCCAGTCTAATGCAGTAGGACGATTTCTGTATTTTTCGTAGCTAAATAGGAGTATAATATCTATCACTCGCAATTATTTAGAAAATAAATGAAAACGCACTTGAATGGCATACTCAGTAGCAAATAAAAAAACGATCCATAACTAATTAAAATCCATTTCGTAATACTGTAAATAAACCATCCAAACAGTGGCGGATTTACCAGCAGGCTAAGTAGGCTTGAGCATACGGCGGCAAATTTAAGAACCGATGCGAAGCGAAATGATAATCTAGGAACAGACAATTTACAATTGTAGATGTAAGGGCAACATTTCAATAGCCTTTACTTGGGAAATGTGTAAATCCGCCACTGCATCCAAAGCTCACAGCAGCGGCAGACACATCGGTATAATAATGATTTTCCTTGTAGAATTCCGAGAGTGAAAACGAGAGTGTGAAGTCGGAGCCGCACTCGTTCGTGAACCACTACGCGAACGTGAACGACACGCTGCGGCAGGCGTGGAAGCGACAGCGGCCGGTGCGCCAGCCCCACTACTCCAGCTACACGGACTCGGAGCCCGAGGGCAGCGCCGTCGTCAGCCTCAACGGCGGACAGATCGTCATGAACAACATGGCGCGCTCGCGGGCGCCGCTGCCAGGATTCTCCTCGTTCGTATGACGGCAGCGCGCCGCCGCGCACGCGCCTGCGCCTGCGCCTGCGCACACTCAACACATATAGAACGTGACTCTAGCCGTTTGTGAGGTGTTCTCTGTGACTGTGTATGTATCTGATTTATGAGAGTACAAAGTCTCATCTATTACCGGACTACGTCGGATATCCTTAATGTTATTACTATTATTTAAATACGTAACGGGATCTATTCATTTTCCATTATCTAATTTCAAAGAGAACTGCGTACCTATGATGTTTAAGTAGGTAGCTGAATAGCGGTACTAAGTAAGCGTAGAGAATGCCTGCAAGCAAGCTAGTACTAGATTGAATTAGACGAGTGGGAGCGACAGGCGTACGGATGGGTCGCGTTTCCATTCTAAATACTTTCACTGCCCATTCCTTATTTATAATATTTTGTAGTTGTAGCTTGTATATATTGTGTAAGTATTTTAATAAGGCTTTAATCTTTACTATTCATATTTTTTATAAATTTTTGACCTCTTTCTATTTGATAAAAATAGTGTTAAATTAATAATTAAAAATAATATTTAAAGCATATTTTAAGTAGTTAAAGTGGCAGCTATTTAATTTGTGTTAGCTATTTTTACTCAATTATACGTAGTTAAGATCTCGATTTTACATTTTTATCGCATTTTTGCTAATTGTAGCAGTTTCCATTTATTTAGATTGTATGTATAGGTATCTAATTAAGTCCAAGAGACTGGCAGGCAAAAGTATTTTTTTATAATGGTCTACATGTAAATCACATGATGTTAATACCTTATTTGAAATTAAAAGAAGGTGTTTGAAGAAATATTATCCAAAATAAAATGTGTTCTTTAAATTAATTAAAAATTTAGTTTGCATAGAATTTTGGGAGTTTTTAATGTTCGTTTCGCAGCGACAATAGCAGCTTTATATTATGACTTGCATATATGTTGTAATATGCAGTAAAAATGCATTTTCCATTTAAACATACAAATAACTTTAAAGAAAAATTCTAAAATCAATTCTTATGAATAAAGTAGTTATTTGAAGGCAACAAATTTAACAAAAATGATACTTAAAATATGCAATCGACTGATAGTTGTAGTTTAAAATGTAAAATTGTAAATAAATCAGGTGATTTAAATAACTTTAAACATAATTCTAAGCATTATTATGCACTATGCATGAATTTATACGAATATATTTCGGCACAAATATAGAATTATGTATGTCTGTGATCTTCCTATAATACTTTTTTCTACTCATAGTGTACTTACAACAATATTAAATATCACAGCAATGGAGATTCTCATAAACTTTGCCAGACTCGTACATAACCTTCAATTGTGCAACGTTTCACAGTCCACCATTTCATACAATTCAAATTGTGCATTTTAATATTGGATCATAACAGTAGTTACTAAATGGCACATGATCCTGTTATATATCTATAATATTATGTAAGCAAGGTTGTATTTACTAGCCTTTGCATCTTGACCCAAGTAGTGCCCTTTTCAACTTAGAATAATACAAAAGCCTTTCCTTAAATGTAAATGTATAGCAATAATGCAGGTGCCATTATTTATAAGACTTGTTATAGAAATTATAACCTACACCCAATAAAATTGATTTGTGTGTTGGGCTTAAAAGAGGGGAAGAGATGAAACGCAAGGACGCGTTAAATAGGTGTAAAATTATCGGTGTGGGTTGTATGTTGGTATGTATATCATCATGCATTTTTGGTACTTCGAGGGTACGTTTTGAGTCAGTGGAATTTGGCTGATAAATATATTTGAATCAGTAATACCTGATAATATGAAGTTAAATATCGAAATCAAAAATATATCTTGCAATGAAGTCTGAGCCGTAAAAGAGCGAGATGAAAACTAGTAGCTTAATTAAAATAGCTAATTATCACTTCAAACGTTTTTTCATATATTAATGTAATAAATGTAGTTATTAAGATAAATCAAATGAACTAATATTAAGACTCTTTTATCACATAAAAGATTAGAATATTACACAATGTCAAAAGTTTCTGTATTTTTATTTGATCAGCTCTTGTGTAGCCAATTAGAAGTGTTTTTTCAGTTTTTAATAACATCTAAATTAATAGGTACTATCTATTTTAAATATGAAATTTTTGAATATTAGTGTACATTTCACATACTGCAAACTAAGGAAAGGGGCTGAAATTATAGGCAATGAGATCAACTTCATTCTTCCCTTATCTGATATGGGATGATCTAATATTTTTTTGGGTATGGGAAAAAATCTTAACATCAGGTGGGCCATCTGGTCGTTCCACCGCATCACTCAATCATAACCTAGACACTACACACAGAGAGAGCTGGATTAAGATAACGGCCATTTACATTTTTTTTGAATCATAATAATAATGGTGGACATTTCACACAGCGCCATCTAGCTCCAAAGTAAGCTAAGCATAGCTTGTATCATGGGAACCAGACAACTAATATAATAATACTTTTCTTTTGTAAATACATACATATAATACATATTAACACCCAGACACAGAACAAACATCAATGTTACAAATGTCACATAAATGTTTGTCCTGAGTGGGGATCGAACCCAGAAACAGAACACAGCGTAGAAAGTAGGGTTACTAACCAACTGAGCTTTGAGGCCAGTCGAAGACATTGCAGAGGAAGACAAGGGAATTGTTCGAAAAAGCATTCGGTTATTTGCCTCTTTTTGCACAATTCTATTCTAACAATTCGCTTCACTTCCCTTCATTCCACCGCGTCAAGGTAAACTGAGCCCTAAGAACACAAAATTCACTACTCATCACATGTTTATTCAAGATGCAGTATACATTTATGTGCACATTAATTCACATTGATCAAACCAAGCTTTAGGTGTGTGTTTGATGCTGCCTTTTGATTGTTTGATGACATTATAAGCCGCTAAGTCTACAACTGAGTATTTATTTTTATATATCCAGTCTTTGCAGCCAGAAAACAATTTTTTAATGAGTGTTTCCCTACTTTTATCTGGTGTTTTTTCCATAACATGGCAAATGTCCAGCAGAGAGTCCATTTCAAAATCTTCACCATCATAAGGTATTGCGTTAGGGTAAGCGTATGATAGATAACGCAGGATATTTACAGTACCAATAATAGGTATCGCCAGAGATGATAATTTCAATTCCGAGTCTGCTGACACTGAAAATAAAAAGAGTATATTGAAAAATTTATTGATATTTTTTTAACCATTAAATATCAATACTGACTTGAGCAGAAAGTATTTACCAAATGCCTAAATCTTTTTTGTGTATCACGGATAACTGTATTACGAGAATAAAAAATTATAAACAATGTATAGACAGATTTTCCCATCCAAGTATATAAAATACAAAACATCAAGTATATAAAATAATAAAATTACCACTTTTGAAAATCAGCCGCAGATTTATTTTTGATTGGCTCTCAGCTACTTTTAAGCCCTTCACGAAATCTTTTATTTTTTGAACTTTCTCATTTGGTACAGATGAATGAATGTGCCATGATAGATTGAAGATAGCAGAATGCTCCTGTATTATTTTGTATAAATACCAGGGTAAGTTATCAGGATTTACTACTAGAACCACCTCTTCTGGAGTGGGAACCTGAAACATGATTAAATTTTGTAAAAAAGCATCAATTATATAATCAAAAAGTGAATGTAAATACAACAAATCAACTTACAGAACAAATTTGTTTTTCTCCTTTCACCTTATTTACCTTTCCATTGTTTTGGTTACAATATGCACTTATGGTCTTGATTCTATCGTAAAGAATATCAAGCTTTTTTATAAGCACCTCTTGCCTTTGCTCCAATTCTGTCATTTTGGTGTTGGGTAACTGAAATAATACATTTAACCTTTATTTTAAACATATTATGTTCAAATTCTAAATTATTTCTTATAAAAAAAGGAAAAGGCTCTCAATTCATATGAAATAAATATAATATGAATATATTGCTTGAATAATTATTGGAAGTAAGATATCTACATAAGTTATTTTAGTGAAAGCTTTGCTTGTTTCTAATTATCACACAAAAGAAGCACTAAAACAAAGATTTTCAAAAATAGCTATCCTTTAGTTGAGTACCATCTGTTTTTACATTACTTACAAAAGCAATGTCATATCAAACAGTGTATGTCTACTGGCTCTTGATATGATGAAATATTAAAGATAGAAGAAGAACTTAATATTCTAGTTATTAACTTCAGGAGGAGGTAATCAACTCAGTTGGTATTTTTTCGTTTGTTACCTATCTCCGTCACTTATAAACCACCTAGAAAATTATTTTTTTATTTGAAAGGATGTACTTTCAGATTGGTCACATACAAATTTTATCAATATGGGTTCAATAATTTGGTTTTAAAATCAAAATAACTGAAAAATATATGAAATTCAAGTATGAAATAATGAGGAATGATTCTCGTTGGCGATGAAATTGGGTTTTTCGTTACTAATAATTAATAAGTACATAATTATACAATTTCGTGACTCATAATTGTGTTTTTGTTTAGTCTATATATTTTAACATAATTCCTCGTGAGCTATCACTTCACATCTCCCATGTGTTACGTTCTGCTTTTAATATGACTAAAGGGTAAATACTACTCGATCTGTTAGTATGATTTTCAATAATCCTCAGTAGCTATAAATGTGACAAAAACCTTAAGAAACTTCATAACCTGGTTACAAATTTTTGTATGAACCTCATCTATTTCGTCTTTCAAGGATTCGTTCGGATTTTTTATAGAGTACATGCACTTTGACAAATTTATTTCCTCTCTATGATCAACGATACTCTTCATGTGATACATTTTTAATTCAGCACTAAAGCGCGATCGCAATACAACCGAATTATATACGTGGTCGGTGTTCGGTCAGTCAATGAGATTAACCACACTCACGTCACGATAAGCTCAACTTATTCGCTGCCTCAACGATCACTGTGGAGAGAAACATATGCGTAAATTAATATAATCATAATTCAAAAACTATAAACATTAATAACATTAAAATTTTACCAGCAGAGATTGAAATTTTGGAAACCACTCGAGAGTTGTAAAAAAGTCAATTCGAAAATAAAATAACTTCGTGTCAGTCAACTTCTATTCTGACCGCTACGCAATTTTTGACAACTGACAGTCTACATTAACATGAAGTTTATATATTTGACAAAGTTTAGGCGCACGCTACAAGACATAGACAATGAAACGAGAAATTGTAGATTATTTGTCTGACTCGTGTTACCGAAGCAAATAAAACTGCAAGTGAACGTAATAATTATCCGCTCATTGCAACGATCGTTCACACGTACTCACCATCCTAAATTTTAAATTTGGAGTTGGCAATAATATCTTGCATTAACCATAACCATAAATATTAATCTATATCCGGCATTTTTACATTAATAAATTAACCTGTTTGATCATAATTTTCCAATTGTTTAATGCTGCAAAATTATTATGATGATTATTTCAGACGAATGATTAATAATAAATACTATTGACATATTATTTTCATAAAAAGTTAATATGTTGATGGTCTTTGAAATAAGGAAAATGGCCGCCGCAGTGTTCAGTCTTATTGAAATGTCTTGACCTGCTATGGTATTTCTTTGTGAAATCAACTCTGTAATTAAATTTGATGTAATCAATAGTTTCGGACTATAAACAATTCGGTGTGATAGCTAACTAATGATTCTCAGATCGAAATAAAAATCATTAACCACAAGTTATGAAAAACGACATGGCGGACTTGCTAATCCACCAATAGGAAGCCAGCATCGGGCGTTTCAGAAATTGCATGTACTCGTCGCATTTCGCGTCATTACAATTTTTGGTGCCTTCTTTCTCTTCATAAATCAAAGAGGAATGTATAAATAGTGAAATACATGAGTTACATATCAATACGAACTTGAGAGACATTGTTTGTTGTGCATTGAGTCCGTGTGTGACGTTTCGCTTAGCCAAAGCATCCGAACGACTGGGATCATGGTAGCGTTGGATTTAGGATGAACTAAAATGAAATACCATCTTTTTGTTATTGTAAACAAGACTATGTTTGTGCGATACACGTGCAGAACGCTGTGCAATTGACAGTTGTATTCAATGATGTCAGGAAGGGGGGCTAAAAAACGCGGGAGACCCCCAAAGACGGGGAGTTTTGAAAAGAACAGAAAGTTCCAATACCATCTATTGAAAAAACCAAAATATTTGCAAAACCTAGGAAATGCGTCTGTGGCAACTACACCTTCAGCGTCAAGAGCATCTTCCCCTCTGGGAAGCGATGTAAGTAAACGAACTACTAGAAAGCTACGAGGCAAATCACACAAGAATAAACGAGGAGGATTGTCAGGATCGTATTCAAGAAGAGGTTACAATCCGCAAGCAGCCGATAATCACGAGTCGGAGTATCATTACGGCTCCGATTTCGGAGATGATTACAGCGATAAATCTGAGCCGGAAGAGGAGCGGGGGAGCGAAACATCGGACGGGAGCGCGGGCGCGGCGGACGGAGCCGCCAGCGACAGTGATTTCTCGGTGAGCAGCTACAGCACCACGGGAGGTACTCCGCGCAAAATCAATAGCAACCTCCTCCGGCCGCCCAGCCCCGACCCCCTGTGGCTGCAACAAGAACGGCAAATTCCTCCCCTGGAACTGCCCTCCTCGTCAGATGATTTGGTTATACCCCAAGGGTTAGTGTTCCAAGCGGTTGGTGTTTACGAAGTGTTACGACATTTCAGGCACTTAGTGAGGCTGTCACCGTTTCGTTTGGAGGACTTTTGTGCGGCTATAAGTTGTGAGGATCAGAGCAATTTGCTAATAGAAATACATATGATGTTGCTGAAAGCATTACTAAGAGAAGAAGATGCTCAACAAACCCACTTCGGTCCTTTGGACCATAAAGACAGTGTAAACATTACCTTGTTTTTATTAGATGTTATGACTTGGCCGGAGATTCTCAGGATTTATGTGGAGAGTGACAAACTGTTTGATCAGAATGTGGTTAAAATTTTAAACTCTTGTGAATATCCATTTACATGTATGGAAGATAGACTGACCGTTCTACATTTCTTATGCAATCAATTTTTGATAACAAATCCAGTGCGAGATGACCTTTTGAGTGAAGGTAAGTTTTCAATTATTATCATTTAACACACTTCTTATAAAATAGAATATCATTTTCTGTTCAGGGAAATAGTGTTTGTATACTTGAAAATGAAACACAAGACTCTAAAGACTAAAGCGTCGCTAATAACGTATTTTATGATATCAGGCAGATAAGATGTGAAGCTTCAGCTCTGTTCAGGTCATTGCTCATCAGAATGACTCGGGATCTGGAGGCCATTATGTACCCTTCAGTTAGGATAATAATGTACCAATTCAATGTACATCATCATATCAGCGGGTAAAAGTCCACTGCTGAACATAGGCCTCCCCCAAAGATTTCCATTTTGAACGGTCTTGAGCCACCTGCATCCACCGATTTCATGCGATCCTGGCTATGTCATCAGTCCATCGGGTAGGTGGCCGCCCTACACCGCGTCTGCCGGTTCGTGGTCGCCATTTGACAACTTTTATTCCCCAACGGTTGTCGGTTCTTCTAGCTATGTGGCCTGCCCATTGCCACTTTAGTTGTAAATCAATGTACGGTACTAGGATAAGTTTGATAGATATTTCATTTATAAATGCATTATGTGTGTATGTCGCAGTCACAACTGTGAGATGTCACATTAGTCATATATCACAAAATTGATAAAATTAGTTCTTCTTGGTCATGTATGACATAGAAACCAGCCCACATTATATTTCTGTGTTAATGTCAACAAATTTCTATGTCCGCTTCTGTCAGAATCGCTTTGCCAGCATGTGATAAGTAAATTCATTGGGATTAGTACTTGCTTTAACGATTTCAATCTTTACATATTAGAAAACCTTAGAAACACAACATTCTGACTTCAATGTTCCATCTTGTGCTATGGTTTTGACATTTCAGTTGGTCGGAACCAAATCACTCCAAAATATCTTATTGACCTCTACTGCTGTTTTGCTGTTAATAAATATTTCTTAATATAAAAATCATATACAAATTTGCATTTTATTTACCTTTTACTATCCTCACTTCCATGTCTTCAGGATTTTAAAATATTTTTTCTCTACATTAACTCCATTACAAAACTTCAATTGTGCAGAAAGGTCAAAATGAGCTAAAACATTATTTTTTGGTATGAATATACATAATATGGGCATATTCGTCATACAATCTACCATTAGCAACCTTATCTACATCACATCTTAATTTGGTTATATGCCTTTTGCTCTTTTACTGAAATTTCTCAGAAATATTGATATGAGTGTTATTTTTCTCTTATATTGAATAGAAGATTATTATCATTATACTGGCCTTAGTACATTGTTAGTATTGATCAGTACAACTTGATATCTGGATATACTAAATGTAATTTTATTTATTTTTCAGTTCCTATACATTATGATGATCACTGTAGAGTTTGTCACCGGCTAGGAGATCTACTGTGCTGTGAAACATGTCCGGCTGTGTATCACTTGGAGTGTGTTGATCCACCGCTAGTGGATGTACCATCTGAGGACTGGCAGTGTGCACTGTGCAAACAACATAAAACTGTGGGTGTCACTGATTGCTTACCGGATGCTGAAAAACAGGGCCTGTTGTGTCGTCATGAACATTTGGGCTTCGACAGGCATGGCAGAAAATATTGGTTCATAGCAAGGCGTATTTTTGTGTGAGTAATAATGTTTGAATTAAAACATTTTATGATCTATTGGTTTGTTTCACCTATTACACGTATCATTTATGATTTTAGTGAGGCTGAAAATGGCGATATTTGGTATTATTCAACCCGAGAACAATTTCAAGAACTACTATGTATTTTGGATTCTGAAGAAATGGAAACCCCTCTTGTCCGTGAACTTTTGGAAATGAAGCAAGAAATTTTAAGACAAATGGATATTACAGAACGCCTAACAAATCAATCCAAAGGCAACCGAAAGTCATACATAGAAGTGGAGAACGAAAGCTTAATCAAACAGAGGAAATTGAAAGAAGAACAGAAGCATAATGTTGATTTACAATTAGGTGATATTAAAGATGATGTATCAACCATTGATGGTGACGGTGATGTTGTCAATGAAGTCACCGTTGTCAGTGACAATATACACGATGATGAACTCAACTCAACTGATGAAGATGAACATAAAAAAATGAGATCTGGTAAAATTAAAAATAAAAAAACTGATGAAGGTTAGCATACTTTTAACTGATTGATACTCACTGAGGGGTTTGCCTCAAAATTTTTGGTTTGATATTGTTGCAGTATTAAGAATATCTAACCAAAATACACTTTGGCAGTATTGAAATCAATTTAATATATTAAATTGTTTGTATTAATCCCTGCTATACATAGTGTAATGTTTTCAGTTTCAGATCGACTGACAAGGCTAAAATCTAACCAAATAAGTAATGGCTATTTTAAACTAGGAAATGAAAGTAATTTCAAAAATTATATCAACCAGTATACAACAAACCCATTAGCATTGAACAAACCTCAAAGAAACGAGGAAAGGGACAAAAAACGTTACATGTCTCACAAATTCTCCTTGTCGTCTTCACAAGATTTTAAGTGGATTGGACTTCTCAATGGTATGTTAACATATCTATATGAACATAATGAAAATCTTTATCAGAATATCATTATTTTTTTTCATATATTTTTACAGGGACAAAACCATTACTAGTTGGTACTCTGCGGCAAACATTAATGCATTTAGAGTCCAATATTTTGGTACAATTTATGCATCCCAATTGGCCTCTACTGAGAAAACCCTGGGTGCTGGCTGTACAGGCGTGTCAGGTGCCTCGAGACTTCTCAAGAGCTCTCTGTGTTCTGCAGGTATGTTGCCACTATTCTAATATTGACTACCCTCACAGCTCAGTTGGTAGTAACCATGCTGCCTTCTACGCTGTAGGTCATGTGTTCTATTCCCACCCAGGACAAACATTTGTGTGATGAATATAGATGTTTTTCTATGTCTGGGTGATTATATTTATGTATACATTTACAAATAAAGTATAAGTATTATATCAGTTGTCTGGTTCCCATGATACCAGCTATGCTTAGCTTACTATGGGGCTAGATGGCGTTGTGTGAAATGTCCACTAGTTAAAAAATGAAACCTACTGATTTGCAATGGATATGTATTATATGTATGAATTTACAAAAGAAAAGTATATAAGTATGTATATCAGTTGTCTGGTTCCCATGATACAAGCTATGCTTAGCTTACTTTGGGGCTAGATGGCGCTGTGTGAAATGTCCACCATTATTATTATTATTATTTATTATAATGGGTCTTGGCAACTCTGAAGTTAGCTGCTAACATCCAAAATATATTATTGGCTCACTCAAAACCTTTGGCCGGCTTGTCAGCATACATTACCAGAACTGAATTACCAATAAATGGGGTTATGTATTTAAAAAATGTTCAAAATTGTATTCCAGTCATGCATAAAGAGTGCAGTGTGGGTTCCGGCGTGGCACGATCAGCTCGGCCATGTGAAACTGCTGCGAACAACTGCCGCCGACCGGGAGGAACGTAAGAAACTAGACAAACGTGAAAAGAAGGAAAGAGATGAAGAGGAAGAGCGCTACAGAACTGCGTATAACTTTGTGAAATATTCACTCGGGCTGCGGCATCAGGTGCGCTATTGTGATGTCACTTTATAGTTACTTTTGATTTCACCTGATGTTCTACACTGAACGACAAAGTCTAAGACACAGGGATACATAAGCATATGATCGGCCTCATAGCTCAGTTGGTTAGTAACCCTACCTTCTGCGCTGTAGGTCGTGGGTTCGATCCCAGGACAAATATTTATGTGACATTTGTAACATTGATGTTTGTTCTGTGTCTGGGTGTTAATATGTATTATATGTATGTATTTACAAAAGAAAAGTATATAAGTATTATATCAGTTGTCTGGTGCCCATGATACAAGCTATGCTTAGCTTACTTTGGGATAGATGGCGCTGTGTGAAATGTCCACCAATATTTATTATTATATATAAGTATGCCTGTCTTTTTATGCTTATGACGCGAATCTATTATTGTATTTTTCCCACAACGAAAATTCTTAGAAAAGATGAAACATGAAACTTTACATGAGTCACAAAAACCTCGTGAATGTTTTACCGCCAAATAAGCGTAAGGAAGTTTGTACATCATTTTTATAAATTTGTCTACAAATCTACAAATCTGGAACATAATTTTTTAATTATTTTATTTGTCAGTACATTTTTTATGTAACAGTTCACATTATTAAGTTACTTATACTTTGTTGATTAGTGTACCTGACATCCTCCATGTTCGCAGCGGTGTTCAATACATAAATAGATATTATGTACAATTTATACAGTGTCATCAGACAACTACCTAATTATATTTTATTTTATCACTAGCTGTGCCCCGCGGTGTTACCCGCGGTGAATAAGTAATCCCACGGGAACACTGCGCTTTTCTGAGATCAAAGTAGCCTATGTGTTAAGCCAGGATATAAGCTATCTTGGTACCAAATTTCATCTAAATCCATTCAGCCGTTTGAGCGTGAAAGAGTAACAAACATCCATACAAACTTTCACGTTTCGCACTTTATATAGCCACGGACGCTCAGGCGCGAGGCGTGTAGTACGTACTCTGTACGTTAAAAATGTTCGCCGTGATTCTTTAAATTGACATAACTTTTTTATTTATGAACCGATTGACATGAAATAAACACTAAATGTTAAGTGAAGCTTACTACAATATATTAGTGAAAACCGTATCTAAATCGAATAAGCCGTTTCTGATATTAGCGTGCACAAACACACACACAAACAGATAAACAGACAAACAGACAAAAAAAAAATTAATTACAATTTCGGGTTCGGCATCGATATAATAACAACCCCTGATACTTTTTTTTTATATATTTCCATTGTACAGACACCACTTTTCTACAATTTTATTATATGTATAGATATCAGTCAAAATGTAAAATCACTATCAGGTTCCATGCCTGTTACAAAAAACTTTTTTCCATGCCTGTTACAAAATATAATTTATTTATTTATAGATCTGGAAACAAAAAGGGGAGGAATACAGAGTCCACGGTCAGTGGGGCTGGTTGTGGAATTCTGCCACCAGGAAGCACAAGAAATATCTGCTGAACTCAAAGCCTAGCCTCACCAATGGCCCTGCAAAAGTTGCAGTCCGAGTTAGAGAAGGAAATGTCATAAAAGTACTTGCTGTTGAGCCTACAACTTACGAGTATTTGATATCAAATGACACCGAAAATAAAGAAGTCAAGGAAAAATGTAAGTACTTATGTATACCATTATGATTTAGAGATGGAATGGGATTTTTTATTTCATTATTTCAACAATTAGGATCCAACGGGACCCGCTTTAAGTTGCTATTTATATTTTGTAGTTGACTTAATAGAGAAACACAGGTATCTGATTAAAACTAGATTATGTTAAGAATAAATAGAAAATAATTTAAGGGCTATGTCATTACTAATTTTCATTTAATTTAACGGACTTCCCAATTATATAATTAAAGATAACAGACACCACAAAATAACATGGAATGGAATTATTGCACTAACTGCACTACACACTACATTGGCTTTACTACATGGCCCTCTCGTTCGCGTGATACGCGTCTATATTCAATCATTGTTTTCATTTCAATACATTTACAAATTACCATTTCATTTCTTTTGTTTACCAGTACCACCGTCAATGCGGAATTTGAAAGTTGAGAAAGAAGATGAAGAGTTTGAAGAAATCGATGTCGAAAAAGCTCTGAGCTCTTCGACCAGAAGGTATTATCCCAAAATGGCTATAAAATCGAAATTAGATGAATTTCTAGCGCGCCGAACATATTTGAAGTTCATGGAAGAGAAAAAAATGGCCAACCTTTTAGCTGACATAAAGAAAGAAGAACCTGATGTCAAAAGTGAAGATGAGAAGAATATTGATGTCGAAAATGATGAACCTGAAACTGATCTGTCGACCATATGTGCACCACCGGTCACAGAAAACAAACATAAGTTGAGTTCATCAAAAGACATCGATGTGCTTAGAGACAAGTACCAAAAGATATGCCAGATAACAAAACATTTCAAATGCTACTCGCAAGGTTGTGACAAAATTGATGTTTCCGATATTTTGCAAGGCTCCAGATTAAACATTAATTGTTATTCACCTTTGTGTATCACTAAAGGGAAAATTCTAAGTAAACTGGTTCTTTTGTTAAAAGGCGGTGTGATCAACACTTCCACCTTGCTTGGAAATTCTAAAGAAAATTCTAAAGTGTCCATATTGGAGCAGTATTTGTTGGGTAAAAACTCTGTCAACATAAACTCCAATGAAAACATACTATCCGATTTGTTATCTGCAGTGGCGTGTGCCCAAGAGTGTGACAATAAAAGTACAGATAATTTCGTTAAGAGAAAATCTAGTGAAAATGATTTCAATATGAAGGTTGCAAAAGTTGAGATCAGTAGTGATATCCTTAAGTCGGAAAGTACATTAGAAGAATCGGCCGTGCCAGCTGTAGGAAACGAGATGGATATTGACATAACATGTGAGAGCAATGAGGAAAATGAAGTGGAAATTGGTCCTTTAAAAGAATTGACCGATAGTGATCCCAGTGAACAAGCTAATGAGACTTCTGATGATAAAATGAGACCACCCATACCAAAGTTGAAAATATCAAGGGGGAGGTCGTCCAAATCATCAAGTACAAGTAAGAAAAACGATGTGAAAGACTCATCCTATGAATGCTCTGTGAAAGTAAAAGATGAAGACGTTAAACCAAAATACAGAGCAACAATAAACAGAAGGTTCGGTCCAAACAAATCTGTCAAACGCGAACATCAGATCAAGGAAGAAATTACAGATGGAGTTACCAGAGTGTATTCCACAGAGACCCCTAAAGGAAAAGTGTATCTAAAACGAGTGCAGACATCAGCAGTCGAAAAGAAAAAGAAAAGAACCCCAGTGAAATATCCCTTGTGCTCCACCTTCCACACTAAAAGTAAATCCAAAACTATTATGGTACTACCTAACCATGAGCTCAAAAGACTTTCGAGGCAAGGTGGCCATAATCAGGTAACAGGGTTCAGTCACAGCGCGAAGCCCAATCAATCCGTGTGGCCGTATCCTTGTGCTAGACCGCTGTTGAAAACGTGCTGGTTGTATCGCTCTGTGAATCTGCAATGGTTAGCGACTGCGGCTTTGCAACTTCGTATTATGTGGGCTTGCTTGCGATGGGACGACATGTCAGCAAAGCCGGCCACCGCCGACGGGAAACATCAACTCACAACGGACACGGAAATCGTATCTTTAGAATTATTAAAGCATCGGCACATCGGGCAATTCCAGGAACGGACGCAGTACCTCCGTCGGAGGGTAGTGATTCCACTGGAACTGCCTAAAACGGTCCGTGAAGTCACATCCATTCGTAGCGGCCTAAGAAAACGAAAACGTGCAGAATCTCCACAAAATACAGAACCTCAGGTATATTATGAAATTGGTTAATACTTAGATTGTGTTTGTAATATTAAAATAACCGCTTTTTACTAAGTGCATAATAATGTATACACGGTACATATACCAAAACAACATTTTTTTAAATTCTTGTCTGTCTGTTTGTTCCGGCTATTCTCTGAAATTTGACGGGACGTTCACTGGCAGATAGCTGATGTAACAAGTAGTAACTTGGCTACTTTTCCGAGGGCTAAAATAGGGGTGCGTGATAAAACCGAATTACACACGGATGAAGTCGCGGGCAACAGCTAGTTAGTACTAAAGGTCGGACTTCTAAGCATAAAAAAATAATAATGTTTAGGTGTCAGAAGAGTGGGTCGACGAGGATAAGCTTGAGTTATGGGAGGTGCGTCAGTACGGGGAGCGCACCGAGCGCGCTACCCCCGTCACGCGCACCGCCACCGGCAAGCTGCCGCAGCGCGTCGCTCCAGCGGCCGCGGCGGCTGCGCCCTCGCCCTCGCCCTCGCCCTCCAACGCGGCCGATCTCAAAGATAAAATGGAACAACAGTTGCGCGAACAGAGAGCGGCGCACCAACAAAAGCGGGCTCTTGAAATGTCACAAGCTAAAGGTACGCTCTATTCATACCAATAACCAATTAACTCTTTCTTGAATGGTAAAAGTTTTTGCATTATCATAACCTTTTTTTGTTCATTTCAGATAAAGGTAAAGCCACGCCAAATCAGAATTCAGGAAAGAGCACACTGACATCATTATTGACAACAAATACCAGTACTCCTACCAGCCAGAAGACTGTCCTAGGAAGTAGGAGAATAATAATGACGAAAGGCGCCGACGGCACCACCAGAGTGATCAGCCAACCTCTCACCGGAGCGGTAAAGTCCGGCGATGGACCATCAAATAAATCTACGCCTCACAAAGATGGCCCGCAAAAAGTACAAATAATGCGAGCGCCAGATGGGAAAATTTCCGTCAGAGGACTCCTACAAGGACAGCAATTGATTCAGATGCCCGATGGGAAACTGCACATCGTGATGGCCGGCCAGCAAGGCGTCTCCGGCCAGTTGGTGGCCGCTACCTCCCCGGCGACGAAAACCGTCGACGCAAATCAGTCTAACGATAACTCGTGCAAGAGCGCGGAGGAGCCGAAACCGCGGCCCGCCACCCACAGCGTGCAGCAGCTTGTAGTACAGGGCGGGCGGCAGGCGGTCGCGGGCGCGCGGCCCTGCGTGCAGGCGGGCGCGCGGCCCTGCGTGCAGGCGGGCGCGCGGCCCTGCGTGCAGCCGCGCGTGCAGACCGTGCTCGTGCAGCGGGCGGCGCCGGCGCGGCCCCGCCACCCCGCCACGCAGCAGATCGTCGTCAACAATCCGGCGCTAGTGCAGCAGATCGCCGCGGGGAAGATCCAGCTCGCTACTGTGAACGGCCAGCAAGTTCTCATCCGGCCCACGGGCAACAATCAAGCTCAGATTGTCGCCCACATCGGGCAGAGTCCCGCGGGCGGCGGCCTCAGCGTGGTGTCCTCGCCGGCGCCCCCGCCCGCCCCGGCGCCGCCGCCCCCGCCGCCGGTGCTCGCCGCGCCGCCGCCCCCGCCCCCGCCCCCGCCCCCGCAACAGCACCAAATAGAGCTCGCCGAAGATGAGCTTGTAGAAAAACGTTTGCTTGTCGGTCAACCTCCAGGAACTGTCATCAAAACTGTTACTGCGCAGGTAATTGCGCATACTCGCATGTTTACATTTTGTAATCCAACTTTCGAATTACTTTGTTTAACAAAAAATCTTTATACAGGTGATGCAAACAAGCAGCGGTCCCAGTATAGTGCTGCAGGGCCTCACAGGATATTCCCTGACGCCGCAACAGTTGGCTCTCGTGCAACATCAAGTGAAGCAACAACTTCTGAAGGGTAAGCTTATAATATCAATTGTATTGGCTACATCTATACAAATAAATTAAATTGGAGTGTCTGTTTGTAATATTAAAATAACCGCTTTTTACTAAGTCCATATGGATGTATACACGGTACATATACCAAAACAACATTTTTTTTACAATTTTTCTTTGTTGGTCTGTCTGTTTGTTCCGGCTAATCTCAGGAACGGTTGGACCGATTTTGACGGGACTTTCACTGGCAGATAGCTGATGTAACAAGGAGTAACTTAGGCTACTTTTCCGAGGGATAAAATAGGGGTGCGTGGTAAAACCGAATTCCGCGCGGACGAAGTCGCGGGCAACAGCTAGTGTGAACTAAATTGTTGTACACTTTTGATTTATATGTTGGTTTTTACTTCAGCACAAGAGTCCACCGGCAAGCAAGGCATGCTCGGACCTAGGAAAATGTACCTCGCCGTGCAGCCCGCGGGGGTGGGGCCGCCGCCGCTCGCGCCGGTCGCCTCGCATCACATACACTCCATACAACCGATGCAGACGATAGCCGTGCCGCCGCATCAGGTAATATACTATTACTAGGTCAACACACTAGCGCGTACTGATACTAAAACAAGGGTAAGGGTGTATTTATACTCGGCCATCACGAAAGTGTCTTCGTCATATCTGGCGTCATTGGTGTGTCGACATGTCCCATTTGACGCTCGATATAGAATGAGCATATGAATACACCCTTACCAAGGTAAAATCGAAAAATGCGTCATTTTGAAAATATATACTCACCCCTCGTGACTGAAAACGACGAAGGCTCTTAAATGTTAACAGAAATGTTTTCTTTCTCACATAAAGACTGGTGGTACTGCATTTATTTTAATATGGCAGCTGGCATACGATTAAATGGCTCTAAAATAAAGAAACTAATTTTGTTGGTCGCAAAATGTTTGTACTTAGGCTATATAGAAGTTTCTGGATTCTTAGTTCTGAGTTGTAATTCGTTTCTGGAGTCGTAAAGAGTATAACTCGAATCTAATCCTTAGATTCTAGAACCAATTAAAAAGTATGGTTCAAACTCTGGACTTGTACGTTTGAGGTCTACATAGACGTTATTATCATAGTGAAATGTATTTATCGGGTTCTTATTATCGGAACTGACGGATGCAATGTCGCGATGAAGGTCTACACTGTTACGAGGAAGCTTTATACGAAATTATTCTTAAAAAGAATTAACAACAGCGTGGTGATTTTAACGTACCAATTTGCAGTGACTGTCCTTTAGTTTTGAAGCGAAATTTTCGTGTAATGCGCCTCGCAGTTGGCATAGCCTTCTCATATTTCCTTTGCCCTGCGTCGTATTTTTGTAATATTTATCACCACTACTCGCTTTCGTTTTCCTTTCTTTTTTTCTTCCCCATGGAGGGTCGAATAGTGTTTGAACAGGCATCAAACTTATCGATAAGTACGCGTGACCTTATGTTTTGAATAATATTGACGTTTCCAGGCCATTTCTTTATGAATTCTATGGGAATAAAAGTTTTACTTTGACTTTATTGATTTGTAGATATTGGTTTCATATATTTTACTGATGACACACGTCCTTTTCTTCTGTAACATCAATATCACGTTTTTAAACTTCTCTCTCTTATGCGCCTTAGACTAGATTATTACGCATTCATAATCCTCCCTACACTAGCGAAATTTCGCTCACTCCAACATTAGTTCGGTTTATTTTTCGGGTACTCCCTCATATTATGCCAGTCGTCATTAAATGCAGCCGCCTTTATTAATTCTACTTGTATTGATTGGATAAGCCATTTTCATAACCAATCCTGATGATAGGAGCCTTTTAACTTTCATCCATTTCACGTTATAAAAGTTTTCATAACAAAAACATACATAAATTTTATACAGATATAAAAGATGAGGTACATTTTATAAATACATATGTATATAATTAACAAAAAATAAATTAAAACTGGGACTGTATCAAAGAAACCATCTAATCTAACTATAAAATATGTTAATGCGTCCCATAACGAGTCCTCAAAACTAGAAACCGAAAATATTGTTAACATTATTATTATTTTATTGAGAACTGAATATGTTTTCAAAATGACGTAAAGTAGATTTACATAATTTCACACTAAAATGTTATGTCTACTTGAATACAACAAAAAAATAATCATAAAGGCATAATAAATCAAATCGAGGCGCCATTATCCCAAGCAAAAAAGTTATCCATGTTTTATTTCACTGACCAGGTAACTCATGATATTAATCTCATCAGTCATACAAATGCCTCTTTTGAAAATAATTTTGAACTCCTAAAAGTCTTTTAAGTCCTTAAATTATGGTATTTATTGGATGATTCACGATTTTTATTTATTTTCGTTAATGAGTAGATTTGGTACTGTCTGTGAACTATGGACAGGTTTTTCGTCCAATTAACATATTGAGAGCATTTAAAAAATTTCGAAAGGATATCATTCATTATAATTAACTATTTATTCGTTTATATTGTTTTTTTATATTAACTTAAAAATATGCTATTAATAGATTATTTACCTACAAATTTTGTACAATGATGATTCAAGTTAAAGATTTTGATGAGACATTTAGACTCAGTGTATAATTAATAACAGAAGGCCCTTTTGAAGAGAATTGAATAGATTCACTCTATGGTTTTAAGACTTTTTAGGGGGGGTTGAAGATTGAACTTAAAAATTCCGTACGGGTCGAGCTAAATAAAACCGTTTAAAAAGGTATCCCTTCAACAAACTTACCATTGAGATTACTCAGTGTGAGAATTCCTAGTACCATTACTGTGAGTTTACGTGATGAAAATTGTGTTCCATCAATGTATCCATCCGGGTTTGCATAGTCACACAGCTGAAATGCAACTTGATACATGCTTGAGACATGTTTAACAAACTAATTTCATGATCTCTTTATTAACTCTTGGTATTTGTTAATATGTAACATGTTTATCAACCTAAAAGGATTACACAAATTACAAGTATTCTACCATTTGCGAAACAAATAAGCAGCAGTGCGAACGTCAGCCGCGATAAGTTACAGACAAACATGTAATATACTGGTGATAGTGTTTGCAACGATCTAAGACAAATTTTTGGATTCACGTATCTTTTCCTCTCACTAGTGAATTAAAGAAATCCATTCAAATAATTATTATATTAAATTTATATATTATTACATTTAATGTTTTGAAAAATCTACATAGGATTCAAAAACACACAAATTAAAATTGGATCGTATTTGTGTCAAGTCAATAGCGTAAATTATAATAAATATTGTTTGAAGTTACATGCTTTCGTAGATGGTAATTTAATCATAATTAGTAAATAATAATTAAAAAAGAAATAGCTTAATATATTGGAAAATATAATCCCTTATTAAATATTTCAATCTTTTTGTGGACTTTCTTCAATTGAATGTGAATCCTGTATACATTTGAAGAATTCATTAATGGTTAAACAAAATAATTTAATAAATTCACGTACAGTTAAAGTACAGCTTTTCCTTTTCCTTTATAAATAAAATGCAAGATTTCAATCATGGTTTTTTTTTTTCAATTCATGGTCAAGAAATATTCCAAATATGAACGATATCCTTGAGAAATGCTTGATTTCGTTAGTGGCGCTCGATTTGGTCTACTATCCCCATGGTCTATACATTGTGGTAGCCTAGACTTCAATCTTAATTATGTGCATAAGACTGGACAATTCGATTTATGTATAGTTAAAAAGTGATCAGCAATAATCATTTTATGCATTGTCGAGAACACCAAAAAAATGTAAATATTAGTTAAAGTATTGGATAAGTATTTATTTATATTAGAACGTATCTAAAAGTATAGTCGAATTAGTGGAATATGTAGAATATGTATTATGAAAATTATTTTATGTTGCTACTTAGCCAAAAGAGCTAATAATTATATGAAGTCAACTCATAAGTTTGGTGACGTTCTGAAATACAATATTCTACAACGTTTAATGACATAAATTATATTTTTATTATACCACGCAGTATTATTTTCTAAACAGAAACTCACTAGTTACTTGTATACATAAAACAAGATAGTTTTATACTGAATAATTCAGATTTATGTGCAACTGTGTAAACACACTATGAGTATTCGAAAGAATTATGTTGAGTAAGAATATTGTTAGTGACTTTATTCCAAACGTAACTCTTGTATTTTTATATGTGAAAATAGTGTTAGACAATCATATTGTCTACCCGCCGCAATGTTAATAAGCGATATACATGGACATGGAAATGGTTTCAGATGACTGGCAGTACAAATTTAAAGCCGAAATAATCAAAAATATACGCATATTTATCAAAAAGTGTATAATTAATTCAAATACATACTTCATCCCTTGCATTTTTTGTCAGAAAGTTGTAAAATTGTAGTAGCAGACACTAATATAGAGCCAACTGCATAATACTACAATGTAGTCCCATTCCTCAAATGTTATGAAAACCATGAGTGCAGCTCCGGCGGGTAGTCACTACAGAAGTACCTAGGATGTCAGCGGTCCCGCAGAGAACCTAGAGCAAAAAGTTTGTAAGAGCCTTTATAAGAAAAATAGTTTCTTTATGTGTTTTATTAAATAGCACAGTATATTGCCAGCCTCTGAAACTAATTCAGTAGTAATTGGGTAACAAGCAATTAAACTACTAGTCAGCAAAAGTAAAGTATTTATGGAAAAAATATAAACCGTAGAATCTGGATTGCTCATACACCACCTATGTAATGTAATACATATTTTTAAGCTATTTCAAACTAAATAATTTATAAATATTCCAGGTACTATGCGCAAATAAATTGTTATAGTATAACACGACTTTTATTTAATAAAGTCCCGTTTGTTTTTGTAATTTTATTTTTACTTTTATATTTTATTTGAAACGTTTTGTGGGGGTGTATGGGCAATATAATTTGATACCTGTGTTCACGTGCTAAATAGGTTATATAAGACACACTTTGTTACCTTGTTGTTCAAGTCAATGTAAAAAATATTATTGCTGGTTAGAAAATAATATATGACTAATATATTCCCACAAATCGATTACGACATTATTAGTTTACACCTTGGTTTTTCTTTTACTTTGTCTCTGTTATTTATGTTATTGTTGGGATTAAAGTTTCCAGTCTTATATCATAGCCTAACTGAATCATCATCACATTGCAGGGGACAATGTGAAAAATGTTATACTACTTTAAATTTGACTTATAGGATGCTAGTGAGGAAGCTAAAATAAAACAGGCCGTGTTGTTGAATGGCGAGGAAAACGTCGCCGAAGCGGCGACCCACAAAGAAGCTACACCGTCCAAGTTAGAGGATATAAAACAAAATAATACTAAGACTGACATAGTGAATGCGGGTCCGGGTCAAGATGTTCGTCTACAAAGTAATCAATTTGTTCTTACACCTGATTATATACAACAAAGTAAGTATTCTTACATGATCAAACTGTTATTCAAATTACAAAAGTTAGACAGCTTGCAAATTTTTGAAATACACAATTGAGATAATTGTAGTTTTTATATTTAATAATTAATTCTTATAAAAATTACAGCTATTAAGAGTGCTCTTAAACAAGAAAACCTCAATCCCGAGATTGAGGAAAAACTGCTTCAACTGCAACGGTACCAAGAGAAGAGAATGAAGCCGGAACCCGCGCCGGCGCCGGAGCGCGAGGCGCGCGTCATCGCCGTCGTGGCGGAGTCCCCGCCGCCGCCGCCGCCGCCGCCGCCGCCGCCGCCGGCGCGCCGCCGCGCCCCCTCCTCGCGCCTCGACGACGATGACGAGTGGGTGGACATGAGCCCGAGGAAGCGGCAGCGATCCGCGCGCCCGCCCTCGCCCCAGCCGCCCCCGCCCCCAGCGCCCCCGGCGCCCGCCGCCGCCCCCGCGCCGCGCCCTCCGCCCGCTCCCCGCCCCGCCGCAGCCGCCGCCCCCACGCCCGCCGCCGCCGCCGCGCCGCCCTCCGCTCTCGAGGAGCGACGCCGCGCAGCATCCAACCATTCCCGGCTGCAGATGCTGCTGTTCAAACACAAGGAAATGCTCAAGAAGGAGATCATCAAGAAGCGAGGGCTTCTCGAAAAGGAACTAGGCGTTGAAATACAGGTTGGTTTTATAATTGTACTTATATAATATCTCATACTGTCTAAATTATGAGTTTCTAAAGCACTCTTTATCTCATTTAATTATTTTAAATCCCTAGCATATAATAACAACAAAAGATGGTCTTTGTTTTGTCCACTTTCATTCGTTGAACAATACTCGTTGACAAAAATCTGCTAGGTCGTTAAGCGTGCTGTGTAGCTCCTACAGCGACTCGGCAATAAAGAGTATTAAAATGAACGCCGTGTGAGATGTATGCCATTAATAATTAGACCCAAGTAATCCCGTCCAGCGTCTTACAAACATCTCATCCAATATATTCGACTTTTGGCTATACGCTTCGGCTTAGTATCTCGCACTGATTTGTAGCAGTTTTGGCCGAAGCGTGGACGTAAACTTCATGCGGCGCTTTCCAATTTTATCTATACTTGGGGGGGGTTTTACTCACTTCCGATGTTAAAACCTGTTAACAAATGACGTTCTTAAGTATGTGTCGTTTGTCCGTATGATAAAGTCGATCTCATTTTTGGTCATAGTGTCGGGGCTACGTTACGTCCACTGGTTTCTTTTGTAGGACTTCATCAGAGCCCCCTACTGCTCGAGAAAGCTAACAAGCGTTTTCTACTGTACTCTATTCGCTGTGTGTTAAAATAATAGTTTTGTATGTTGCAGAAGGAGCTATCTGCCGAGCTGGCGCTGCGCACGCGCGCCGAGCGCACCAAGCAAGAGGAAGTGCGCAGCGGCAAGAAGCGGAGCACCGCCGCAGCCGCGCCCACGCCCACGCCCACGCCCACGCCCACGCCCCGCTCCAACAAGAAGAACAAAAAAGAAAAACTTTTATGTATATGCAGAACGCCTTACGATAGCACTAAGTGAGTATATCCTTACATACAACCCACTCCAATTTTTTTCCCTGTATCAGTTTTTGAGAAAACCTCGATTCAAATTTATATTTTATATGTGACAAATATTAACACATCCATCCATTACAATGTGTATTATTTCTCGTTTCAGATTTTATGTGGGTTGTGAACATTGCAGCAATTGGTTCCATGGTGATTGTGTCGGAGTCACGGAGGAGAGCAGTAAAACGATGGAAGAATATATTTGCAGTGATTGTCGTCGCGCTGAAGAGACGCAGGAACTTTACTGTCTCTGCCGGCAACCTTATGACAATTCACAGTAAGTTTATATATTGCAGCCCTCGCACGCCCGTATAACTTACATACGTATAACTTTCACATACGTAATTAAAACTACAATGATTAAAGTTTAATTAACTGTTGTTACAGATTTTATATATGTTGCGACCGATGTCAGGATTGGTTCCACGGTCGATGCGTTGGAATATTGCAGTCTGAAGCGGATAACATCGACGAGTATACATGTCCAAATTGTCAGAAAAACAATTCATACAATTATGCAAACATGAAGGAACTATCTAATAAAGACTTTGAAAACCTGAAGAGGCTCGTTAAACAAATCCAATTACATAAAAACGCTTGGCCTTTCATGGAACCTGTGGATCCCAGAGAGGCCCCCACCTATTATAAAGTTATCAAGGAACCTATGGGTAAGGTATTCATTTTAAATTTATAGAAATATACTATATATTAAGTATAGATTGTCTCTGAGATTAATTTTGCAAACCTATTCTACACCATCCTGTGAACAAATTAATGTCCCTCACATAAATCTTATATAGTTTGAGGCAAGTTGCTGGGATGAGACTATCGGGAAAGAGGTAGGGTCTTTTAATGTTCTTGAGAAACATGAAATGGTGCAAAAACAGTTTTCAAGAGTTATTTCATAAATACTACCAATACATTAAAACCAACAGCCGTGTGCCCAGTTTATTTCTCTCCTTATGTATATTTATTTTGGTAGTTTGTTTCGGTTTCATTCGACCAAAAGGGATAGGAAAGATTTGCAAACCTAGAATTAGTTTTGTTTGCCCACACAGTCGCCATCATTGTTAGTAGTATAATAACTAGTTCTGCTAAATATCCCTAATTTGATCACGTGAATATTATAAGATTTTTATTCATAGTGAGAATCAATTTAGGCTTAAAATTTACTTACATGTTTCCATATGTTAAATACATTTGGAAACATGTAAGTAAATTTTCAAATATCAAATTTGCTTGCCTCACCTGTATAATAACTGTGTGCTGGAATAGAAACCAAAAGCGCTTGACTCAATAATTTAATAAATAATATACGTTGTGTCCATAATCAATTTATTATGTATAATAATGTAAAATGTTTTCTTTACAGATTTACAAACAGTGGAAAGGAAAGTGAATGAACTCAGTTACAGTACATTGAGTGAATTTATTGGTGATATGACCAAAATATTTGATAATTGTCGTTACTTTAACCCAAAAGACTCTGAATTCTATAGATGTGCTGAGGGCTTGGAATCATTTTTCGCACAAAAAATTAAATATTTTCGGGAAAAGTTATTTGAAACCACTCCATGATAAAGTGCCAGTGTACATAAAGGACAAGCTTCAAATTATATAAATGATAAGAATGTGACATTTTAGTTTATTATGATCTGTTTGTAAATTGGTAATGTATGTGATGAATTTTACAAAGAATATTAGTATAATTTACAATTCACCCATGTTGCGTCTGTTAGTTTAGACTACCTTTGTCAGTTATTATCGTTTCCTAGTATTTATTGTATATTCTATGCTTTTCTTATAAAGGTAACCCCCTGTAAAGCTGACAATCCTGATTATAACATTATTGTCAACAGAATTATTATAGAATGGATACATTTTGTGAATTATGTTAGTTCAAGCTAATATTATTAGCAAGAGGAAGTAAATGTAAGTTACATAGAATAAGGTAAATATATTGGTATGTAAGAAATACATTTTCAATTAACATTCTATTCTACAGTTATTTTATACATTAGGTTTAGTTTGTTCCCAGTAGAATCACCACATCGATTTTATTATTCAGCGCGCGATGTTCAATCTAGCTGTCTTCAATCATCTATCTTACGTACACGTCATTTTCAGACTAAATATAAACAAATAAAAGAATGATAGTGTAATAATACCTTCACCGCTCAGTAGTGAGTCATATGTCGTCTCGCTTCAAGCGAGCGCACCGCACCACTCGGCTACCGCAAGCTGGACGGTACCCGCAGACAACACGAGAGAAAGCCAAAGCGCCCGTCCGTGTCGAGTGATAGCGGGCTATCTGCTAGCTGCTGATATGCTGTATAGTGTCGTCAGTATTACCCAAAGTCATTTTACTACGGGTTTACGTACAGTATAAATAAAATCGGAATTAACAGACTTGCGGTAACTCGACCCTTTGACCATAACAGTCATGAAATATATACTGTAAAATGTATGTATCAAAAACTTCATCTCATTTATAGACGTAAGTTATGATCAAAACTAGGTTCCAAAACTCATCCATTTTTAAGGCTAGTTATAATCATTACTTCCTTTTCATTCTTTAAATCATTTCTTATATATTATCAGAATAGTAATCGCAGATTTAAATCTTTTTAAAAAATTGGTAGTATTGCGTCGCATCCGTCGCTCTAAGATCGGGCTTGACCGCTTGGCCAGGGCGAAATGTAAAAGAGCGTGGTAGCCCATTAGTACAGAACCCGAGTTTTAAATCTGGAGATCACCGGTTCCGATCCTGACGTGCACTAAAGAGGTTTTTCACTTGAAAAATGTATGTGCTCATTACCACGTTCTCAATACAGTAAAGGAATACTTCGTGAGGAAACCGGCATGTTTTCGAACAAAACGAAGACGAGTAAGAGACGTGAAGGAGCCTCTTTGAGGCGCACTTTAATCCTTTCAATACACTGAAACCCAGTGACACGTTAGTAGTGATATAATTATTAATTTTGCCTTTTTCAACAACTCAAATCTGTGTCAGAGAATGAAAGCAGTGATCACCTGATGCATCGCTAAGTAACGTTTTTTCCAGTGTGTGAGTAGTTAAATTTTCGTATATACATAAAATAGTAAGGGAAATCTCGCTCAGCACCATCTAACCCCAAACTAAGCAAAGCTTGTACTATAGGTACTAGTTAACGGTTAGATTTTTTAAGTACATGCTTTAAATATATGGTAACAACCAGTTTAAGAATACAATTTATCCTATAATATAAACATAATATATAGTATAGGTAGATTAATATGGAAAGTCGAGAGGTGGGGGACTTTTCCTGAATCGAGAGAACTCCCTTAAACTTGGATGCTCTGGCAACACTGATGGTATTGCCACATGTACATATCGTGGCAATACGCAACAAATATTGCAACCGACAATAATTAACCAATATTGTGGAACTACTACACTAAACACAGTTGAAGGTCACTGTATTTTAGTTATTCAATCTTGTTCGCTAGATGCGATTTAATTATTTTCGATTGCGTTATAAATCCGTGTATCCTATCACCTAAGTGTATTGCTGTCATTTTTTAGTTCTATATATAGTCTGTGTAAAAACGACAAGATTTAGGTTATGTTTACTGCCTAATTTTGTCGAGTCAGAATTGAGGGATTTTATTTTAGTACATAAATAAAGTTACTGCATCATTGTGCATTTGCACAAGTGTATTCAAAATGTTGGTGACTCTAAAAACTTTGCAACAACTATCATTTCAAATTGAAATTGATCCTCAAGAAACCGTCAAAGCTCTCAAGCTCAAAATCGAAGTAGAAAAAGGCAAAGAGTATGCCGCTACTAATCAAAGACTTATTTATGCCGGAAAAATTCTATCCGATGAAAGCAAGTTGATTACCTACAATATAGATGAAAAGAAATTCATTGTTATCATGGTGACAAAGCCAAAAACAACGGGGGCTCAACCGCCTTCCACATCTGCGCCCGCTAGTGGAGAAAGCGCTTCTACCGAGAGCGGCGATGCGAAAGCGTCTCCTCCGGTAGAAGAGACTGCTAGACCTACCCCAGCACCGGAACCTGAGCGCGCAACAGAGGCACAGGATGCGACCGCTGAAATGGACGCTGAAACCACTATTCAGAGCATCATGGATATGGGTTACAGCCGACCGCAAGTAGAACAAGCATTGCATGCATCTTTTAATAATCGCGAAAGGGCTGTGGAGTATCTAATAACAGGTATCCCTGAGGAGCTTCTGCTGGAACAAGAAGCTGAAGAGGGTGCTGAAGAAGACCCGCTAGCATTCCTGCGGACTCAACCACAGTTTCAACAAATGCGAGCTGTTATTCAACAAAATCCCAATTTGTTAAATGCTGTGTTGCAGCAAATTGGACAAACCAACCCGGCGCTGTTGCAAGCCATAAGCCAACACCAGCAAGCTTTTGTCAGAATGTTAAATGAACCGGCAACACCATCATCGGGAGGCGCTACAACTACTGCTACTGCTGCAGCTACTGCTACTGCTACTGCTACTCCGGTTGCGGAGCCAGTCGCTGCCCCTATCAGAGATGCCACCCTTTTGGGAGATACCACCGCTGCTGGAGAGATGTCACTTGATGTAGAACCATCTAGTCTTATCCAAGTATCAGCTCACGATAAAGAAGCCATAGAGAGATTAAAAGCGCTTGGTTTCCCTGAACACATGGTGATCCAGGCATATTTTGCTTGTGAAAAGAATGAAAACCTTGCAGCTAACTTTCTTTTGTCTCAAAATTTTGATGATTGATGCCCTTCAACTTAATTTGGTAAAATGGAAATATAAAAAACATAGAAGAAAGTTCATTTTATAAAGTAACTTTATGTCAATAGCCTAACACTGCTGCTATTTCAGGTGTATTTTAAAATAAATTGCAGACTTTTTGTCATGATTTGATTGTCAAATAAATTTCTTATTGTTAATTTTGTGTCATCATTTATTCCAAATACCTAATTATTAGCCCAGACTACACATCGTAAATATTTACAGTAACATGGTGTACAACACTATTTATAATGCATTAAATTGTTAGTATTATGAAAGTGGAAGGTGGAGATGGGGGATTCAGATAGTGCAGCTCAACCGCACCCAAGTTATCATTAAATTAATAATACTCTGCTGGGATTGCCTGTATCGCAGGTGGCATGGACATAAGTCATGTTGAAAATATATATCCGCATCTGCAACAGCCTGCGCATTGATCGATGCGAATGTTTGAGTGGTGGCACGACCAATCAGAGCGTTTTCGGATGTTCTTTGTCATTATAATTAGCTAACCAAGCACAAACTCATTTATTAGCACGAAAACATTGTAAAAGTAAACAAATATTTTTTTGTGTAATAGTAAATTCAAGCATAGCAGTGGTTTGGGAAAAGACTGATTAAAATTTAAAATATGCAGTTGGCCATGCTGCGTCAGATTTGAGTAGCTATTAATTTAACTGTAACACCTATTTTCTTGGTAATTTCTCTGGTGTAAGTGTGCTGGCTGCCGGATATTGAGGAATGAATTACTGGAAGTGTAAAAGAGTCGTTCACAAGAAGGCAATGGCGGCGACTAGCCACCCCCCGACAAGTCCACGTTCTCACGATAGTGTAACCCACACAGTGACTCACTGAGGCTCTGCCTACCCCTTCGGGCATAAAGCTGTTAATCTTCATATATAAAACTAGGTGACAGTTTGTGTATTGCATGCGTATCATGTGCAGGTACCTTAGGGCCCCTAAAAAGAAAATTCTCTACATTGTTTTTCTAACTATAAGCGTCCTTGATGTTCAGTTCAAGAACTCGAAATCCGAATCTACTGATGTGTATAATATATCCATCAGCGACAACGTGGGTTTGTACCCCAGGGGATACATACAGGCCGGTGCGGTGATACCACAAATATAGAAGACCCGACGACACACTGACACCGGTATATTCCCCGGCCGGCGAAAACGGGACTCCTCTCTTGAAGACTGACTACATTAATAGTTGTTATAAATAACATCTTTCCCTCTGTCTCCAATGCGTCGGTTCTGTGTGGGTTACTTTAGTGGAAACATAGATGTGGCATGTGGAGAAATATGAACTAAAAAAACTTTTTAAGCCAGTTAACCGGTTTTATTAGCTTGGGTCTTCACCCATGCTAATAAAACCGGTTAACTGGCTAAGGAGCATCTCTACGGCCTAACAGTACCTAACAAGAAACGGGACCCGTATGACACTCGTCCAATAGAAAAATAAAACATTAATTTACATCAAACAGTTAATATTTATTATTAATTTTATAAATAGCATAAACATAAAGAGCTATGTTGTTGGTATAAACATTAGATTCTAAATTTAAAGGCACTTTCCACAATGTCTACATTTAAACCTAAAATCACTTGCCATGACCGATATGTCAAGATACAATAATAATATAGTAACATCTGGCTTTCCTCATATATTTTAATAATGACGATTTTGAAATGCTACGAAATATCAACATTTCAGGTAACATGTCTATTTACAAATACATTTGCATAACATTTCAATCATGGCAAACAACATAATATTCTCATAATAACTTAGCCTGGTCAATTACAGTTACCCTTTGACAACACATTCTGCTTAATATAATTTATAATATATAACAGATAAAGTGTTAATATGTATTTTATATAATTATCTACACACTGTAGTTTCTTATTCTATTATAAATCTTTTATTTGTAATAAAAAAATACAGTAAAATATTGACAGTTTTAGAGATGACAACAAACCTCGCAACAACGTCACCTTGTCCATAAACACTACAATGTAATATATACAATTTTTACATGAATATACTGTTAATTTATACACAATGTACAAAAACAAATAATTTTGTGTTAAATATCTCGTCCGTTAATATAGAAAACAAAACTGTACATTGCAATACGGCTATTGCACAAAATAACTAAGTTTATTTAACTTTGGCTTATCCATTACAAACACCCTGTGTGGTGTACGGAATACTAATAATGGACTCAAACTTCACTTGTGTAACTGCATCACAGACACCGCACGTGCGCACGTGACAATACATTACACTTGTCGACTACCCCCGAAATCACAACATTTGTAAGGGACAACGTTACAAACCAAACATGTAAATAAATTAACATTTGACCCTTTAAGCGTTGAAGTCAAATACGATTCGTTGGAAAACAATTTGGAATGGCTGATACAGAAAAAATTGTGTGTAAAAAAAAACTAGTGAAAATTATAAGGTTTAACATTCATAAAATCGGGAGGCAAAAGTCATCTGCATATAAAATGAAACAACTGAAATATAAACAATAACAGAACAGGCTATTATAAAAAGGTTAACAATAATACATGTAACAATACTTAGTGAAAAATAATATTTATAATTCAGGGTGTTAATAAACACCAAGATTCAATAGTACATAATCATATTTGAAATGAATTAGCGATTGAGGAGAACAGTTCTGTAATCGTTCGTGTCATCGAGAGCGTCAAACACGACATGTAGACTGAGTGACTGACGTGACACAGCACAGCACAGCACAGCACAGCTCAGCACAGCTCAGCACAGCTCAGCTACGCTACATACAGCATGTGCGTGGAAGCTCTCACCGGCGCGGGCGGGCTAGCACGGCACACCCGTCAGCCGGCTGGACCTCATTCTGTCTTTTGCTGGCAATACAATTCCTTCAACGACTTGAGCTCTTCAATGAGGGCTTTATTTTGATTCTCTAGCACAGCGACTCGGTTCTCGAGACACTTGATGTATTCTTTTTTCTTGCGTCGACATTCTCTGGCGGCCTCACGATTCTTGAGTAGCCGCAGCTCTCGTTTGCGTGTCTGGTCTTCTAGCATAGGCCCTGCAATGATAGTGCACGATGTTCATTGGATTCGTGTATTGTCGTGTGTGTGTGCGGTGTGTTGTGTTCGCGGGCGCTTACCCGGCGGGTAGAACTGTCCGTCCAGATTGGTGGTGTACTGCACGATGGCGCCGCCGGCGGTGCCGCCCGACACCGCCAGCGTGTGCAGCCCGCCGTCAGTCTGCAGCGCACCCGCTGGAATTACTGACAACAAACAATTACATTTATATATACTGATGACATTTTATAGTCATTTATAAGTTGAATGAGAGGAGGCCATCCAATTATTGTCCATTATGACATGTATTTCAATAATTAATACACTTGTAGTACACACTAGCATAAATCTAAAAACCTTAATGCCTTTAAAAAGTTTTGTTTTTCCCAAACGGGGTTGCATGGCCCCAATAGGCTTTGATACCGTCGATTTCGTTACCATGTACCTTGATCATCATACACTTGATTAATTTTCTAGAGAATACAACTAAATTTTGCCGATATTAACTAGATATACACGAATCCATCAAAAATCTAAGACGTCAAGGAAGAGTTTTGAAAAGAACATTGTCATTTTTTCTTCGCTTTAGGTAGTTTGTTATGTTTGATTGCTATTTTATTGGCTTACAGCTTACAGCTCGTAACAGCAGAGCGTGTTGCGTTGCAACAGACGACATCGTATGAGAGTAGATGTAACAGGTTCCACGCTTTATTCGAACACCATACATACCCCGTGTAAACACACCTCACGTTGGAAAATATTAAACAGACAACTGTGTAAAAATATCCAGTGGATAATACCTGAATAATTAAATGTCATATCACTAAGTTGTTGCGTACAGATTTTCTAGACTATATTTTGTTGAATCAATGTGTTGCAGAGATGCTGTCAACATGTTTAAATGGGACCACTCCGGAATTAACCTCTTTCGAACAAAAAATAATTTAGCAAATTGTCTATATGACGGAGTTATGCCCGAACATATTTAGAAAAATATATGTACATCCGAATTGAGAACCTCTTTATAAGAAAGCGGTGGGAAAAAAAGATGCACATGATGTAATTTTTGAATTTTTAAATGATCCATGTGCCATTCTAAGATCACTCATCAAATTTTCTCTTTGCACGAGATAATTTCGCGCCCACCACAATTTTTCTGCCTTAGAAATTTTATACTTTATATACAGAGAATAGTACAATACTATCTCCTCGGGCAACATTTTAACGCAGACTGACGTGTGGTCATGTACAAGTACTGGCCATAAAGTTTCCAGCAACTTTGTGGCTTTACCCACAATACTGTCACACATTTATTCCACGCTTATCGAGTCATACCCTAGGACAAGTGCCATGAAGTTAGACTGGGCCTTGTGAACTTCGCAGATCTCATAGAGTCCTATCCCTTCGTAACGCGAGTGGGTAACATGGCTTCTGGATTGCATTATGCTGCAAGTTATATCTTCACAGAGAGGAGTCAATCATCATCAATCAACTTGTCTCCATAAGCTCAGGGAGCTGCCATTAGCTAAATGACAATTTGCAGCGCTAACGGAAACCTACATACATACATAACATCACGCCTGTTTCCCGAAGGGATAGGCAGGGGGGCACGGATTCCCACCTGCTACGATCCTGACATACCTCCTGTGCTTTATAAATGTAACCAGAATTATATTTCACCATGCCGCGCCAATGGGCATCGACTTAATATATCGCTCAATAATATATAAATATTATTGAATGACTGTGTTATGTTCACCTAATGATAATCCTCAATACATACTATTTCGTTACATTAGTGAAATCTGTTAGCTAGCGAAACACATGTTAACAATGACGAAAGTGAACTCTGAAAATCTAGATGAATCGTGAGTTCCAAAATGATCCCAAGCACCGACAATAGATTGAATTGAATGATTAAATCTCTGAATATAGATTATTGCACCCGACATAGGCATTTGCTGGAATTATTAGTATTATATAGGGACAATTTGTATTTAAAGTCTACATAATAATTTGAAATGTATTTGCAACTAAAACATACAGCGTGAACTCATACCATGACGTCACCTGACCTCCAATCCGTATATTACGTCATCGATTGGAATAATAAACATTCATCCGTTAATGACGTCATAGCTTTGCCTGGCGTTTTAAGGATAAAAGTAACTGAATTTAATTTTTCGTTAATGACAATGGAGCTCAAAGCTTTAGTTAATTAGTTTATCATATCCCAAACCAAGTACCTCTAAATGTCACCAATCTGTAGGATTTTATAAATAGTTGAGAAAAAAGTGTCCGCTGTGTATCAAATGTGTTTTAACATAGCTTTAAAATGGATTGATTAGAAATGAATCGGTAAAAACCAAAACCCGACCAAGTATATATCATAATGATGTAGCCAATGACACTCCAGATACAAAGAGGGATCTATCAACACCAAAATCCAACAAGCCTTTTACATTACAGGAGGTCACAATGGAAAACGTATAAATTAAAATATACAATTACTCTCCTTCACTAAGGGTATATAATAGTTGCTATATATTACTCTTTTTTTACCAAATTCTTTCAGGGAGAATGCATAATGACCGTACATGCCAGTAACATAATATTGTTACTTTTATTTGTGAAGAAATATCAAACATTCCAGTTTTTGTCTACAATAGCCCAGAGTCAACTACTGTGCAAATTCATGAGCAACCTTGAAAGGGTGACATCTGTAAAGCTAGCAAACACACTAAGGAAGGAAATATCAGATGTATGGAAGAGTGGAGTCAGTGTAACTTCAATGTTATTTTGAGTTAACATATCACAAATAATGATGAATTCGTAAGCTGGTGGTTATGGGTATGGCCGTGTCACAACGCGGTGTAAAGTAATGGTGTGATGCTTGTAACAATGTTAGTGACACATGTCGCACACGGGAACAAATAGTGTCAGCGGCTGCACATTCAACTGACCTGGCGCAAATGACAAAGAAGATGACAGCGACACTTCATTCTCGCATCCTGGTTTAGACCCCATGCGACTGTCTGTAATATTATCATTCTCTTATACTATTTTGATCTACACAATTTCCCCATATCACCAACTATCAATTGGCAACGAAGGCTTGTCCCCAGAATCAAAATGTAAGTTTATAACAAGTTTTCTTTTGACTGAGAGTGTAAGTGTATAAATATTACTGTATTAAAGTTGTCTTTAATGTGTGTCATTATTATTAAACTGTAATTGTTTGATTCCCTTTTGCAATTTAATCATGTATTGTGATTTTAATCGATCGTAGAGTCATAAATTTCATAATAAACTCACCAGCAATTTCTGCACCACCAAGGTCATTCAGAATTTTTCTGTAAGATGGACGTCTTGTCAGCATTTCCCTGTAGTTTCTTTTAGGACTTTCGTCATCACTTGCACTGTCATCACTACACGACTGGCCTTGAGAGCTCAACAATGAATTGGGTTCTGGTTTGATCTGCAAACAACAACAAATATTATGTTACTATTTTTACTGACTTCATGACTCTAGTTAGATAAACCGATATAAGTCAGTACATTAACAGAAAAAAGTCTTAAGTGTTGTTAACCACACACCAGCCATTGATTCAACAGTTACCACTAGTGTATAACATCTCATATATATTATGAAACACTAAACTTTCCATTGAATACATCATACAGGCTTATAATATAACAAACCTGCAATGTTTGCAAAGTCCCTTGAGTTGTATGTATCACTGAACTGGGTTTACTGACAAGAATCACATTCCCTTTAGGTAACTGTACAGACTGTATGTTAGATGCTGTTTGTATGACAGACTGTTGGTTAGGTTGGATCACAGACTGAACCTGAAAAACAAAATAAATACATGTCAATTATACAACAATAATAATGATGGAAAGTTCCAAACAAAAGCTTGTAATTTATTTGGCCATAATACTGAGATTTATAATTACAATAAAATAAAAAGAAACCATAGTAAATACCTGTGCTGAGGGGGCCTGTGCTGGTATTGTCAGTTGCACTATGCTGGTGACAGCCACTACGTGGGCAGCAGAGGCACCGGCCGAAGAACTCGCAACACTCAACTGATCAGAGACTCCTGATCCACCAGAAGTGCCATTTTCTTCCACCATTCCCTCCATGGCTACTCAGGTCACCTAAAATTCAAGGTCATCTTTCTGTGTATTAACTGATTATCAACATCTCGTTGAACACCAAGAATAACACTAATTAGATTTCGTCTGCTTCCCTCGTACTGGTTGGCAGGTAAGTCATGATGCGAAATCATCTCGACAGAATGTGAACTGGATATGTGCTCGCGTAAATCCCTATTGCGTCTCTGACATTTTATAGATACGCAACGTTCATTTGAAGTTATTGTAGTGTTCTCGAATAGTTCAATATCATGTAACATTCATTTAGTTTGTGACTCCAAAGAGATACGGTTGTGACGAGTTGGAAGTTTTGTCTTCAACAAGCACTCACCAGTTACGTATTCCTCGTCACCGTCTATGCTGCGTCCGGAGTGGGCGAACGGGATGGTACGTAGTAGCCACGTCAACTGCGAGGAGACTCGTCACTGGCGGAGACCTATGATCTTGTATGCGTCATAACAATATGGCCGAAAATTGTGAAACGCATGCGCTCTCTGTTACCATTCCTATATTTTTATAAATGACACTGACATAAATGTGACTTTGTTACATACAACTTGACGACCGGAAGTTGAGGTTCAACAAGTCTTGGTCTATGACTAGGCGTGGCCATGGTGGCGGGCGCTTTGCACCTAAGTCAAAAAGATTATTTTTATTACTGTGGTCTCTGTGGACCCTTCAGGCGTATATAGCTGTATTAATCTACTCATTCGCAAACGACGGTCGAGAGGACAAACGTCGAAAGACACAATTTGGCATTCTGATCCTTGTTAAGCACACAGGAAAAATTATGGACTGTCGCTCGCGGTAGAAAAGATAATTTTATCATCCGACAATCATGCTAAACCTTTTCCTGTGAGTCGGTCTATCTATAATTTCTGAAATCTAAAAAGACAGCAATTAGCGAGGGATTTAAATAGAGACACAGCCAATTCGCACAGATAATTAAAAATTATAAGAAACAAATCTTACGTTGTAAAACATGCTATTCGTTTTCGCAGAACTTAAGCTTAGCTCAAACTTAAGCATTAGTACTACACTTATTTTTTTTAAGTTGTAAAAATAATTTACAATAAGTTACGCCCATCCTGTTTTTATTATTATTTCGTTACTTAAATTTAAGAGCAGTAGAACTCGCCAAGTTCTTCCGGGGAAGTACTGCCACCATGCCCATTTCTGCCGCCAAGCAGTAACGCGTTCGCGTTGCTGTGTTCCGGTTTGAAAGGTGTGGTTGCCGGTGAAATTACAGGCATATGAGACATTCCACCTACACGTCTCAAAGTTACAGGCGCATACGATGCGACTTGGGTATTGTTGTACCTAGTAGGGGAGGACCCAAGTCGCATCGGTTGTTATGGTCCGAGGTTACCACTTACCACCAGGTGGGCCGTCGGCTCGTTCCGCAACTACATAACATAAAAAAAAACAAGACCCTGCCCTGGATTAAAAGAATATACTTAATATGAAAATTTTGTTTCTTATGTCGCTTACAAATAAATAAATAATTACATATCATTGCTTTATTACACTTTTCGATATGTTGTTAATATTGGCAGGCATTGGTGGGCTCAAAAAAAGTTAGCCTCGGATCTGAATTCATCAAAATAAGAATTCAAGTCACTTTTCAATATCTATTTAGTATGTCGCATTTCGTTTGGAACTATTTAAGATTAGTATAATATGTTTTTCTAAGTCCACACAACATTTTTAGACAGATTGAATAATGTAATAAGGTCTTACAATTGATGAATTATATTTGTATCGTGTCGAATGAAGTAGGCTGAATGACAGGCCGCCACCCCCGGAAAGAAAAAAAGCAAAACATAAACAGATTAAACAGAAACAAAACTAAAGAAGTAACAAAGATTACTACTTCTAATATTTTGTAAATAATACAGGTGCAACCATCAAAAATCAACTGTGCTAACTTTTGTTTAGTAAGTTCATGTATTCAATTTATTAATTAAAAGATCACCTTTAAATTATGTCCTGACGATTTAATTTTATTTATTGCAGTGAAATTGGTACAATAAGCATATTTACTCAACTGTGTTTGCTTTAGCCCATGTATTTAATACAATAATGGCTTCGAGTTCGTATGGATCATTTGAAAACCACTACAAAGATTACTCTTCGGAAACGGCGAATAATATACTAAATAATTCTGGTGATGAGGTAAAGAATAAATAGTTATAACAAATAATTGAAGGATATGGATTCACTTAGAGGTCATACCAGAACACCAGGCAACTAGTGAGCTTTGTTGTGAGGTTGTATTGTATGGGTTATTTGGAATCGATATTGTACTACGTACTTAACATATTGTTCACTAACCACTTTAATCAAAATAAACAGTTTTGTCAAACCTAAACAATATTGGATATTCGTTATTTATAGTTGTATATATTTACCGATCGTTATATATACCGATTTGGACTCATCAATTAACCAATAATTTTAGAACCTACCCACTGTATCTCTGTGACTTACCAACTGACTAACCAGCAATGTGCCACTCCGAAACAAGCTATGAGACTATGTTTTAACTTATTGATACATATTCACTAACTTACAAAATGTGCTAGGTCAAAAATAAGCTTTAATATGTCTGCTTGAATAAAGTATTCAAACAGAAATTTTTACTTCTTACGTGATTTGATTGTTTGACTACATTTCACATGATGTTAAGCATCTATGATGAGGTAGCCGATGGTGGTGCAGTGCGATGCCTGGTAAGCTAGGCTAGCGGAACCCTCCGGTAGGTGCACTGCAGAAAAATGTGGTGCTTGCTAATCACACCAAAACTTTTAATGGAAAATTTTACTTACAAATAAACTTAGTGAAACTTAAAATCCACTATTGCAACATACCTTCTGATATGTAATAAATATTTTTTCAGATCTCAGAGCAATTTTATTCAAAATTGCATAACTTTATAAAAACCAAACTAACCCTATTGACATCAAACATGGAACATGATATTTTTCACGATGGAACTGTCTACACTGGGTCAGCCGGCTTGGGGATGTTCTTCTTAATGAGCTCTCTTAAATCTTTGGATCTGAATTTGATGAAGGTACTCAATTGTAATATAATTTAATGGCTTACATAGTGTTATAATATAAAGTGTAAAGGAAGTTCGACACTTTGAGGACTGGTAAATTTAGCAGGTTAATATGCCAGGATAATATGCCCATGGGAGTTTTTTGTCCAGCAGTGTATGATGTAGAGTTATCTTCTGAAGTTGAAAGAAGAGCATCAGTGGGCCAGTTTTCCACTCAGTGATGTTCATCATTTAGCAACTTATTTTTTTAACAGGAAGCATTAAAGTATGTAAACATTGAAGGTTTAAAAGGAAGAAGAAGAATCAGCTTCCTGTGTGGTGATGCCGGACCTCTCGCTTTAGCAACAGTTATATCATACAAATTGAAGAAAAACCTCTCTGACAATATTCCTAACTACGAAAAATTAGCTGCAAGGTAATTTAATCGTTAGTAATTATGATACATAGATTTACCGCCACACAATACTTTTGCCTGAACTTTGTGATTTCATTGGAATGATATTTGTCCTGGCTGTCGGATTATTAAGGAATGAGACATTGGAGGAAACTGTTATCCGAAATATCCTTGGGAAAACATTGGCTCAACACTTGTCATGTCTGCTTTCTCACGTTAGTGTACCCATAAGATGTAAACTAAACCATTAAAGTTCTGCTTACTTATCGGGACCTACCTATCAGGGAAGAAGGCTTGTATGTTTGTAAGTTATACAGTCATGGTTATTAGTAACACACTACCAATTTCTAATCATCATAAAGAACACTCGTTTTACTACTGTAAGGGTTTCAAATTTATTCCTGGTAATAAAAACAATTTTTGAAATTCCTAATGTCATAGATAATAGTTATAATGTTTGTACATCATTACCAACAACCTTAGTTTATTTGCGTTTACCAATGACCCTGTATTTGTTTAGTATTGATTATGGTTTACTGAGATGGCCCACCTGATTTTAGCACCCAACACCAACCAACCAACCAACCAACATACAAAATAAATACATCACATTGCATTCACCAGTCAGATACTTGAAGATAGACCGCCTCATGTACCTGTAACTTACAAACTGTTACAAGGCAAATATTATTTAATAAACAAATAATAAATATTGGTGGACATTTCACACAGCGCCATCTAGCCCCAAAGTAAACTAAGCATAACTTGTATCTTGGGAACCATGCATAATACTTATGTACTTTTTTGTAAATACATACATATGACACAGAACAAACATCAACGTTCATCACACAAATCTTTGTCCCGGGTGGGAATCGAACCCATGACCAGCGCAGAAGGCAGAGTCCAGCTAAGCTAGCAATTAACAAAGTGAATGAGTTATATATAACACAACATTTTGCATGGTTTGAAATGCCATTAAAAAAATAATATAAATTTTAAAAATTCATTACTGTAATGTTGTTTTATATTTCAGACTTATGTCTTTGATATCGCTCCTTAATGATTCACCTGATGAAATTCTGTACGGCAAAGCTGGATATCTATACGCTTTGTTATTTGTGAACAAACACATCAATGGTAAAGAGGTCATCCCGGCCCATCACATAGAGAAAGTGATCAATGGAATACTGAAGTCTGGGAAGCAGTTTTCGTTAACGCAAAAATCTGACAGTCCCCTTTTGTGGCAGTGGCATGATAAAGTTTATTTAGGTGCAGCTCACGGAATGGCCGGTATTTTGTACATGTTATTGCAAGTAAGTTACAGTAGTACATAATGTGTTAGTATATATAATGTTCTCAAAATGCTGTGTCCATACCTAGCGAACGACTGCCAACCCCTCCAACCAATTAGCAGATGGTGTTTTGAGCAATCGTTTGGTATAGTATAGTACTAGTAATAATATATAATGGTGGACATTTCACACAGCGCCATCTAGCCTCAAAGAAAGCTAAGCATAGCTTGTTTCATGGGAACCAGACAACTGATATACATACATACTTTTTTTTGTAAATTCATATTAACACCCATATACAGAACAAACATCTGTGTTCACACAAATGTTTGGATGGGTGGGAATCGAACCCACGAGCTACAGCAGGGTTACTACCAGCTGAGCTATGAGGCCAGACGAATAGTTCATAACTATATAGGTACCTGAAACAATTATGCATAGGGTATTCAAAATCAAAAACTTTATTTCCATAGAATTAATAAAGAAATGGCTAGGAAACGTCAATAATATTCAAAACATAAGGTCACGCGTACTTATCACTAAGTTTGACGCCTGTTCAAACCCTATCCGACCCTCCACGGGGAAGAACAGACAAGAAACCCCTAATGGAGAGATTCCTTTTTTTTCGCGAGCACGATCCTGGTATTAAGGGTCGGCAGCTCTTCAGCATTGCCACTGGTACTGTAGATTTCAGTTTGTTGTTTCAGGCCCGTCGCTATATAAATATAATTGAAATGAACAACTTCATAAAACCTACTTTGGATTGGTTAATGAACAAGCAGTTACCAAGCGGTAATTTTCCATCATCTCTGCAGTCCAGCTCTAAGGACAGATTGGTTCAGTGGTGCCACGGTGCACCAGGATTTGTTCCATTATGTATCTTAGCATCTCAGGTATCTTTAACAGCTAATACTAGCAGTAGAACGTGTGCCCAGTTTGTCCAGGGAAGAACTGCCACAATACCCATTTCTTTCCAAGCGGTAATGCATTCGCGTTACTGTGTTTCGACTTAAAAGGTGTGGTTGCCGGTGAGATTACAGACACACGAGACATTCCACCTTCACGTCTCAGAGTTACGGGCGCATACAATGCGACTTGGGTGTTGTCATACCCAAGTCTTGCTGCTTGTTATGGGAAGAGGTTACCACTTAACACCAGTGAGCCATCTGCTTGTACTTTATGTAATAAAAAAACCTTATTACTTCTGTATTTGCAAGTTTTCTGTTTATTTACTGAGATAATATGTTAGCTTGTTGAATCAATTGCAGGTATATGAAGATGACAAATATATGAATATTGCATTGCAACTGGGCGATGTTATTTGGCAACGCGGACTTTGCACAAAGGGATATAGTTTGTGTCACGGAGTCAGTGGGAACGCGTACTCTTTCCTTCAGTTGTACCAGGCAACAAAGGTAAGTTCATACCATATCACGCAATAACACTAGATATATGTAACCGGCTTCATCGCCAATGAACTAGAATGATTCCTTGTCGTCCAATTTTTTTTTTTTTATGTGATGTAGGTGAAAGAACGAGCTGACGGCCCACCTAATGTTAAGTGGTAACCGTCGCCCATAGATAACAGTATGAGTCAAGCCCTCTCCACCAGAGTATGAGATGACTCAAGTCGCACTGCGTTGCGTCAATCACCTCGAGACGGGGATGTTACGTCTCATGCGGCTGCAATTTCACCGGCACCCACTCCCTTCCACCGGAACACGAGTGCATCACTTATTTCCGGGTATTTTGATTTAACAACCAAACTACTGAACCGATTTTGATGAATTTTCTATGGGCTCAATCTGATAGTACATGATTTCAAGAAAAAAAAAAACCATTTCGTTTTACAAATGACGGAGATCTGAGGTAAAAAACAAAATAAAATACAACCGAATTGAGTACCTGCAACTTTTTCTGAAGTCGGTTATAAATGAAGTTGTGTTGCAGAAGCCAATGCATCTGTACCGCGCGGGGTGCTTCGCGGAGTGGTGCGCGGTGGAGCGCCCCGGCACAGAGCTGCACCGGCCCGACACGCCGGCGTCTCTCTTTGAAGGGTTGCTCGGCCGTATATACTTAGCTGACGATATGTGCCACGCGATGGATGCATTATTCCCCGGTTTATGTGTCTGAATACTTTTGTCTAATACACTGAATAAAACGCGCGTGTGTTTACATTAATTTATTTAAAAATCACGTATTAAATATTATAAGTATATGTATAATATCTTTAATCTTATTACAGCTAAATAAAATATACTTAAGGTAATATCGCGATCATGTATGGTAGACCAAATCTTTGTACCAAAACATATGACAATAATATGAGTTTGAATTAGTAAGCAATTTACTTATGATTTGTGACTATCATCTCTATTAGCTCAGTTTAATATTGTGACTTGAGACTAAATTGTGGACGACTACAAATCAGAAGCCACAAATAATCCAGTAAAAGAATCATCGAACAAATATTAATAAAACTCAGCTATGCCAAAATATTTCAACACACATATTGTCATAAAACTAAGGATATAAAATCAAAAATAAGTACGGTAAATATGTGTCACATCTACATAATAAGGCAATAGGTAAAACGTCTTTCAAATTCTTAAATAAAGCCTTTTTATAATAAAACTATCTCGAGTTGACTGAATCACTCCACAGTTTATCCCAGTTTGTTCGGAGGAAAAAAACTCAAAACTGTCTCTATCCCCCTATTTCATTAAATACTCTGTCAAATCTCAAAAACCAACATCCAAATGTGCCAGCATTTGGATACCAAGTATCTTGAAGGTTGAGTTAACGGTGTGGGCTTTTAACGGACACACATTCAAGAAATTAGCTCGCTCGTTAAAAAAGTGTTTTACTTACTTCGCTACACAAGTTTTTTTACATGTTTTATAGTTGTTTAGTCATGTTTGTGTCATCAGTAATATTTTAAAGTGGGGTCCTGAGTCCTGTCGATACAAATGATACACAAGATGTTAAAATATCAAGACCAGCTTGTCAAACCTAATGGTGCCATAGGCTTGATGAGGGTAGTTTTCAATGGGAATCATATTCCTGCGTCATGCTTCGAATATGGTCATATTTAAATGTTTTTGAAGAATGTAATTACAGAAAATGATCCCGTACCTAGCAGTATTTATAAGAAAAGGACTATGTCATCACCGGCTTCGAAAATACCCTAGGCTATGAAGCCATGATCCCGGGGCCATGCCGTGGTGATAATCATGATGATAGATGTGGGTTGAAACATTTCAGCTTGGAAGATTTCGTCTATCAACTATCGAGTTTTGTCGGTATCAATTTGTACATTTTTTGTTTTACCATATTACACATATGTATATAAAAATGCAACAGTTGCATTGTTTGCATCTGCGTCTATTGATGTTGAACTATGCGGTAGTTATATAGTATTTATTTACATTGGAAGATTCTTGGTTAATGGAAATTCGGGGCTAAATTTCTCATTTGATCAAATGTATATACAAGATTAAGTGATCTCACTAAAGAAACTAAGGAGTTTGTTGGTCGGCGTGCTCGTAACGTGGCGTTCACATGTATAAATAAATTAAAGTTGTTGATCTACCCGCATGCCATGCAATTCAACATCTCTCCATATTCCCGTTTCATCCGAAACCTTGTTACGGAATCTTCCAGACAACATTCGCGTCACGCAGACAATAAAAATCATGCAAAATTCAGAATTTCGTTCAAATTCGTATAAATTGTACAACGGCTTTCAAAACTCTGTTTTTTACAAGAAATGACTTTCGAAATTTGAGATTTCGCTTCGCATTTGAAGTCCCATTTATTAGAAAAAAAGGGTCGTTCAAAAAACGCATAAACATTCATGGCAGTAGTCAAGAATGTCAGTACAATTAATCCTAATTTTAACGAAATTCGGAATCTGTAGCGACATTGCTCACTTGACGTGAAATGCCCAACAATTTAATAATCCAGTGCTTTCTAAGAAAACGAATTAACCACTAAGCAGCTTTAAAGATTTGTTGCATGAAATACAACAGATTTTTGACAACCTTTACTGTTTATGAAGTGGCCGCAAGAACTTTCATTTTGATGTAAGCGATAGTGGTTACTTGAAAGTAATTAATCTTTTAAAAAGGATATCGACAAGCCAAAAGCTTATATAGTTTCATAAACTATTTCACTAGTGACCAAATTACGGGCGTAATCCCAATTTGGCAGAACATTTGGTCATGATACTTTCAGTTATGTGCAAAGCCAAAGCGCAGAGACCGTGAACCAACCTAACTTTTAATTTAATATAACATGCCCCCTTTTCTGGTGTTCATTCGTTAAATAACAATCAGTTCCAAGTTATCTTTAACACCAATGATATCAATATAATCACCGATAAGTTTTACTACCAATAGTGTCCCAACAGCTCTTGTCTAGTAGCTGTCGTCACAGGAATACGTTTTACGGACTATACTTGATCTACAGCGGTGCGTGCAAGAGTGGGGGGGAGTGGCCGCGCTGGCACCGTGCGAATAAAACTAGAAAGGTCGTCTGTCAGTAAACAGTTGCGGTGATGCAGTGTAGGTGAGTGGTTAGCATGTGTCAGAGCAGCGCGGCGCCGGCCTCAGCGCGCGAGTGCGGCAGCGGCGGGCCGGCGCGCCACGAGTTCTCCCCGGGGTGGTATATCTCGACGCTGCTGAGCGTGGCCCGCGCGCGGTAGAACGCGCGCTCGCCGCTGCTCTCGCTGTCGCCGCCGGCCGCCACCACCATGCCCTCGGCAGCGCCCGCGGCGCACCCCGCGCGCGCTTCCTTCAAACTCGCTACCTCCTCCCAGCAGTCCTGACCACCAGACCACCACAATACAAAACAGTCATACAATTATGAAATACTTCCTGGTTGGTGAGGGGTCTTATATAGGTGTTGGAAAATTGGACAATACGCTAACAGTCGAAGGTAAGTACTACCTACTCCTGTTAGTGTCACTCTGTCGGACCAATGTGGTGAAAAATTTAAGTACTCTTCAAAAGCTCTTTTAGTGCACTAGTAAACACGTATTCGAGTATTTGTTTCTAGGTCATGTCGGTTTCCTGCCGATGATTTCCTGCAACGTTTTGAGAACATATTTTTCAAGTGACATTTACTAATTGGTTCAAGTCAGTATTTGAACCAGCGACTTGCGGATCGAACTTCGGAGGTCTGTGCCGCTGACCAACCACGCTCTCGCCTCGTCCAAACTCTTCTTCCAAAGAATGGTATACTATTTGGATGCATTGGAGCCACAATGCCAAGTTCATTAACAGTAATAATAATAATAATAATGGTGGACAATTCACACAGCGCCATCTAGCCCCAAAGTAAGCTAAGCATAGCTTGTGTCATGGGAACCAGACAACTGATATACATACTTATATACTTTTCTTTTGTAAATACATACATTTAATACATATTAACACCCAGACACAGAACAAACATCAATGTTACAAATGTCACATAAATGTTTGTCCTGAGTGGGGATCGAACCCACGACAGCGCAGAAGGTAGGGTTACTAACCAACTGAGCTATGAGGCCAGTGATCTACAGAGCTGATGGCAGAAGCGGGTCAAACAGATGGGGGGAGGGCGGGAGTGGGGGTGTGTGTGTGTGGGGTGTACTGACGTCATCGAAGCTGTATCTCTCGACGGAGGTGAGTACGTTCCGCTTGGGCGCGTTCCCGCCGATGACGTATAGATAGTTGTCCAGTATGACGGCGGCGGCCTGGCTGCGCGCGTGGTGCATCGGCGCGAGCGGGTGCCACTTGCGCGACGCCGGGTGGTAGCACAGCAGGTCGCGCGTGTACCGTCTGTGCGTGTGCGTGCACCCGCCTACTATGTAGATCACACCTGGATACACACACAAACACTACCATTTTATATAATAAGTAGACCGCATCGTCACAACCTACCCTACATGTTAAAAACTGATTGAAATTAGGAAGGAACTAATGCCTATGATACAGGCCCGGCCTAGTTTAGGCATTAGAGATTTTTTATGTGTATACTTTCTCGTGTAAATTAATTTAACAAATACACCTTGATAATGATCAAAATTAAGTGTACCAATGTCGCTAAATTTAAGATGATTTACAATAAATGATGATGATGATGATATCTCACTTAACACCTGGTGAGATTGCGGTCAAATGCTTATCTATCGCATATGAAAATAAAAATGTACATATATATATATAAACTTGTTAGTAGGTCAAAGTGAATCAGAATCATTTATTTGCATAAAGCCTGGTAATATGTACAAGATGTTAAAGTTACACAAAATAGTACCACAAACTCTGTCATTACATGACGTTCAATAATTAAGAATAAAAAATGTATACAGAAAAATTATAAAGACAAAAAATAAATACAACGAAGTTGATTTCTTCAGAAATCTTGAACAATTATCATATGACAGGTCTCACAGCTCAGTTGGTAGTATCTGCCTTCTGCGCTGTAGGTTGTGGGTTCGATTCCCGCCCAGAACAAATATTTGTGTAACGAATATAGATGTTTGTTCTGGGTCTGGGTGTTGATATATGCTATTTGTATGTATACAAGTATTATATCAGTTGTATGGTTCCCATGACACAAGCTATGCTTAGCTTACTTTAAGGCTAGATGGCGCTGTGTCCACCAATGTTTATTTATTCCCGTTGCAGCCCGTAATGCGACCTCTGAACTGTACACAGAGTGATAGTGTCACGTGCATAGCTAGCGATATTGTTTTTTTTTTTCTATGTGATTGAGATACGGAACGAGCCGACGGCCCACCTGGTGTTAAGTGGCAACCACGACCCATAACAATCGATGCGACTTGGGTCCCCCCTACTTGGTATGACAAGACTCACGTCGCATCGTATGCGCCCGTAACTCTGAGACGTGTAGGTGAAATGTCTCATGTGCCTCTAATTTCACCGGAAACCACACCTTTCAAACCGGAACACAGTAACGTGAATGCGTTACTGGTTGCCGGCAGAAATGGGCATGGTGGCAGTACTTCCCCGGACGAACTTGGCGTGAGTTCTACTGCTTTTCAAAAAACAAAAGTATATTGTGTGACCTTCAAAGTGTACGACGCCCATCCCGAAGCGCGGCTCGGGCATCCGTCCGCACACCATCCACTCGTTCATGAAGGGGTCGTACACCTCGACGGAGGCGCCCATATCGGAGCCCACCCACCCGCCGAACGCGTACAGGTTACCGTTCCACCCTGTGATGCCGAACTCGCAGCGCGCCTCCTTCATCGGCGCTATGTTCGACCATTTATCTGTCTGAACGACAACGGACAATATTGTTTTAAGTTTTATTGAAGGTGATTTTGATGTGAAACATCTATAGCCGCACGTAAAACCGATTTCTGGCTTGGCGACGCGTCGCCACGGCGTGAGCGCTGATTGGTCCGTTCAAGGTTACGACAAATCATAAACATTATTAGTGATGGGGTACTTAGTTTCTTACAAAATAATGTCGATGTTTCACATCTGCCAGGCGTCCCGTGACGGCTCACATTTTTTTACATGCTTTTATATAATTTGCAATGTATGTTTGTTAGGGTCAAATCTTTTAAAGCAGATATCCTCAACCCATAGAGCTGAAATTTTGAGCACAAGTTTAGCTTGTTTGACAATGCATGGTTAGCTAAGTGACGTCGTTCTAAATCCAATATGGCGGTCTAGTTATTTTTCATGTACTCCCATTCATATCGAAATAGTAAATATTAAAGGCACACAGCCATGCCACCCTTAAGTCCCAGCAATGCGCTGTAACTTAGATATTACATACTTTACTACGAGAAGACCCAGCTATAACTGTTGTAAATGGGCACGGCGTACAGCTTAACATCAAGTGGGCCACCTGCTCGTTCTGTCACCTATTCACATAAAAACAGCGATATGTTCGTTTCCTCTCTTCTCTACTGTCGTAATGTAAATCGTTACCTTTTAAATTAGTCATAATTTTAGGATTGGTTTGGTAGATGGTACCTGTGGATCGTAAACCTCTCCGTTAGCTAATATCTGACTGCCCTGCTCGCCGCCCACCACGTACACTCGGCCGCCTAACGTAGCGACGCCGGGCTGGATCCGCGCTATGCCCATAGACGACAGTTCCTCCCATTCCCTGTAAACATTCATGACATTCATGAAGGGCGAACAACAATGAACAAAGAAACATTGTGAAGTTAGGTTGACTTGAATGTTAACTATCCCACGTGTAACTGTGCCTTGTTAATGGATTACTATAGTTAACAATGGTTTAACTCAGTTTAGTCAAATGACTTCATTTTTTTATCCTAGTATGGGAGGACCCAAGTCGCATCGGCTGTTATGGGCCGAGGTTACCACTTAACACAAGGTGGGCCGTCGGCTCGTTCCGTAAACGTATTACATAAAAAAAAAAACACAACTAGTTTAGGTAAACGTCAATCAAAACAAAATCACAAATACACAAAATAAGTTAGTAGTTTTAGTTAATCCCTCGATTAAATCAGTGGCAGGCTATTTAGTATGCGTATTGGGTGTTGTGGTGTGATGTGGTAACTCACCCCTTGAGCAGGTCGTACTTGATCACTGTGGAGAGGATGTTGTCGGTGATGAGGGGCGGGTGCGTGACGGCAGTGTCGCGGCAAGACCCGCCCGCCACCACCAGGTAGCGACGCGCGCGCGCCCGCGGCTCCGCGCCCAGCGGCACCAGCGCGCCGCGACCTGACTTCTACACATACATACAGCGCCTGTCACTCGATCATGGAAAGACACGTGATGCTTAACACATAGCGAGATTACTCGATGGAGACGGTAGTCCGCCTTGTGAAGGCAAACAACGGGTCCTAGGACTGCGCGAAGCCAGGCTGGCTGTATGTTAGGCACTGGTGCTTCTGGCTGTATTCTGCAACCACCGACCCATATTGCGTTGTTGTGAGACCGGGACTTAGAGCAGCTCCCAGATCTAGACTGCTGTACTGTGTAGAAACAGACTCCCTTACTACTTAGTACTTTGTGACAATTGCTATGGATCCAATACGCGGTCTTGTCGCAGTATACGATCTCTTCCAGACTACTAGAAACTAATACTAAAATAAAAGTAACAACGTCCCATTTAATCCGCGTAATTAGACAATAATAATAGTCTTACAAAGTAAACTCCGATAAACAGGCAGGTAAGTTGGCAATAAGGGTATATTGAAACAGAACTTCATCATCAATGTTACATGTAAATAAACTACACTTTTCGTAAAGCATGCATAGATTTAATGAGAAAAAAATGGTGCTAATCTAGAATTTTGATCACATGAACCATTTGACTGTTGAGTCAGGGCTTTCTGAAATTAAGGATGTAACATACCATAGCGACAGTCACTTACCATATCTTTCCGGACTGTTTTTAACGCTACTGCTATAGATGGATCTTGAACGTTTTTAATGGCCTCATCCAGCACTTCGGGCGATATCAAAGGAAGTCTCACATGACTTAGAACTTCAAAACAGTGGCGTCTTCTACCCACAGAGTCGTGCTCTAGCCACCTCAAAGCTGGGTATAAAACCTGAAAATAATATCAGCACATTTAAAAACAAATGCGCGTGCAGCACCGTGCAAGATATAGAAGTTAAACTTCTTAAAAAATACAACGCGCGCAGGCGCGATACTATCATATTCAGCTTACTTTGTATCGTATATACGTCGCACTCTTTTGCTCCACTACCGTGGCGTCGGAATATATAGCTCTCTTTCTATTTCTCTCTAAATCATATCTTTCTTCTCATTCATGTAACGAAATGTGCGTAACGTAGCATGACGTTAAAAATTTACTAAAAAATAAGTATTTGTCTTGGGTAGGAATCGTACCATCGCACAATGGTACATCTGAACTCACTAAGAGTCACTATATTGTTTTTTTTTTTTATGTGATTAAATGATGGAACGATCTGACGGCCCACCTGATGTTAAGTGGTAACCACCGCGCATAGACAACAGCAATAATAATGCAATTTCACCGGCACCCACTCCCATCCACCGGAACACAGCAACATGAGTCCATCACTGCTCGGCGGCAGATTACCAGGTGTGGTGGCAGTACTTCTCTGGGCGAACTTGGCATAAGTGCTACTGCGACTTTGTGTTGCTCCTTTTGCACCACCCGAGAGATACGTGTAGGGATTCAAAATGTAATCACCTACGGACGCGAGCATTTTGCCCCCCCCCCCCCCCCCCAAGTTATTATTACCTGTGCTTCACTATCCACTTTAAGTTGTTCTGAAGATAAAAGTGTGACTAGTTGCTGTAGGGGCAGCTCAAGTAGCTCATCGCCGTTCGCCACTATATTCCAGTTGGTCTGAGCGTGTTCCAATGCTTCATTTGCAAGTTCAATACAATTGTGAGCTTCTGAAAATCTGTGATATGTAATTTTAGATATTTTTTTCATTCAGTTGTATAGTTTTCCCCAAAGGGTTGGCTAAAATAATAAATATTTTGACACTTTTGTCACTTTATTTCTTGTATGTAACTAACTCTCGAAACCTACCTACCTCTATAACCATCCAAATCAAATGTATCATGGCTCAAACTTAAATGTACGAAGAAGTATGAAGGAAGTGAATTAATATAATTCATAAATATAATTTAGTGAAACTTTTGAGATTAACTCAAGAGATTCTTGGCCTTATACAACAGAAATGATGAAACAATGACAAACCTAAAAATGCCTAAGGCATTAGATGGATGCAGTTCCCTCCTCAAGAACTCTCCACACCCGGTGACAAGCTCCCTTAGTTGAAGCATATCAGCAGCAATTAATAAATGTTGCACTGAACCTTTGTCTATAATAATTTCACCTGAAATAATAAAACAATTTATGTTTAAACTAGCATAAAACTTGTCTTAAAGTTTTTTTTTATGTGATTGACATACGGTACGAGCCGACGGCCCACCTGGTGTTAAGTGGTAACCTCGGCCCATAACAATCAATGCGGCTTGGGTCCTCCCCTACTTGGTATGACAAGATTCAAGTCGCATCGTATGCGCCCGTAACTCTGAGACGTGTAGGTGGAATGTCTCATGTGCCTGTAATTTCACCGGAAACCACACCTTTCATAGCGGAACACAGTAACGCAAATGCGTTACTGCTTGGCGGCAGAAATGGGCATAGTGGCAGTACTTCCCCGGACGAACTTGGCGTGAGTTCTACTGCTCTTAAAGTGAATAATAATCATTACTAATTCAATACCCAACAGTTATTTTTCTAATCAAAATGCTTTTTAACCGGTTCATAATAAAATGTATTTTACCTGTATAAATAAAGTCTATAATCTTAGCAAGAATGTCAGGTGGGACACTGGGTAGTGCCACATGTCCTTTATGACTCTCTTCCAAGCCCACACTGAACATTGCATCAAAATATTCTGAGCTGGCTGCAAGCACAACTCGATGAGCCTGAAACAGAATATAAATAATTGTTTTGACCATACTTTCTAATGTAGTAAATCCTAAACTATTCTAGTATAGGTCACTAAACTAGAATATGAAAAACACATGTAACACATTTTTTAACATCAGCGAAGGGGAGATGAAAAAAAAGACTGATGAAATATATGAATATGACATTCATACTCAATACATATTGATTCAATCTGTTCTTTTTTGTGAGAATGCATTCAGGATGGAAGCATTAGCATTTGCCATGTGCTTGCAGCCAGGCACATTGCAGAGATGCTCACTTTAAGGGTCCAGAATTATAGATAGTTGTCATTACAATTCAACGAAGATGTCAGTACATACTCCTTGTACATATTCATAGATTATGAACTATAGTCAAGTTACATTACCCATCAAGAAAAAAATGTTCAAAAGATAAACAGTGTAATATTTTTATAAAGGTGTCTATTTATTTATTTAACCGTGATATACTTCTACTTTACCCTCATTTTTGTGTTCTCTTAATACAAATATATTCAGAGATGTTTACATTTGGTTGAGTCAACTTGTTATAAATCCTTGACAAGTGTAGCATACCTTAATCGTCGTTGATCCTGAAATTAGATCTATATCACAAAACCTTTCATCTCTCTTCAAATGGTGTAAATTCAATGATATTTTGGTAGCGTATTCGTAGCACTTGTATGTTCGAGCTCCATCTTTATTAGATTTATCACAAACATTTGTAGTCATTTTTAAAGGTACATTATAAGCTGACTATTAATTTATTCAATTTTTGATATTTATAAAGCCAATCCTATAAAAAGAGCAAATAAACACAAAGGCAGACAATAAAGTAAATCACACGGACACGAAAATGTACACAACAAAGTGAATGTAAAATAACACCAGACAGCTTGACAAGTGATTAGTGAAAGTGACAACCAATACCAATCATTCGGTGGTCCGAATATTAGCTGACAAAGCGTGGCATAATAATATACAGAATGGAAAATCCCGACCATTGCAAAGAAGAACGTTAAAGAAAAGTTGAAAATAAAACATCATTTCACAATTTCATATGTTCGATCACGAGGAAACCGACATGCCCAACAACCTATAACCGAAAATTCGAAGACACCCATCAAGTGCACGAAAAGAGCCTCTTTGAGGCGCATTTTAATCCATTCACCCACTGTTCGAGAGAGCCAGTACCTAACATGAGTAATAGTGGTAACACTTTTGAATTGGCATGTTTTAAAACATAAAGCAACAGTGCGAACGTAAACCTAAACCGTGACATAGTGTATTGACAAACATGTACTATGTTATGTATATATTTTTAGCCAGTGTGAGCGCAGTCTAGAGATCTGGCGTCGGAAATACTTAGTTTCCTTGTACCTCTGAGGTTTAGTATTATAAAATATCGGCGATCAAAACAAAACTCTCGTTTTCGTTGCTTTGTGTTATAATTAAAACGGCCCACTATGTTGAACAAAGTTCTGCTGTCATCAGACGTCGCCCTAGTGTGTATGCAACATGCTCTCTCTACAGAAAAAGAGGAAATTATGGGCCTACTCATTGGAGAGGTAAGATTACATTTCATATGTAAACCAGCTTTTGTCCTGCGCGTATTATTTACCCTTATATTTAACATTATTGCAGGTTCACAATAACGACACTTTGGTTTCCATAGTTTCATCAGTTATTCTTCGGCGACTTGACAAGAAACCAGACCGCGTAGAGATATCCGAAGAACAATTAGTACAAGCCACAATGAAGGCAGAGGAACTGGCCAGCGAGCTGGGAAGACCATTGCGAGTCGTGGGCTGGTATCATTCACATCCACATATAACAGTTTGGCCTTCACATGTAGGTCAGTGGACATTTTTCCTTAGAACTCATAACTTTATTGTATTTATTCTCCTGTACTTTACATTCTGCTCAAACTTACGGTCACATTGAACTGAGCCAAGTTATAAAGCAACTTCTGCTAAACAGTAACACATTCCCATTTCTGTATTTTATGGTGTGAAAGATGTTGCTGATAAAATTACAGGCATGTGATTCTATCTCCATGTACCAAAGATATGGGCAGAATCACATGAAAACTATACGAAGATCCTTATAATATAACAAATAACAACAGTTTTGTTTAATATTTACAGATCTTTCTACACAGTTCATGTATCAGAGAATGGATCCAAGTTTCGTTGGTATAATTTTTGCTGTATTTCTGACTGAACAGACAACAAAAGCCCCTTCGGTAATTAGCATTCTTATGTTTATGAAGAGTGTAGATGCAGAATACAAATAATTAATAAAACATTTCAATCTTTAAGGTACAAGTGACTTGCTTCCAATCAGTAAATGAAGGGTCTTCACAAAGTAGAAGAGAAATTGAGATGGAAATAATAAATAACAGTGACTCTTTATTGTCTAACAATTTTGAGGTAAGTTCCAACAGTTGGTTGATGTGAGAAGTCAAAGGAAATAGGACACTGATAAAAAAAAGACTTTTCTCCCTGTAAAATTAAACACCTGTTTTTTTAATGATCCCACTGGGGAGGGCATGCTGAGAGAATGTATTTAAGGTGTGTTAATCTCTAGGGTTTCACAATTAACCATATTGCATTTAACTACAAAATTATCACTTGATGTTAAGTGATTATGAAATGAATAGTTAGGAAAGTAAAGAAAACTCTTAAAATCAGAATAAGTTGTAAAAATAATTTATGCAATGAGTTAGAGTTACATGGTGTTTGTATCTTTAATTAATGTATATATAAATACATCTTGATACGTTAAGAAACCTTAAAATAAATTTTCAGACACTTATCCAATTACCTGCTATTTTGAAAGAAGAAGAAGATGAAGCTTACAATAATGAAGCCCTTCAGAGCGAGAATGATGACATAATAAACCGACAACACAATGCTGCTGTTCGAACAATTGCTATAGGACACATTGTTGATAAGGTATGCATAATTTCATTAAAACCAGCACTTATAACTTATCATGTATGCTGTACCATCACTTAACCACATAAAGGAGATATCAGTTTTAACTTCATTTTAAAGTCCCATTTGTATTCTCAATAAATGTTGTTATTTACAGATGTCAAGGCCAATGTTGGAAGCTTTGGTGGCCCGGAACTCACTTAACAGTATTCGCCTCAAAGCATTGAAAAGACAGCATAAGGAAATGATGATGAAGTTAGAAAGCATGTCCGGGTGTCAAATCACTATTTAAGTTGATGATAAGTAATGTTAAGGAAAATAAATATTATTCAAATGAAATAGTTGGATATTTCAATCATTCAAATTACTGATTTATTTAAATTACAAATGTGAGGTCAAATGATTATTGATAACAAAAACATTTATGTTACATTCAAAATGAATTACAAGAGATGGTAACTTTACTAATCAATTTGGCATTTACGATGATAAGTAATGTTAAAGAAAATAAATATTATTAAAATGAAATAGCTAGATATTTAAAAAACCATTCAAATTATTGATTTATTTAAATTACAAACGTGAGGGTGAATGATTATTGATAACAAAAAGAAAACATTTATGTTACGTTCGAAAAGAATTACAAGAGATGGCAACATTACTAATCAATTTGGCATTTACAAATATATGCTAAAATTCAATCAAAAACCCTTTTTACTAAAATGTCTACATTATCTGTATATGTTTTTAATTCAAGTCACTTTTATCAATAATTTCAAAGCCATCTGAGGAATCGATACTAGAAACTCTTTTCTTCTTATCTTTTTCAGATTGCATGATGTTTGTAACAGCCCCTGTTATATTCCAAAAAGCATTATAAGCACTATTGCTCCAAGAACTAGCTGGCTCTACCACTTCTAACGTTGATATAAGTGGCTCTCTGTGCTGATCTGAAATAAGTAATAAACAATGATTAGGCAACATATATCATGGTCATACCTGTACATTTAAAAATATACAACTTACTAAGTGGAATATATTCATCTTCACTGGAGTCTGAGGTTTCTACGTCTTTCTCAAGGGATTGCACTTTTTCCATAGAAAAGTTTGTTACAATAGAACTGTTTTCAGAACTATCACTGCCTTCTTCAATGGGTATGTCATGAGGTTTCCAGTAATCTGAAATTATTATGTAACTTACTAAGACACAGGCTACAAGAAGTTGCATTCATGGAATGCAGGCGCATGGCCATTGATGACTAATTTCAAAAGTATTATTAATACATTTTATTTTTATTTTTAAATACAGACATTAAAACTCAGCCACAGAACAAACACCAATGCTTTTGCCCTGGGTGGGAATTGAACCCACAACTTACAGCTCAGAAGGCAGAGTTACTACCAACTGAGCTGTGAGGCCTGTCAGTGCTGAATTGCATATACTCAGCTCCATTCATGATCAGCTGTCATTAGCCATTATTTTAAATTATGAAAATCATATAAGTTTTCACTAATATTGTGTGGTCATATACACACACCCTCTGTTTTTTCTTCAACAACGCATAAATAGTATCATTTATTTTATAAAAATACTTTTAATATGTACTCAGATATGCTGTTTTGTTACCTAAACTATGTTTATCATCCAGATATTGAGTTGCATTTTTTTCAGGTTCAATTGACAACAGTTTTATGTCCACATCTGATGCGTCGGGGATTAGACCCTCGAGCTCAGTATCAGATTCTGAAAAATAAAAGTAAATAAACTTAAATGATAATCAAATACCAAAAACAATGCAAGTATCTTAAAGGTAAGCTTACCGATATCCTGGACAATTTTTGAAAATATTCTCTTTACTGGAGGGATAACTTTATATGAAACACACAAGAACATGAAGCAGAAGTAAATAATGATGTATCCATTAAAATATTTTCCTATGAAAAATGTTGTACCCAATACAATATTCACTGAGAGAAATGCCTGAAAAAGATTTTATTAGATAAGAATATAGTATGTTACCATTACTTAACTGAATAGGTAAGATTTCTTATGGTTGTACTAAAATACATACTTTGGTATGATTTGTTTCTCTTACAAAAACATAGTCTTGCCACCTTCTACAAATCCAGTTACACAATTTAGTGATAGTGTGATTCAACTGGGCAGCGTCATGACGGGCCATTCTTTTAAGACATGATGTTCTATGTTTGTATTTCAGCCAGGCTTCAAATGCGTCCATCAACAGCGCCGTTATAGTGAGGCAGAAAATAAATTGTACTAAGCTGACCTGTCTGTAGACACAAACTCTGTAAAATAGAAAAACATATTGGTTACTAATTAATTCATCTCCTGAATTGATGATTGATAATTTGAATATTAACTGGTTAACTGGCTAAGTCTGAATAAAAGAGAAGTAACAGCCTGACTGTCTGACTGGATTTAGCTAATGGATGCATAAGCCATAGATATTGTCGACATAAAATAATTTTTATTCTAAAATTGAGTTCACTTAGGCAGGGGCTGAGTAAAAAATGTTCTATAAAGAAGCTACTAAGGGCTGTCCTTGGTAGCTCTTTCTTAGAACCCATTAGAGCATGTAGTAAGAGTAAGAAGATCTGTCTTGTTAGATGTATATTTTTTATGTTGTGTTTAGGCAAAGAGGCCTATGACCCGTCTGATGTTAAGCGTTCACCAGTCTATAAACTTCAGCAACACCAAAAGCTTTACTGATGCGGTGCCTATCCTGGAGATGTTGAGATGGAAAGACAGAGTAAGCTGAGCTTGTCCGGGGAAAACAAGTGGCATTGAGCTAACCCCTTGTCATATCTATGTTACCACTATGTTGTAAACCACAAGATAAGTGGTCCAGTTGGAGCAATCTGCCTACCCCTTAGGGGCGAGGCTTACCTGGTATATACACACTTAGCAAGTAACTACAAATTTATTAAAAGAAAAATAGTTGGGTGTTGATGAACTGAAATCGAATCGTTATTAAATACTTACAAATAAATTATGTGCCAGAAGGAAATAAATGTTACTGAGAGCCATAAGGTTTTCCAAAACAAAACTTCTTCAAGTAATTCTTTGAATATCACAAAAAAAAGCGATCTTTGTGAATTTGTGTTCTCGCGTGGAGTAACAGATCCCCAACTCAAACTCATTTTATTTCGTAAAGTAGCAAACATATTGTTTTAATTATTCACTTGTGTGACCAAACTTGGCACATGTATTCTTTAGTGACAAAGAGCACCTTTTTATGCGTACATACGGCTATTATTTTAGTTCGCGTTTTTTTTTTTGTACATAAATATAAATAATTTCGCAACAGATTAACGTTGACATTGACAGTGAGTACTGCTTAAATGATAGGTTAGATTATTATACATTGTCTTACTAGATTAGAGCATGGCATGATAATGTACAATGTAAAGCGCGCAGCTACTGAGTAGGTGAGTAGTTCCATGGTTGGCACAGTGTACCACTGCGTCAACAGTGACATAATGGCTGCACGTGCACGACCGACGTCCGGATCGCTCACGAACGGTGAACTGAGACAATCTCTGGCTCCTCTGTCGACTCAAGGTTTTAACAGGTCCCTCGGTGTACGCAAAGCTATTTAGTTATTTGAATTTAATAATAAACAGGAGATATTTTACTACAGCAATAAAAAAAAACTCATTATATATTAAGGTGTGCTCTTCTGCTTCGCTCTTCTGAATCGAAGTTTTGGTGACTTCGATTTTTCAAAATTAAAATTTGCTAATAGTTGAAGAGTTGAAGCATAATTTTTTACGGTTAGTTCCATTGTTTATTTTATAAATATTTTCAATAATATTTATAAAAAAAAGTTATTTACTTCACGCCTAATTCTAAGGGGAGTCTAAATAATGCCTGACAATTGATAACACGATATTGGACAGCCGAACATTATTGACTGTACAATATGGTCGCACATTATTGTCATGTGTACATATAACAAATGTATGACCAGGAATCTTTTGTGTTCAGTATCGGTATGTACTAGAAAACCACACACAAACTGAATTATGTATCAGGAAGTGCATTATCTTGGCTGTACATTATTGTCTCACTCCGAAAATTAGTTTCTGCTGGGTGTAAATATCCGAATTCCTCTCCCTTCCCCCTCCCGCACCCGCACTTCCTTCCTATAGCGGCCCTAACTAGCTAGTGAGTAAAGATGAGTTAATACCGATATTTTACAATATCACTGATACTGATAGTATATTCATTGAGAAGTATTATAATACCTAAACTAATATTGGATATCACTGATATTCATGATATTGGTGGCTATACCTAATACTATGAATACCCATCTACCTTAATATTATTATCACGTTTATTGTGAAATTAATATTAATGCCTATTATGTATGCCTTTCATTAATCTAAAACGATCAAACACTTTTAGGTAGTTAAATAAAAGTTTACAAAAAAATGTGGGTGTAAACAATTATTCAATCAATTTATTACAATAAATAAAGAAAAATGTAATAGGCATAACATAAAACATAGTAAGTAAAATGTAATGTAAATTATGTAAGTAAGTCAATGATATTTTTTTATTAACATGTTTGTCTGAAGTAAGTTGCATTTCAAATATCCCGCCGGCCCAACCACTCAAGCGTCCACCCCGCGCAAACGACACTCGCTTCGCTTCACCTGTCCGCGCATTAAACGTCACATTCGTTTTCTACAACCGCGCGAGTAGTCTACAAAAACGATTAGGTACTACTGAGAAACTACTGTAGCCACAGTTGATTAAAAAATACTCCCGAAAAGTTCAAAGAATCGAAAATCTAATGAACTTCAAAATAAATTACTTAGATTGATGACAAAAGAAGAAAATAAAGCTTAAAGTTGGGGATATTCGAAAAAAATGTCGTGTATCCTTATTGTTTCGAGTTTTACAAGAAAATATGAAAGTTAATAGGAAAAAGGTTCTCCTTCTTATCTCCATGAGCGTTTTGATTTCCTTGTCCCTCGTGGTAAGCCATGTCGGTCATCTGTGTCACTTCTTCTTAAAATCCCCTCTCATTCTTCTAGTAGGTATGGTGGTTCCTTCACCGTAAAAGCAGCTCGGCTATGGAATAGCCTTCCACATGTAATCCAAGACAGTCCATCGCTTGGTATATTTAAAAGAAAAGTTAAAGAGCACTTTCTCAACATGTAATTATAATATATATTAATATATATATATATATATATATATATATAAATTTATAAACATTATGTATATTGATATTGTATTTATGTATTTATTTGTATATAAAATATATATTATTTTGTGTAAGTAACACATCATACCCACCTTTTGTTAACAAACGTTTTCTAGCCTCAAAGGTTTGCTGGAAGAAAACTCTTTTTAGGGTTAAGCTCGCCTTTGTACATATTTTTTATATATGTTAATTTATGTTTATTTTTACTGTGTACAATAAAGAATAAAGAATAAAGAATAATTCTTTTATGTAACAGAGTACACGATATGCCCTTTAAAATGATATCAGAATCTCAGTATAAATATTAAGCTTTCTCACAAAAAAACAAATATAGAAGTACTTCCCGCCGGGTCAAGCAAGAGGCCTCGGGCGACGTAACCATCCATCCATTCATCCATCAGACGCATCTCAGTATATTTCGTTTGTTGAATGGTCTAGATGTAATGATAGTGAAGCATTATCTTATATTTAGCATTTATTTTTACATTTTACAATTTTCAACAACGTACAATCACAATCAATTGTAGCGTCGAGATCATGTAACTTTTCGGACCAAATTATTCTATGAAAACCTTTCGGGATCGTCGTCATTATACATATTTCGAACATAAAATATCTTCACGATTAATTTAATGTACCATCTTTATTACAAATATCGCAAAGAAACAAAAAAATACTTCATTTTAGTTCGATCACAAATTCACAAACAAGAATGGCGAACCGTCACTTTAACTTTTTTTTTCTAAATATTTTGTTCCTGGACAGGTACTATTCACTCTCACGGATGCCAAATTTAATATATTGCCATCTAGTAATTTCCCCTTGAACTATTAACAACTGATTGAGGCGCTGTACGCGCCTACATGACAAAATATGTCCAATGCAAAATAGTCCTTAAGCAATGCACAAAAGACTCACTTTCCCACGTAATTATTTGTCTCGCTTGTTCTGATCACGTATCACATATTAGCGAATCAGAGTGAGGCATAATTTACACGAAGCCCGCCGACAGATATATCAGCCAATGAATAGTGAATATGAGTAGAATACTGATATTATACGACCGATATTAAACGCCCGCTAATATGGTAGAGTGAATATTAAGTATTAGCATACCAGATTTCGTGGGATTACTGATACATGAATACACGACATATCACTGATATCTTAGCGAATACTAATATATCGGACTCACCCTTACTAGTGAGCGAGAGCGACCGGGCGCTGTGACGGGCTGTTCGTTATTATTTCACTGTATTGTGAGGCGTATTTTATTGATTTATATATTGCTTAGGTTGTTTGTTGTAGATATTTTGTCGTTGCAGTCCGCACAGGTTTGTTACAATTCATAATAATATCTGTTAGGTTTGAAACGAATAGTTTGTGTATACTATATTAGCTACCGGTGTCAGCACGGGCGTAATATAAAATTCAAAGACATTAATTGCTTTATTTTGTTATTTATTTAATAGGTATTTAAGTCTCTTTATTTCACAGAAAGATGGCATTGCTCCGGTCTATGAGTTCTACCAAAATAAAAAAAAGCATCTGTGTTTCAAGTAAGCCAACATGTTCTTTTAGTTCATCTACTGACGACTGAGAAGGTCATATTCATAAAAACATTGATTGAATGATTTATTATAACTTTTTATACATTGTCCCTATGCCCTATAAGTACATTTCAATTCATACTGTTTTCTGAAAGATAGTGCTCTAAGGCCTTCCAAAATGTATATGCCTATTCTGTTACATAAACCACCCCAATTTCTTTCTGAATTAAGAATTTAAATATATAAGTATAATATATTTGCAAGTAGAAATTGGAAGTACCTACTACTGCCACCATACTTATTTCTGCTGCAAAGCAGAATTGCATTTGCATTCCTGTGTTTTGGTTTAAAAGAATTGCATTATCATTTCACCATCAAGTCTCAAGAGTTGCAGATGCAATAAGATGTGACTTGGGTCACCTATATATACCCAAGTAGGGGGAGACCCATTTTGTAGTCCTTTTGTTATAGGCAAATTACCACATCAGGTCGGACAACAGCTTGTCCCTTCTTATTCACATATAAAAAAAGTCACTTCATAACAAAAAAAATATATTTATAGATAAAGCTAAAGGTGCAGAACTATACCAAATCAATTGTGTGTTTTGTAGGTGTAAGATGGCTATCCACTGGTGTCATGAAGGAGCCCTCCAAACCATCAATCATAACCGATGTCCCTGGCCCTAAAACAAAGCAATTGCTTCAGGAGTTGGAGAAATTACAAGTGAGGACATTTATCAGAGTATTCTTTCTGTACTACAACTACTATTCGAGTCACTAGTTATCTCGTACCAGTATGTTGAAAGGATTGAAGTGTGCCTCAAAGAGGCTCTATTTATGCACTGTTTGTAAAAAAAAACTGTATGGTGTATATGTAATGTTTTTCTTTATTCTCTTTTCCCTTGCTAAATGACCTCTTTCTGTCAAGTTTACTGTCCCTTAGTGAAGTTAGTGAAGGTCATTGATTGAATGTTAAAATCATCAAAATCAGGTGCAGTCTATAGCTTCAAGGTCATCAACCTCAAATCACCTTGACATTGGGTCAAAGTTGTTAACCGAATGATAAAAGCATGAAATCTTGTCTGAGCTCAATGTCTCCGGGGAGGAGATCATTGAAAATTGGTCAGTTCAATGACCCTATAATAGAATTACCTACCTACAAGTATCACGTTCAAGGTCATTGATGTGGGGGTCAAGTTCAATGACCCTGAGGTTGATCTTTGATTCTCCACCATAATACTCTCACATCAACGTAGATCATGAATATGTAATGTACCATTTGGTGTAGTTTTTGGCCAACATTTTTCAAAATCAAAGTCAAACTTTATTTTCATAGAATTTATAAAAAAATGGCTTGGAAACGTCAATAATATTCAAAACATATGGTCACGCGTACTTATCGCTAAGTTTGGCGCCTGTTCTGTTTTCAAGTTCTTAATGCATCTCTTATTTGCTGCACAGTGACCCAAAATCGTAGAATGAAAAAGGAAAATTGGAAAGAACCATGGGCTCAATTACAAAGAAAAAGCTATATTTGAATTTAATAAAAAAATATTTGTATATAGTTTGTTTATTTCTTATTTTAGCAAGCTGGTTCTGTTCAAATGTTTGCCGACTATGACAAGTGTGTTGGAAACTACTTTGTGGACGCAGATGGCAATGAGTTCTTGGATGCATTCACTCAGATATCGTCAGTCCCTCTTGGCTACAACCATCCAGAGTTATTGAACGCCTTTCAGGACCAGCATAGTTTGGTAACTCCACTATTTGGTACTTTGTTTTTTATTCCTCTTACAGCAATTTTATGATATCAGTTTTGCTCAATATCTAGTAAACTTTATACTAGAACCCATTAACCTAATGCTGAAGTTAAAGTCTTGAAGAATAACTTTTTTTTGGTTTATGATGATGATTGGTTTGGATATCCAAAAAACCTGGTTTGATAAAATCTATGCACTTTATTGAATTGAAGAAGACATTAAAATGTGTGCATTATTATATTAGTGGCTGTCTGTATTAAGTTTCAGAAGTTATAAATGAAGTATCATTTACAGAGGGCTTTGGTGAATCGGCCCGCCACTGGAGTGTTCCCATCCGCAGATTGGCCCGACATGTTGAAAAATGTTTTGATGTCTGTGGCGCCGAAGGGGCTTAGCAACATAGCCACTATGATGTGCGGCTCTTGTTCCAACGAGAATGCTTACAAAGCTGTCTTCATGTGGTACCGCTCCAGAGAACGCGGCGGAGCCACCACCTTCACACCAGAAGAGATGGACTCATGCATGCTGAATAGAGAGCCGGGAGCCCCTAATTTGTCGATTATGTCGTTTGAGGTGAGCCCTATTTCCTTAAACTGTGGTTGGAACTGTATAACTTATGTCTAGTTCGTCAGGAGAAGTAATGCCACCATACCCATTTCTGCAAATTGCAGCATTATAAAAAAATAAAATAAAATTAATAGTTGTATCTTTATAGTAGAACCTTTTATCTTTGTACATATGATGTGCGGTCATTTGAAAGTTACATGATAATGGACATTGTTCAATAGATTCAGTTTCGGGTAATGATTGTCAAGTATCTATAATATCTAATCTAGTGTACCTAGTAACTGGTTATGACTTTATGTATTGTATTTTATCACATGATACGAATTACTAAGCTGTTACTAGTTGAATTGTCGCCATTTGCGACTATTTTGTGCGGCTGGTAACAAAGCAACACTGACAAGGAGTTATAATTCAGAAACTAATAAACTTAGTTCGTCATAATTTATAAAATTATGTAGCAACTGCAATAGAAGTTTACAAGTCGTATATGTTTCTGACACGTGAAGGTAGAATGTCTCAAATACCTGTAATTTACCTTGACTGGCAACACAGATAAGTTGGTAGTAACCCTGCCTTCTGTGTTGTCGGTCGTGGGTTCGATTCCCACCCAGGACAAACGTTTGTGTGACGAACATAGATGTTTGTTCTGTGTCTGGGTGTTGATATGTGTGTATTTACAAAAAGGAATATAAGTATGTATATCAGTTGTCTGGTTCCCATGTTACAAGCTATGCTTAGCTTAGCTACTTTGGGGCTAGATGGCGCTGTGTGGAGTTTCCGCCAATATTTACTTATAATTTAATTTTATGGCCATTTTCCTGGGTATGAGCTGTTAACGTAAAAAAATTGAATTAGCGCTAGAATCGTTATATCATTATATACATTTCTCTCGTTGGTACTTTCAGGGAAGTTTTCATGGGCGAACATTTGGCGCCCTCTCGACGACCCGGTCAAAACCCATCCATAAATTAGACGTCCCCGCGTTCGACTGGCCGGTGACACCCTTCCCGAGATACAAGTACCCCCTTCACGAGAACCAGCGCGGTAATCTAGAAGAAGACAACAAGTATGATGATCAGTGATGCTGTTGATCGCTTTGTTCAGTTCGAGTCTTGTTTTGATTTTTCTAAAATTTTTGTTTTTATTCTTGATTTCAGACATTTTTATTTGATATGTCTCTGCAATCTGCACTTGGAATCCTAGTATGTTCTTTTGCTGGAGATGTCGAAGCAAGAAGGCAGTGCTTTGGTTCTGTATTCATTTTTTCTCGCATGACTGCTTTTACTAGTACTTATTAGATTAGAAGATTCCCTTAGTAATGTTTGCTAAGCATTTTCATGCTTTTTAGTGAAACAGTTATATTTCTTCTGTTGTAATTAGTTGTGTTAACTTTTTTTTTTTGACTGGCCTCATAGCTCAGTTGCTTAGTAACCCTACCTTCTGCGCTGTAGGTCGTGGGTTCGATCCCCACTCAGGACAAACATTTATGTGACATTTGTAACATTGATGTTTGTTCTGTGTCTGGGTGTTAGTGTATGTATTATATGTATATATTTACACAAGAAAAGTATGTAAGTATTATATCAGTTGTCTGGTTCCCATGATACAAGCTATGCTTAGCTTACTTTGGGGCTAGATGGCGCTGTGTGACATGTCCACCAATATTATTATTATTTATTATTATTTTTTGATTAGTCTTAAACCCTTAGTATTCAGCGCTCAAAAGATCTTGTGATTTCAATAAATTACAGTACTGAATGTTAATATAAGGTGATTAAAATGACTTACAATGTGACTGACCTGGCCTCACAAATTATTAGTAACTCTGCCTTCTACACTGAGGGTCGTGGGTTCTATTCCCACCCAGGACAACAGTTGTGTGACGAACATAGATGTTATTTCTGTCTCTGGGTGTAGTACGCGTCACATGTATGTATGTATTTACAAAAAGTATATAAGTATTCTATTGTTGGTTCCCATAGTACAAGCTAAGCTTAGTTTGGGGCTAGATGGCACTGTGTGAAATTTCGACTAATTAATATTGATTTATTTATATGCTTTTTATAAATATGGTTTCATATGGATTTCAGCAATATCGACTTTATAGAGAAGCCAATTGGGGTGCTGTGATATTTTTTACAATATTTAATAACTTCACACTTCGTCTTCAGATGTATTGAGAAAGTAGCGGATAACATTGAGAAATGGAGCAAGAAGAAGAACCCTGTTGCCGGCATCATCGTGGAACCGATTCAGTCGGAGGGCGGAGACTACGAGGCCTCACCGCTATTCTTTCAGCGGCTTCAGAAGCTGTGCAAAGAGGTTTGTGTCTATAATCATTTTAGTATTTCAAGTTCGTGCGGGGAAGTACTGCTGCTGTACCCATTTCTACTGTCACGTAGAATGCAATGTTCCGGTTTGAAAGGCGTGGTTGCCGGTGAAATTACAGGCACTTGATATTCCACCTTTACGTCACAGAGTTACGGGCGTAAACGAAGTGACTTTGAGGGTTGTTGTGTATGTAAGGCAGGACCCAAGTTGTCTTTGTTTTAGGCAGAGGTCACCAATTGGGCTGCCAGGTGGGCCATCTGCTCGTTCTGTTACTTTTTTTACATAAAAAGACATATTAATTGTATGCTTTGATGTGTTAGCACTGTTAAATGCAATTGATTATTTAGACTGGCCTCACAGCTCAGTAAGTAGTAACTCTGCCTTCAGCGCTGTAGGTCGTGGGTTCGATTCCCACATAGGACAAACATTTGTGTGACTAACATAGGTGTTTGTTCTGTGTCTGGGTGTTAATATGTATGTATTTACAAAAAAGTATTTCAGTATTATATCAGTTGTGTGGTTCCCATGATATAAGCTATTTACTTAGCTTAGTTTGGGTCTAGATGGCGCTGTGTGAAATGTCAACTTCAATGTCTATTTATTAATGTTATATTGTTTATATGTTTATTTCTAATTTTGTTAGTTTGCGATACGTAGGAAGTTACTTATGTTTGTGCTTGATTGTTTATGTGAAAATTTCATTAACTTACGTGTCCATTGTTTTAAATAATATTATGTATTATGTTCTTTCTTTCTGTATTGTATCAGAAAGGTGTGGCGCTGATCATAGACGAGGTTCAAACAGGGTGCGGTCCCACTGGCAAGATGTGGTGCTGCGAACACTTCGAGCTGCCCTCCCCGCCGGACGTTCTCACCTTCAGCAAGAAGATGCTCACGGGGGGATTCTATTTCAAGCCTCAATTCAAGTATGTGCACCTACATTTATATATATGTCGGAGAAACGTTCTCGTTTACATCGTCATTAGTAGTGACGGGCTTAGTGGGCGTCATCAGGGTAAAATGCTAGCACAAAACACAATGATAACAGTTTCATACTATTTTAATAATTTAATTTAAACAATATTTGTCGAAAGAAAAATTAACAGCTAAGAACGAGCAGCGGGTTCGGGGCACCGATCTTATTTTAAACAATGAATACGCTCTCAATGATCCTACTCGATCAGTCGCTATCACTTCAATGTCTCGCCAAAAACTGTCGCCCCACTTCAAATAAAGATGGCGCCTCGACCCCCACTCGAGACACGTGCTCTGCTCTGATTGGTCGTTACGTGAATCACAATATTCCTAACTTTTATTAGATTAATAAGGTTTTAAGGTATAGAAAAAAAAGTAACAAATCAAATAAAATAAAATTAAGAATTTTAGAAGTAATTAAAATGTAAACAAATAATATTCTGCGATACACATGCAAACAACAATCAACCCGACTCATAGCTTCCTCCGACATATATATATTATCCTACATGTTTTTTTGTTTTATGTTATGTAGATACGGAACGAGGCGACGGCCCACCTGGTGGTAAGTGGTAAACTCGGCCCATAACAACCGATGCGACTTAGGTCCTCCCCTACTAGGTACGACAATACCCAAGTCGCAACGTATACGCCCGTAACTCTGAGACGTGTAGGTGGAATGTCTCGTGTGCCTGTAATTTCACTAGCAACCACACCTTTCAAACCGGAACACAGTAACCCGAACGCGTTACTGCTTGGCGGCAGAAATGGGCATGGTGGCAGTACTTCTCCGGATGAACTTGGCGAGAGTTCTACTGCTCTTAATATATACTCTGCATGCACGTCGTTTCATGATGTCGGTCTGGCATTTTAGTTTGAACTCGATACGGCTTACTGACTGATTTTATTACATTTCTGACTGATATTAATAGTATTAGGTGGAAAAGGTAACTCGACAGAGCTGGTGTCTCTACAAACCCCACATTACTATTAAATTTTCGCAGACTATAAGAAATAATTCTCTGTACATAGAACGAAAGAAAACATTTATTTATATCAGAGACAGCAACAGGCACAAAAAAATATTTTACGACATAAATATGTTGTACTAAATTAAAAGTGAGCTAATAAAATCATAATGAACTACTACTAATCTACACTATATTAATAAAGTCAAAGTCAAAAACTTTATTTCCATAGAATTCATAAAGAAATGGTATGGAAACGTCAATATTCAAAACGTAAGGTCACGCAATAGCTTGGCTCAATCTGCTATATAGCATTGCCACAAAATGGATAGTTGATTACACCGGGCGTACAAATATCCCAGTAAAACAGTTAAGATGGGCGGCCTTATCGCTCATAGCGATTTCTTCCAGGCTTTCTATAAATTTAGTTTTGAATCAAAAGTTTTTTTCACTGTATAATTCCAGAGCTCCGCACGCGTACCGCATCTTCAACACGTGGATGGGTGACCCCAGCAAGTTGATTCTGCTCGAGCGCGTCCTGAAAGTGATAAAACAGGAGAACCTGATTAACTTGGTGAACAAAACCGGGGGAGTCCTGAAAGACGGCCTGCACCAGCTGGAGAATGAGTTTAGTGGCGTGATACACAGCGTGCGCGGACGCGGCACATTCCTAGCGTACAATGCTTGCACTACACAGGCTAGGGACAAGATAAACGGAGATTTGAAGAGAAACGGTCAGTTCTGAAGCATTGTTTTCATTAATACATACTACTGTTATAAGTGAAGGTTTTCAACTGTCACGAGAATGATTCATTTCATTGGTTTCCTTTCAGAGTTTTCTATTTTTCATATCTAAATGTTGAGTTGCTATAATGTTTAGTTTTATTTGAGGTTTATTGGCTAATTGGGCCACAGCTGGCCGATAAGCACCGAATTTTTTCAATAAATAAATAATGGTGGACATTTCACACAGCGCCATCTAGCCCCACACTAAGCTAAGCATAGCTTGTATCATGGGTACCAGACAACTGATATAATACTTATATACTTTTCTTTTGTAAATACATACTATATTTAACTATATATAATACATATTAACACCCAGACACAGAACAAACATCAATGTTACAAATGTCACATAAATGTTTGTCCTGAGTGGGGATCGAACCCACGACCACGACGATGAATAGCTCACAAGGCAGAGTTAGTAACCAACTGAGCTGCGAGGCCAGTCAGCAGAGACAGTATTTCTATTAATGATGTTTCTTTAAGACAGTAAGGGATGTATATAATCTGGTGCCGGGCGATTAGATGTGGTCCAGCCTTTATGTGATACGTTTCAGTTTATTTAGCATATTTATAATTTCAGGTATACTGAGCGGGACCTGTGGAGAAAACGCTATTCGCCTGAGACCAGCGCTTATTTTCGAACCGAAACACGCTGAAATCTATTTGGATAAATTACATAAAACTTTGAAGGAATTGTAATGCGTCAATTGTATTTGATTATTTCCAGTATTAGTAGATCTGCATTCTGTAATGCGTTTGTACTCGTATGTGCCATATGTATCTAAGTTTATTTAAGAATGTTAGCATGCTATGTACGCCTGAACTATGTCTTCCAAATATATAACTTATCTCTCTTATATTGTTTTAGTCTTGATAAATCTTGAGTCATCGAAATTGAATAAATGTATTTTCGTTATCTTCAACACACAACAAGTCTAATGTTTCATAATTGTGACCAAATCTCGATATGTCTTTAGTAAAACTTGGTGAGAGCGTGGTGGTCTAGTGGTACTGACCCCGAGTTTCAATTCGGAGGTCGCCGGTTCCAATCCCGACGTGAACCTATGAGTTTTTCAATTGAAAGATTTATGTGCGCAATACCACGTTCTCAAAACGGTGAAGGAAAACGTGAGGAAACCGACATGTCCTAGAACTGAAGTGCACGAAAGGAGCCTCTTTGAGGCGCACTTAAAATCCTTTCACTACATTGGCTTGAGAGAACCAGTGACTCGAATAGATAGATTTAGTAGAACTAGGTGAGAGCTTCCTACGGTCCAATAGTGGGACCGTTTCAATACAAGGTGGTTAACGCAGCACACGCATCAAAGGAAATTTATTGGTGTAAGTAATGTTGGTATAACTAGGCAGTAATATCTGATTTTTCGTTTATTACATTAGAGATTTCGCATTACACCAAGGATATTGTCGTATTTGCAATAGGCGAAATAAAAAATAGAAGTTTGACCGCAAGAGTTTCATTCTTCTGCATTATGAGTGGAAGCAAAACGCTTCGTATGGATGAGAAGTCTGGATGTCGGTGGAATGGAAATGGAAGAATTTGATCGCACGTTCACTGTAATTAATCCTGTAAATTACCTACCGTTACACAGGGGGCCACGTTGCTCCCGTCCGTAGGTGATAACCCTTTGAATCCCTACACGTGTCCCCCGGGTGGTGCGAAAGGAGCAACCCAAAGTACCAGTACAACTTGTGCCAAGTTTGCCCGGAGAAGTACTGCCACCACACCTGATAATCTCTCGCTAAGCAGTGATGCACTCGTGTTGCTGGGTTCCGGTGAAATTGCAGGCGCATGAGACGTAACATCCCCGTCTCGGGGTGATGGACGCAACGCAATGCGACTTGAGTCATCTCATACTCTGGCGGAGAGGGTTTGAGTCGTATTGTTTTGTCCATAAGCAGCGGTTACTACTTAAGATCAGGTGGGCCGCCAGCTCGTTTTATCACCTACATCGCATAAAAGAAAAAAAGGCAACTGCGTCGTTCGAGACTGAAGTCTAGCCTCAGCCAGTGCATCGTCCCTAATAAGCTTTTTACTCTACTTTCAATAGAATCCAAGGTCGCAAAATGATATTTAGCGGATCTCATTAGTGGGAGCATAAACTACTCTACACACGATCAGATTTGTGCATGATAAAAATTTAGGAGCTGCCCCGGTTTGAAGTTCTTTCTCACTTAGAGATTATTCCCAGCATTGCAGCTAATTTGGCATTTGATTAGGAAGAGAAGGGTGGATGTTATGCCTGAGAAAGTTAAGGATTTAAGTTTAAGTAACACCCAGGTGATACGTGAAGGACACATCGTGGAAAGTGAGTAAATTGGTATTGACCTTTTTTGCAAAAGCAGACACCTGGATTTTCGAAGCGTCGAACTTTACAAGGTTGGATTCGGAAACGGCCTTCAATTTCAAGTTCAATTCCCTGAAGGTCACACATTAGCATACGAATTCACATTCGAACACATTAATTAGCCGTGTCATTGTGTGAATAGGTACTTTTTATTTTGGGATTTCATGTCAAGACAAGACTATAAATGTGTGATCTGTCTGAACCAAACAAAGAGTCATGCCATTAATGATTCACCATTCGTACATGGGAAACGTGTCAACAGGCTGTGACTGTCTGCCTACGTATACATACGTAAGAGGGGCGTGGCGTGGGTAGACGTTATAATAATGCATTCTTACATTATTAAACACAGCTTTTATAATGTTTATTATACCAAGCTTTTGTACCGACCTAATAGTTTAATATAAGAATAGGTACAGAATAGGTAGTGAATACCTACAGATTGTCCGCAATATCCGTAAAAAGTTATCGTGTAAAGTCAAAGTCAAAGTCAAAACTTTTATTTCCATAGAATTCATAAAGAAATGACTTGGAAACGTCAATATTATTCAAAACATAAGGTCACGCGTACTTATCGATAAGTTTGATGCCTGTTGAAACCATATCCGACTCTCCATGGGGAAGAACAGGCAAGAAACCCCTAATGGAGGGATTCCTTTTTTTTTGCGAGCACGATCCTTGTTCGTTCGTTTTTAGACCTAGTTCGTTTATTAGACTTCCTGTAAAATGGTACTTAAACATAAATTAGGTCCAAAATTATTTTACAAGGTTTTAGTAAGTTTCGTGGAATGTCAACCATAAAATTGTTTTTTAATATTGTTCATTTTTAGTAAAGTTTAGTACTACCTAAACAAAATACCTAATGCTTAATGTTCAGTATTTGGTGATTATAATTTGTTTGAATCAATAATTTTAATTGACTGGCCTCACAGCTCAGTTGGTAGGAAGCCTTCTACGATGTAGGTCGTGGGTTCGATTACGAACAGGACAAACGTTTATTTAAAAATGTTTGTTCTGTCTGAGTGTTGATATGTATTATATGTATGTATTTACAAAAAAGTATATAAGTATTATATCAGTTATTGTCTGGTTCTCATGATACAAGCTATTTACTTAGCTTACTTCGGGGTTAGATGGCGCTGTGTGAATAATTTATTTAATTTATAATTAATCATTAATTATTTTAATCTACTTCGTCTACTACATCGTCAATGTATTTACAATTACTAATATGAACAATAACTTATATCAAAGGAAATTTTCATGTATTAATTTATTACCCATTCATAATAATATGTAAGAGATCTACCAACTTTAACAGAATAAAATGTAGGTAAGTAGGTACCTAAGCGGCTTTTAAATGAAAAATTCATAAATATCAAATGTAATTTACTATTAGATATTACATAATATATAATTTTCGATCGATCTCTGTGCAGTAGTTAAGCCATAAAAAGTAAGAGTAAAAAAACAGAAGAAAAAATAAAGAAGCACGGAACAATTATGAATATGAACTAGACAGTTTTAAATCGGTAGGCAAAGGTAGAAATATAATAAAGACGTTATTAGTTCTTTTATTATTACCCACAACTTGTTTATTTATCAAATCATGTATTTATGACACGCTAGATAGAAGGCATGAACTTATCATGCAATGGCATGAACTTATCATGCCATAAATAATGGCCTAACAGTTACCCGACCGAGATACCTAATCTGTGATCTTTTCTACTTGAGCATGGCAATACCTCTTTTAAGAGCAGTAGAACTCTCGCCAAGTTCGTCCGGGGAAGAGTACTTCCCCGGACGAACTTGGCGAGAGTGGTGGCAATGGGCATGGTGGCAGTAGCCACCATGCCCATTTCTGCCGCCAAGCAGTAACGCATTCGCGTTACTGTGTTCCGGTTTGAAAGGTGTGGTTGCCGGTGAAATTACAGGCACATGAGACATTCCACCTTCACGTTTCACATCTACGGGCGCATACGATGCGACTTGGGTCTTGTCATACCTAGTATGGGAGGACCCAAGTCGCATCGGTTGTTATGGGCCGAGGTTACCACTTAACACCAGGTGGGCCGTCGGCTCGCTCCATAAATGTATAACATAAAAAAAACCTCTATTACTAAAAAGATAGATACTAAGTGCTGAATCAGCAGTATATTTACTGGTTGCATTTTGTCAATAACGAAGCTCTCTGTGAGTTCTGTGACTGTGTAGGTACTTATCTTCATAACAAAGGTTTAATCCAAGCTTCCGCATTTATTCACCTTCACACACGATTACCAACCACAATTTCTGCCAAGTTAATATCACTAGCGTGGATTGAGACTCAAGAATTATTATAATCATGCTACGGAATTAAAGGGAAATCAGAGCGGCTCCATTAGTCTTATTTTTTTCTTATTTGAATGTCGAATTACACCGCGCCAGAGCAAATTAAGATTTCCGTTAATATGCGATTTCACTTTGTTCATACACGCATCCGTCAATTCGAAGTAGCGTGGATCAGGTGTGTGTGCCGAACAAACGGCCCGATTGTCCGTTATAGCTTTTTGCATTTACAATTAACTTCCTGCGTCTTTCATCTTCATTTCATCGACTTCGTATGACGACGTAACTATGAAGTATTGAAACTACTACAAACAATTTATCAATAGCATCTAATATCGAATTTTTATCGCTCTTCGTACCTTAATTCAGGCGTGACGAGAACAGCATCACGCGAGTTCTAAAAATAAAATGGTACGTGAATGATTATGTCTTTTAAAGTGAATCTCGGAATGTGTGAAGAGTTTTTAACTGTTGGTATGTATAAACGCGGATAAGAGTATATATAACGCGTGTTTAAAATACTGTAGTTAAAAAAGTCATGTCACACGACTAATGACAATAAAATCCCCGTCGTCGTTCCACTTGGAACAAGTAGATAAATTATTTCCATTACAGCTTTGAGCTTTGGTCCTACTTGAAACGAACATTCAATTTTAACATACATTTAATTGACCAGCAACTTGGTATTCTGTGGTTTGTTCTCATGCCACAGATAAAAAAGTGGTGTGTTTTGTACATTCACATTTATTATGTTCCAACAAATATGTTTCATTTAAGTATTAAGTAATTTCTCATAATCCAATTATGAAGATACACCCTTGCCGTCTATTTAGCACTATCTTCTTCAAAATACGCCTGGACTAGTAATAACTGGGATTGCTTTTCCGATTTGTTCCTTGCGGGAACAACTGGGATTTTAGTTTTCTCATTTGTTTCAAGTAGGACCATAGCCATGAAATTTTTGTTACCTACCTTCGTCCCTCATAGCAACTGTTGGATTTTTCTACCATTATTACCTAGTTTCCACGAGCCCAGCTGGTGGAGAAACTGGGCTGGGAAGAGTCGTAAATAATGCTCTTTGTAATAGTAATGCAAACAAGAATATTGCATAAACATGTATGACGATACCGTTGTCAAATTATTTTTGTAAGCTGTGTAACTACTTACTAACGTGTGTATAATTATGTTCTCTAATTCTATAATTAAAACGTCTCTTGTAAAGTGCAGAAATAGCTCCCTATGTGTCGTTTACGTTTCGTGGCGGTAGGTAGCTTCAATACAATAATATGTCTTGTATATCTAATTTGTAATGTCTATTTGTAATCTATGTCTAATATATCTTGTTTTACAAGCAAGTCGCTCATTATTAAATTTTTAAATATAATAAACAGCAAAATGGCTAACACAACATATATTATTCAGGTCCTATCTTACACACGTCCCCCATATTATAGATATCATAAAATAATATATAATAATAATAATATTTATAACAAATTTACAAAATAGGACTTGGTACAAAATTTGGTGTTGGTGTAAATAATTCCAAACACGAATCGAAGTAGCAGCCCTTATCTTCTATCAATCAGTTCCAATATGTAGCTACTCGAAATATTACGCAACCTAAATCGCGGCATTCGTTGTGTCACTTTTGTTATCTGTGCTGTAATATAATACTAAGGACTAATTAAAAAATATCGGTTGATTTCAAAACGAATATCTAAAATTATGTGTTCGGTTGAAAAATTCTTGACGCTACTTCGCCCACAACGATGGGACGCCTACTATTTGCGCACTCCAATGATTTAAATAGATCGCCACAGAGATATTATTTTTGAGCTTTACAGCTAATATCGTACTAGGTACGTTTCCGAGTCTAGAGAACTCATGATATTCACACGTTACCACACCGTCAAATGGCTATTTGGGTCCGTAAGACCACAGGGGTTTGAACTGCGATCCTGTAGGGAATTCAACTTTTACTTTAGTCATTTAAAAGTTGATTTGCCAGTGTCTTTCTCTTATTTCACCTCATTGAACGGCTTTAGCATGGGTGTTCCGAGCTAATAACGAAATAAAGTCAAAAGCTTTTGGTTACATCGTTACAAAATTAATAAAGTAGCAAAAAACAATTGGAGTCATATTATATTTGATTCATCAAAACAAATTAGGACTACTTAATAATTATTACCTATAAAGACATGAATTAATTAAAATGTTTTATGTAGTACACAGAGCAATAGATTGTAAGATCTCTCGTTTCTGTTTTATTGCTAAGAAGATTGGTTCTGACCCTGAAATCGAGAATATTGTAAAAGGCATGGACCCATGCCATGTCTTTGGGACTTATTGTTAGCCTTAAAAGAACACGGTACATAAGAAATGGGTGTGGCATTTAAGTGCAAAACTTAAATAATAACCCGGAAAAATATAAATTATTTTAAATCATTATAAATAGGTAGCACGCTTGCTGATGTATTTTTTCAACTTGTCGAAAACGACGAAGACTGTTGGCTTGTTGCTCACGCTGTACAGTTTTGTCAAAAGTTCAGCCATAGACAATGATTACAGGAGAACTACTTGGGTACATTGATTTGAAAATGGTTCAGTGTTTCACACAACGACCCCACACTGACCCTGCGTTAGTTTATCACCTGACTCTGAGTATTAATTTAGTCCAGTTCTGTCGACCTCGTTGACCAGTGGACTGAGATAATCACAAAAGCCACAGAGTCACTATTGTATTCATCTGCTCATAGGTGCGTAGTTATATCCCCCCACCTTTAAGCTTATGAGTAGCAAGAAGCCTACATTACATATTCATTCATATACATATAAAACAAATTAAATTCTAGAAGGTATTAAGTCTACTTTCGTGTACCTAAGTACCTATCTGAGTATGCCGTTATAAATTTATACGTTTGCCGTTATACATTTCCAAGCTATTTCTTTATGAATTCTATAGAAGTCAAAAAAATACAGATTACACACAAATTTAAAGCATGCAACCTGAAATGCATCGGAACTGAATAGCTTCCTTTTTTAGCTTTAAGTTAGCAACTGCAAAAATCTATAGAAACGAAACCCAGCTTTCTCCAAATTAGAAGGTAATTGCTTATGCTATAAAACCACACTTATCAACTCAGTGGTTGATGTATGGATGTTTATTATGAAGATGAATGACTGTCGATAAAGTTGATTTGCGCATGACAAGCAACCTACATTCGTAAATTGATAATTCTTTCTCTACTTAGGAAAGATACAATTTGACTGTCCTTTAAACTCGGTATTAATTCTGCCTTGTGTGCTGTAAGGTCGTGGGCTCGATTGCCGCCCAGGAAAAACAGTTATGTGACAAACATGGATGTTTGTTCTGTTTGGATGTTAATATTTGTTAAATGTACCTATGTATTTAGAAAAACTATATAAGTATGTATATCAGTTGTCTGGTTCTCCGAGTACAAGTTATGCTTAGTTTACTTTGGGGCTAGATGGCGCTGTGTGACGTTTCAACCAATATTTATTTATTTATTTATTATTCTATCAGGTGGAGTTGCCGGCAAACAACTTGAACATGAGTTGGCGAAGGGTCAAGTTTGCGCATGTACATTTGCATTGCACGAATAATGAGTTCTGCACATCGAATGACATTTTTCAAATTGTTTGTCGGCATCTGTAACCTTAGTTAGTTACTACTAGCTATGCTCAATTCGAAATGTTCGAAATATGTATCCACCAATATTTATTTATTTATGTTATGGTACATGAGTGTTTATATTATGGAATTTAATTTAAAATTCATGAGTTCAGTTCTGTTCTAGAACGCAGCTTCTAGTTTAAGTTTAGAACGGCAAACGAATATTTGAAAATTCAAAAAAATGAATAATGTCATGAACGCGAATTCTACAAAACGCTGTAAAATGTTGAGTGATAGTGTTAAGTCCAGAATCCAGTAAATCGGACGCTTTGGGCATTTGTAATAATCTAGGTATCTACTGCCAGAAAATTCTACGATTCAAAGAACTCTACGAATCTTCAAAAGGCGTATATCGACTGGAAAACTTTCCACGTAGTTACTTAGTTGACATATTTCATTCGATACATGTGAATCATAATTGACTAACTTAATTTATATGCAAAAACAAACTGAATGTAACGGAAGAGATGAAAACGCCCGCCGCTGCGCCTATACTAAACCGCCTACCAGCAAGATATAGCCTTGTAAGCACTGGATGACATCAGACTAACCAAACCTAGGTTTTAATCTTAGAAATGCAAAATATTTTTAATGTAACCTATTTCTTGCAACTTTTCAGAGACTTTAGACTTTTTACTATGATTTAGATTTAGCCCTTAGCACCTAGCCATTGGTAGAATGTGGGAACCTAGACAGTGCCGCCTCTAATCTACGCATTATTGTTTGAATATGGAAGGAATACCTACATTGTTTGAATAGTGATGTTTAGTGAATGCTGATGTATATTTGTTTTGTATCTACTCAAATTGCATTGTAACGTGACGTACGCAAATTTATTTCGCTCGTTCGAATCACATTGAGAAGTTTTACCGAAGTACAGCTCAGTGATCGTACACTATCGTATCACTGTTGTGAATGTACATGACGTGCGTGCGCTCCGCGGATCCATTCTCGACCAACTTCACGGTCTTCGAGTTCGAATGTCATTCAGTCGATAGGAAACGTGCTCTGGGGTCGTTTGTACGGACATAAAGTGCGGTTATATACCGCTAGCTCTGCCTACGCTCGCTTATCGAACCCACACAATGAATAACTACAATGTTTTATTGATTTTGTGAGCGAGAATTTTCCATGTGGATGTTACACGAATAGTGCAGTGATCAAATTAATTTGTGCAAATTTATGCTCTATTAAAGTGAAATATATATATAAGATTAATTCGAAATACATAATTTAGAATCCAAACAAAAAATTATGCAAGTGTGAAGCGAAAGATAACATAGGTAGGTAATTAAAAATCTTACACAAATTATTACACAAAGTACTTAAGTAGGTATAATGATAGTGATACTTAAATAACTGTGATCTATGCAAGAAAACAAATTGTACTTCCACATCTCAAAGAATCTGGATATATAATATAAAGTGGAGAATCATTATCTTTGGTGTTCGTGATTGGCACGCAGAAGTCACCGGAAGAGCCAAATGTTATTTTAAGGTACGTAACCATTACCTACTTCACGGAACCTGCCTTATGATCGGTATTTTGTTACATTCGGTAATTAGGTGTGTGTACCTAGCCTAAATAAATAACGATATATATTATAATATATGCATAGTTATATGGCTTATGATATTAGTTGCTGGTACGCTAGCTTTACCTCATTAATTTTATTAGGTAACTAAAAGTAATATTAAAATATTCGGTAGATATTATTTTAATTAAGAGCACCTACTTTATTTGCATGACCTATCTAGACTAGGTATTCGTTCGTCAACGACTATCGGTATCAAGTATCCGAGCTCTGATGGAAAATTTACGAGAAATCTTGTTTTCAAATCCAGTGTACCGTCAATGTATAGAAGTGTGTTAGCATTGTCAAGTCTTGTAGAAACGTAACTTCTTTTTCGGTTTATGTGACATTTTTAGACATGTTTTACAACTAATATCATCATCAATATGATAGAATTTTTTTAATATTTAATTCGTTGAAGTTCTGGATTTGTTTACATGTTTCTGACATAATCGTATAAACGATATGTTGCGAAACATATACAGTAACCCTAACAAGTGTCTGTGTATGGACAAACGTTCAACCACAACAAGAGGTAGGTATGTTTATTGTTTTCCGATTATTCGAGATGTTTTAATATCGACTGTTGAGATCGCCCGGTCTTCAGAGCTGCCAGTCACTTCCGTCACCGATCCACCTGGCCGGAGGGCTCCCTTCGCTACTTCTACCTACTCCATTTGAAAACTTGGCTACCCCAGGCTATCGTGTCTTTTGCAATGTGACCAATTCACTGTTATCACCCCGAATTTTCATTCGTTACTTAAAATTTAGTAAAATTTACCAAACGTTAAGTAACCTGTAAAACTTAATAACGTTTAAGTACAGACTTAATCAAGTTTTCGTCTACAAAGAAATAAATAAACAGATGTATAAATATGTATATTGATCAAGATAGCTGGCGTCAGCATTATCTAAAATGAAAATTAGAAAATGCTGTGCAAGCGCAACTTTAGTAGCCAATACAAAAAAAAGTAAGTCTTCGTAACGAGAGCTGATGCGATCAATGTTATCAATTTTTATTTATTTTTTTATTATCAATTAATCCATTTTGATTGTACTTGACCATAAAAGAAAAAAAATAACAATTATGAGGTCGTTAATTTACATAACTTTCTTATTCTAACTTTAAAGTGCTTCGATTTAGTAGGACTATAAAAAAAAGCCGATTAAGTACTTAGATTATATAGTTTAAGGTATGGTACTTTCAGCCAAACAAAAATCTGTATTTTGCAAACAAATCCCAAAATAACGAGTGTGAAAGTGGTAAAGAACATGTTTAAGTAATCTTATTTCTACCTCTCAAGTTCAATCTTGGTAGGGTAGTTACTCACTTGGTACCAGTTAATCAGGTTGGTCAGTTTTCTTAACTTTTTTTTGTTGAGACGACATTTACCGATGTTTCTATAATGCTGGTGCTACATTAGCGGGCGTATTCGTGTCGCGTTGGCGCGCTAAAACATCGTGTACGGGCATACGCTAGTTCTTGTCTACATTATGCGGGCGAATATTCATCGTGCCGGATTGTGTTGTTCTGGACGACACTGGTGACGTAGGTGCCACACAAGCGAATATTGTCGCGACAAATCCCTTTGATGCGCGCCAGTTTACCGACAGTGGCCCGATAGTACGTTTTCGCCCGAATACTACACGTTGCAACTATCTACCCGGCCAACATTGCGGTAGCACGAATATTCGCCGTAGCCCGCTAATGTAGCCCCAGCATAAAACAAATCCAAACGAATGTGACTATAAATATAGTCCGACACAGTTGATAAACCTCTTCACCTCTATAGTGTTTAAAGAGAGACGAATATAGTTAAAAGCGCCCTCACTATAATTCTATTGAGTCTTCTATTGATTAATATGTTTTGCTGAGGAACATTCGTTTTTTCGTGGAATTATGAATCAGCCACTCAACGAGCTCCTTTTCCCTTAGCTTGAGGTATTGCGCTTGCAAAACCGTACAAACTTATATAGTAGCTCCAAACAATCGTCAAATGATCGTCCAATCATCGCATACTGTTCGTTCAACCTCTTCCAAATGGATATTTCGTGAAGGTTCGCAGTTGGTTACATGTTACTGTAAACGGCTGGATTATATAAAAAAAAAAAAACTTCAAACTTATTCACTCCCTCCAAATCGACCAAAACTTCGCATATAATTTATAAATAAACCTACATAATAAATGTTTAGATGTTCTCTCGTCTGTTCTCTGAGGCGATTCTGCGTATATACATCATCGGAGGTTTCACGGACGAACACCGCGCGGCGTGGACCATATCTAACAGCAATGGACTACTTACCGGGCATTCGATCCGTTATGTTGGTATTCTTAAATCCCAGCTGTGTATAGCGAACCTAAGAACGGTTACACCTTTCTTTGACTTTGACATTGAGAGTTGACAGTTGCACTTTACTATGAGGTTGTCATTTTTGACTGTTCAACGCGCAGGCTGCAATTGACAATTGAATCATTTTTCTTTTTTGTGCCCATTTTGATTGATTGATTTGATTACAACAGAACAGAAGAGTCAGAATCAACCACCAAAAAAAAAACAACAGCAATCGGTTTCAAAATCAAAAAATCTTAATTCACATATACGTTTAACATCGCTGCAAAAATTGCCGTCTGCATTTGCGATTGTGAGTACCTTTTGAATGTATTTTGTTTGTTTTTGTAGTCTTTGTGGGTAAGAACATGCTAATGACAATTTGGTTTCATGTTTTATTGAAGGTAATATCGATCGTTTTGTCTTAGGGTTGTCTGTATAGAAAGATCCAGTAAGTGCATCATCGAAGTCCGTCGCAACAATATTATACGTAAAAACAACTCATCCTTTAGCGATTCCTTAACTTCTTCCGACCATATCTTTAGCTTCCGCCTATTTATGTTTTACCTATTGTAAAAATATGGCAAGTTGATGAATTTATAACAAGTATTAATATGCCTAATGAATTTGCAGCAAACTGCCTCTAGCTACCAAGACTTCAAAACTATTACATTCTTTTGTATGAAGACAAAACATCTAGATTTTGTTTGTTATCCTGAGTTGAAATAAATATTGTGAATACCACTTCATTTTGCAACTTGTGATTTGAAGACACAATTACTGTGTGTAATCTCATGAGCTCTCTCAGATATATTGTAGTATTCATTGGAATTTATTAACAAAAAAATCATAGTATGATGAATTTGCAAATGTATTTAGATTCATTTTACGTCTGTGGTAAATGTTTTTACTAAAATTTACCTGAGTACTTTGGGAGCATACATTACAAATAATATAAAAACTTTTTATTTTATTCACTTTGATGACAATTTGACAATTAATGTCATAATAATGTTATTTTTCATAGTGGTTGATGAGATATTGACAATAAAACAATTTTGGGTAATAATTTTGTAAGTTGTGTACTAGTACTCGGACTTACAAGTGTTATTACATAGATCACGCTTGAGACAAAAACTTGCCAATGTAGTTATTCAATATTTCAATTCATTGCTAAAAGGTAGGTATATATATTATATAATATAATAATACATAATTTATTACATACCCACAATTGATCCATAGATTTTAGACATTCAAATACACAATTACCTACAAAATTACAAAATACCAAATTTAAATAAAATAAAAAGGTATTGCTGAAAATAGATATTTTTAGGGTTTATACCTAAATGATGGAATGATATAATCTTCACTGTCCATCTGTTGATCCATATAATTGGTTAATAGAGAGTGTGGTGGTCTAGCGGTACTGCCCCCGAGTTTCAATCCGGAGGTCGCCGGTTCTAATCTTGACGTGCACCTATGAGTTTTTCGTTTGAAAGATTTATGTGCGCAATACCACGTTCTCAAAACGGTGAAGTAAACATCGTGAGGAAACCGACATGTCCTAGAACTAAAAATTCGAAGACATTTGTCGAGTGCACGATTGGAGCCTGTTTGAGGCGCACTTACAATCCTTTCAACACACTGGTTCAACAGAACCGGTGACTCGAAGAAGAAGAAGATTGGTTGACATGGCCCACTGGTCCATTATGTAATTTTAAATAATAAATAGATACTAATGATAATGTTTCCGTTGTTCCAGGAATTCACACCTTTAAGGTGGAGCAGCGATGGTGGACTATTACAGGATTTTAGGCGTCACCCGAACAGCATCAGAAGTTGAAATAAAAAAAGCGTAAGTTTATATTCACCGTAGCAGACATGTTTTACATAGTTGGGTGTTTTGCTTCAATACATTTTATCAAATGATAATTTGTTAACTGTTACATCATTAGATAACCATAGTGAAGCAACTGCGGTTAATTTTCAACATTTATTTCCAAGTTTACAATTTATATTGAATTATTACATCCTAGAAATATTCTATTATTGAAGTTCGTTCACCCATTATTATTATTTTCAGATTAAATATAGATACAGTTAGAAAATTAGTTATTGATATATTTTTTCATAATATTGATATCTTATTTGTTGGATCTAAAGAGTCTCAAATGAAAATTTAGAATAGACATGATTAGGTTAACCAAACCATATGATGTGTGGTATATTTTTAAAACCCAATCAATTGTTGAAAATTGGTAGTAGCATTATTTCTATAATATAGCTTGCATATTAGATAAATCTCATAATAGAGTGGCAGGTGATAAGCCTAGTATTAGATATAATTTTTCTCCAAAATTCAGGTTTTAACTCAGAACTTCTAATTGGTATGCCCAAAAGTTTGGTACCTATCCATTAGAAGTTTGTGGGATCAGAAATCCACATTCTTGATTAAAATTAACTATCATATCAGTCCTTAGTATTATTGAGATGGTTACCTCAGTAGATATGATCGCTTAGAAATTAAAATATATGTACAGATAAATAGATTGTCACTTTGTTGAAAAGCGACATAGCTATAGCTCTCACATCGGGGAGGGAGGTGCTGAAATGCACAAAGATAAAGTTTTTGCCAATGATATTGTAAAAGTAATTGATTATTATGTACTAGCGACCCACCCTGGCTTCGTATGCAATGTAGATACTAATGTGGTGTCTGTGTGGACTGATTATTTATATTACTATTATGATTAGTTAAATTTGATAGGGACATATATCTTATCCGTTTAAATAGCTTTCCAAAATCCACATAATTAGTTTTTTTTTAAACATATGGTTATAGTATGCTCATATGCCATCGCTAACTTTTTGTATAGTAGTCAATTTTTGATGAAAGCTGTCAGTCGACTTGATTTCTTCCGACATCTTCAACAATTATCATCATATATCAACAAATTATCACAAAACAATATTAAATCATACATATAAACTTTCCTCTTGAATCACTCTTTATCTATTGATGAAAACGGCATTAAAATCCATTGCGTAGTTTCAATATGGAATTTCTCATTCCTTGCGTGATACATTTCACTTGACGTGTTAAAATTTCTATGCAAACGACATATATGTAAGTAATAATAGACTTATTTTTCAAAACAGTTACAGAAAACTGGCCCTGAAATGGCACCCTGATAAGAATCCAGACAATGCCGACGAGGCTAACAGGAAATTCAAGGAAATATCTGAGGCTTACGAAGTGCTTTCAGATGGTAAGCATTTTACCTTTATCTATGTATATCTATAATATATTAAAACTTGATGTTATTATCTGGAGTAACTATCTCCAGTGGTCATATTTAAACTCTAGCATGTACTAAATGTTAATGAATTAGGTTTATAATGTTCAATGAGTTAGTGTTAAGTGTAATTTTGTTGTTGGGTAGAAAACAAGCGGAAAGTGTATGACGCTCGGGGCACCAGTCACCACAGTCACAGATACCAAACCAAGAATGGAGTCAATGGCCATCGACACTTTACCTTCAAAGGGTTTTTTGGAGAGACACCATTCCACCGCTTTTTTGGTAGCTGTCCATTTCACGTAGGATTTACTTTGGTTCAGTTATGAATACTATCATTACCCATTCCTAATGTCTACAAGAAGTGTTTATTTACATTCATTGCATAAGTAGTGCATAACCGTGCCTCTTATGATAATATTCAGAACTAGAACCTGTTTATTTTTGTTGGTTTTAAATGCTTTCTCGTACTGCCAAATGCCATCACTAACAATGAGTTTTGTGCGAGTTCCCATTAGATAAGCGTAGATATTACCGATATGTCGGCTTGATATCGAAACAAATGTTAATGCTTTTTTGTAAAAGTCGAAATTTTTTACGTTATTGAAATTGGCGCATGCATTCGAAGGTGCCTATTGGCTACTCCCACGTTTTAGAAGTGAATCATCAACATTTATATTTGTGACGGTATTGGATTATCCTCAAGTATGTTGAGTCAAGTTGCGCTAACGTCTGGTAGACGTACATTCAACGACTTGCAGCTAGTTTTGCGACAGCCGGCTCTACTTTTAAGGGTCAAGGTTTTGTTTGCATCGTTTCTTACTGTTTCACCACCCACAGTCTTATATTATGCATGAAGTAACAAACCCAATGTCATTTATTGATGTGTGTATGTACTAAAACAATACCATATAGCGAAGGTAAATCTCTTAAAAGGATTTATAGAATCTCGTTTATTTTTTTTTACAATTTCCTGCTTTAGTGTGAAATATTTAACTGAAACAATATGCGTGTATTTTAAGAGGAAACCTTACTTCGGAAGATATAACTAATAAAAAGCTTGGCATAAAACTTGATTTCTAACATACTTTTTCTAAGATAACTATTCAAATAACACTCGTGAAATAATCGCACTGTATTTACTTTGTGTGAATTTTCTACACTATAATAACTGGTTTTTATTTTGGAATGGGGATGTAATTTCTTAACCCACTAATCTGTCATGTTAGTGAAAAATATTGAATAGAAGATTGGGTTTGATTTCGATGTGTTGAAAGCATGGCCATCACTATGTTTTATTAATCTGAAAATACTCCCCAATATTAAGGACGTTTTACAACACTTACATACTTGTACCTAATCAAGTCCTGTGTGAAATACTAGATAAAATCTAGTGATATGCATTGAGGACAATGTGAAATGATTTACTGTACTTTAAAGAACCCTTTCCCTCTGCCTTCAGCCTGAATTCGGCCATATTTCGCTGCAATGATATTGTTTGCACTAATAACCTGAAGCGTTTATGTACATCTCTGAATTAACTGTTTTATTGGTGACTGACGTCGATAATTTTCCTTCCTTGCATAACGAAACACAAGTTTCTCAATGTGAGTTGCTATACAAATAAAGAAACTTTTGAAACATGTTTTCCTGTCATTACTTTGCTACATTATAAAATATACAAGAGGAGAGTGAATAGGTTCCTTCTACCTTCTACCACATCGTCACTTAACATCAGGTGAGATTGCGGTCAAATGCTGGCTAATCGCAATAATAAAAAAAAAAGAGAAAATATATAACACTAGATAATTTAGTCCTCTCCTGCTACACCATAAAGGCTTTGCCAAACATTCCCGCGTCCCTGGCACACGAGGACAGAGTTATACGGCCCACTTATAGTGTACAAGGCTGCCGTCCTTTAACTAAAAGGCCGTTAAGCCCAAATTGTTTAATATTTTCAGAGAACTATTTTTAATTCCTTTTAAATCCGTCACTTAACGGCCTACAAACTTTTTTATATTTCCGGAACTAATTATAATTTACAAAAGTTTCTTAGACAGAAAGATAGAGAATTATGAGACTGTATCGCTTCCTATTAAAAAGTCAAAATTGGGCCTAGTTATGCAGAAATCAGCCATGTGGCATTTTTTCCAAAAATGAGTAAAACGCGGCCATACTAATTTCGACATGACGGATTTTTCGCAAAGACAGCTAAGTCGATATATTTTTCACGGAGATATGGGCCAATACAATATATGAATCAATACATAACCGAAGTAACCATCGACAGAAAAATGCTTATAACTCCGTTTGTACTTTTCCCCCACATGGCTGCATTCACACGGTTCAATTGACAACGGCTTTCTAGTTATAGGACGGCAGAGGGAGGGGTGTTATTGAGTCGGGGGGTTGTGTTTGCAGAGAGGAAGCGCCGCGTGTACGACCAGTACGGCAAGGAGGGCGTGAGCGCGGGGCGCGGGCGGCGCGCGGCCCCCGACCACGAGTGCGAGTTCGGGTACGCCGCGGGCGGATTCCCCTTCACGTTCCGCGACCCCGAGGATGTGTTCAGAGAGTTCTTCGGCGGATCACCGTTCGGAGATCTGTTTGCTGGTTAGTACGTTACCTGTTTAAGAGCAGTAGAACTCTCGCCGGGGAAGTACTGACACCGTGCCCATTTCTGCCGCCAAGCTGTTCCGGTTGAAAGGTGTGGTTGCCGGTGATATTACAGGCACACGAGACATTCCACCTACACGTGTCAGAGTTACGGGCGCATACGTTGCGACTTGGGTCTTGTCGTACCTAGTGGGGGAGGACCCAAGCCGCATCGCTTGTTATGGGTTGAGGTTACCACTTAACACCAGGTGGGCCGTCAGCTCATTCTGTAAATGTATTAACTAAAAAAAAAAAAAAAGTACTGATACTTATTAAGGTCAGAATATACGGCTGTCGGGTGAGCCATCTGCTCGTTCTGTCGCTTCTTTTACAAAAGACACATATTTATGTATTGGCACTGTTAAATGATATTGATTATTTAGACTGGCCTTATAGCTCAGTTGGTAGGAACCCTTCTGAGCTGTAGGATGTGGGTTCGATTCCCACCCAGGCGAACATATGTGACGAACATAGATGCTTGTTCGGTGACCCAGACACGTTTAATATGTATGTATTTACACAAAAAGTATATAAGTATTCTATCAGTTATCTGGTACCCATAGTATAGTTCTTAGTAGAGCTTGTACGACATATCTGTCACTCCATCTGGGTTCTTATTTACGTTTAGGTAAAGCGATCCTAGAGTTAGGTGAAGCTAGTTTGATGCCGTATTTTATTTAAATCCTTACTTACCAGTTACTTCAGATGTAATTGAAAAAAGAATTAATTAGAATGGCTTTATAGCTATATACTATTATGGCTATATACCAGCATATTTGATTTGCATAATATTCACATTATTCATAGCAGTATTACGCCTACGAATTATTATGACCACATTATAACGGTCAGTGCATTTCTAATTATATAACATTTACTTACCTAACTGCTCGGTAAATAATGTGTGTGTAGTATATATAATAATATTGGTGGACATTTCACACAGCGCCATCTAGCCCCAAAGTAAGCTAAGCATAGCTTGTATGTAGTAAACCTGCCTTCTGCGCTGTAGGTCGTGGGTTCGATTCCCACCCAGGGACAAACATTGCTTGCTTAGCTTACTTTGGGGCTAGATGGCGCTGTGTGAAATGTCCACCAATATATATTATGTTGTTTGGTTCCCACAGTCCCAAGCTATGTTTAGTCTGTGGCTAGATGGCGCTGTGTGAAATGTCCACCAATATTTATTATCAATTGTCTGTTTGCTACAGTACCAAGCTGTGCTTAGTCTGTGGCTAGATGGCGCTGTGTGAAAAGTCCACCAATATTTATTATCAATTGTCTGTTTGCTACAGTACCAAGCTGTGCTTAGTCTGTGGCTAGATGGCGCTGTGTGAAAAGTCCACCAATATTTATTATCAATTGTCTGTTTGCTACAGTACCAAGCTGTGCTTAGTCTGTGGCTAGATGGCGCTGTGTGAAATGTCCACCAATATTTATTATCAATTGTCTGTTTGCTACAGTACCAAGCTGTGCTTAGTCTGTGGCTAGATGGCGCTGTGTGAAAAGTCCACCAACATTTATTATTCCCACAGTACCAAGCTGTGTTTAGTCCGTGGCTAGATGGCGCTGTGAGTGATGTTGTTTAACTTACAGAGATGAACGGTCACGGTCACCACCGGCAGTCGCGGCGGTCTCACGCGGGCGGCGGCACCGGCACGGGCACCTCGCTGACGTCCTCGCTGTACAGCCCGTTCGGGTTCGGCGTGCGCGGGCTGGACGAGCTGTTCGCGCACGCGAACGGGAACACGTTCACGTCGTTCAGCACGTTCAACAGCTCGCTGGCGGGAGCCGGCAGCGCCAACATGAGAAGCACCACTACCACTACCAGGCTCGTCAACGGAAACAAAATTACCACCAAGAAGTTTGTACTGTTATGGTCTTTGACTTTGCTTTAGTGCGCATCAGCACACACATAGGGGATATTAGTAGATAGTACATAGGGGATGTACATGTAGAGAGCGTGGTGGTCTAGCGGTACTGACCCCCCCCGAGTTGCAATCCGGTGGTCGCCGGTTCAAATCCCGACGTGCACCTATGAGTTTTTCGATTGAAAGATTTATGTGCGCAATACCACGTTCTCAAAACGGTGAAGGAAAACATCGTGAAGAAACCCGACATGTCCTAGAACTGAAAATTCGAAGACATGTGTCGAGTGCACGAAAGGTGCCTCTTTGATCATTGTAAATCCTTTCACCACACTGGTTCGACAGAAGCGGTGACTCGAAGAAGAAGAAGGGGATGTACATGGCGTATGTAGTAGTATGGTGGTAGCACAGAATGTTTGAGCAGAGATGCACTCTGATCCATTAAATGAAAGAGGATTTGTGTTTATAACCATTCGGTAGTATTGAAAAGTTATATGATTTACTAATTTTATAATATATGGCTGATGACATCTGATGACGATTGCGGCCTAGCGTGGCGGATACTGAAACGTTTCAATTCCCAGTTCAAAAAGAGCGCCTAAAGATTGCATTTCAAAAATATCGATCCGACCAAAATGTGTGACTAAACTGATACGTTAAAAAGGTTTCTGTGTATTTAATTAGCGTGTAAACGTATACTTTTCGGAATCGAACCAGCGACCCTTGCATCTGTCGGTCATAAGAACCACTACGTTGTTGAGATCCGAGACAGATTATTTTAAATCATTATATTATTGTCGTACCTGTTGAAAATGTTTGAATGTTCTCATTTTCAGGGTTTCGGAGAATGGCAGAGAGACTGTTATGTCGTACGAGAACGGGGTCCTCAAATCAAAGACTGTCAATGGCGTACCTCAATCACTAACCTACAGTTAAATTTAACTATGAATAGCAATTAAGACCAAACATGATCCAAATGTTAATTTGTACTCGGCAACGTTTCACGAGTTCCAATAAAAATTTTTGCATTATCTAAAATACTTCCGAACACTAACAATTTTTTTTACGAAAGGATTTTTCTCAATTTGTATAACTACCCTAATTTTATTGTTAATATGTTTATGCTTTCAGAACTCTGAGTTAATGTAAATTTAAAAATTATTTGCGGATACGGATTCTTCATCTGTGTATAATATACATTATGGGAACTGTGTAGCAGATAGCAGAGAATGTTCAGTCAGTTTCCATCTTGTGTTCGGTTATATAGTCGCTCACACTCGGATCTCGATTATTGTACGAGTGATTATTGCAATATTTCCTGTCAACTTATATCACCTAATTTGTGTGTTGCGACGTTACAATATATCTTGCTGCCAACTCTAGTTTATTTTTAGTAGGTTAAATTTTGTAGTCATGTAATCACATTTATACCTTAGTAAAGAAAAATGTACCTTAATTAAATAAATACTAAATTACCGAGAGGAAATTGATTAATTGCTTGCTCATTATGTGGCTTCGTACTGAGATCACATTACTTTTGCTGCAATTAGTAATTAGTACACATTAATTATCAAGCTAAAGTAAGCGTAGTTCATTATCGTCTTTGCTTACACACGTCTTTTATTTTCTGTTACTTTTACTGATGTACTTTCGATATGTTTTTATTTAAAACTTAAGTACGCGTAGCTTTTTATTATGAAGGTGATTGTAAAAGTTCATCATTCCTGAATTTAAATTTTGTATGTAAACTATTTTTAACATCTATTTTTGTGCCGTTTTTTGTAACCTTTGCCAAATATTGCTTCATATATATGTATAGTGTTTTCATGTATTAATTGTAAGTTTCATGGTAGAGTCACGATACAACACCATTTCACCAATAGTAGGTAATAGTAACATTACACGGGGCTGGTAAATGGTTATCCTAAATACTTCATTACACAAACATATCTTCATGCTGTGATTTGCCTTTCATCAGCTTTTTATCAATGCCGTGCCCCATATGTAAGTACATCTAAAAGTCTGCCAAAATACTTTTGGAAAAAAAATTATATCTTTTCACAAATTAGCTACTACAATGAATCGAATAGAAAATCAAAAGTTCCTGCGGATTTTTTATACTGCATATTACCCATTCAAAAAATGAAACTCATTTGACTTTCATTCATTTTGATAATATTATTAAAAAGCGAATGCAAATAAATAATTCTTGACTGATTGACACGTACTGTCATCCGAATTTTGACATTATTATTTTAGACAGTAGTTTATTCTATAGCGTGAAGGAAAAATTCCAATGATAGCATGTACAAAAGCCATTAAGTTGGAAAAATTGCAGAAATATTAACTGTTTAGCGGCCCCCGAAATTAAACGTTGATTTTATGTACTTAATGATTACTTACCGTGCACTTAGAAATAAGCCCGACTGCCGCCCGAAGTCGGAAGATGTCGGAAACGCGGATAACTTCACAGTGCCAATATGAAACTGAACGCAAAAACAACCTGCAGTACTTTTAAGATCTCGTTTCATATGTTAACATTCTTTTATGAGCACTGCATAGAAGTGAAACATTAAAAATACATTTGTAGAAATGTTTATTTTATTTCTCTTAATGATTAACACACATATATATTTGGTTACAAACAATTGGATCAATTCATTTATCATTTTATTGTTAACATATATGTAAACACCCAGACACAGAACAAACACCAACATTAGTCGCAAATATCTGTCAGGGTGGGAATCGAATCCAGGACCTACAGCATAGAAGGCAGGCCAAGCAGTGCCCTCCCATGCGTGCAGCGTGTGTACGTAATGTTCAGGCTTTGCTGCTCAGGTCGGAGCTGATGGCTTCAGGAGTGTGCTTGTAGGCCAGACTGCTGTCGATAGTGACTCCAGTGTTGTTGATTAGGCCTGGACGACGGGTTTCCCCTGGAGCCCTGGAGAGCCGGCGCGGGAGGCTGCGGGTTGTACGGACCAATCATCTTGTATCCACGTACACGTACACGGGCACTCTCCATTAAGACAAGCACGCAAGCAGCTGGTACAGCATTCTGCGCATGTTGTAGGCTATGATGCATCGATGGCGTGTCAGCACAGTTTCTCTCGTCCTCGGGATGTCATCCTTGTACCTAGTGTGACTAGGACAGTTCGCTAGGGTACCATCCGTCTACTGGGCACCAAGTGCTGGTCTGGTCCTTGGAAATTCCTCTCACGATGACCTTAATCCTTAAACCTTTAATCCTTGGCGTATTAATAAAACTAAAACTTAACTTATTTTTTAAGTAAAACGACTTAATGCTATTAATATTAAATGTACGGCTAGGCATTGGCCGTCACAGAATACTGTTTGGACGCAGACAGTCCACGTTTGGAATGTACCTTATCCATTTGGGTAACAATAGACATAAAATAATAAGCCGATTTAAAATATTGAATATCATATAAAGACTAACAGACATTATATAAATCTAAATATAACACCTATAAAACATCCAAATCGAAGAACTGGTAAATACTTTTATACTTCTGTTCAAAATACATTATATTTTTGGGCCACTCGAACCATTTTGAAGCTAACGGCCTAAAAGTGTAATATTCAGTAGGTTGGATCGGGTAACAATAGCAGTGGAATATGTTGCGTTACGTCGAGTTTTTCTACACTTAATCAATTTGGTTCTGTATCGGTTTGTATGTATGTTCCTATTTGTGCAAAAGAGTTGAATCAACTTATGACAAATGCCAGCGAAGCATCACTTATTCAAAAATAAAAAACATATCGCTGCATAAATTCGACAACGACACAACTAAAAATAAACACATTTTTTTACTGGAGAGCGGTTTTGCTTTGAGCGATGGCGAGTAAATCCAATCGGATTATTATTTTTAAGCTATTGCATAGTTCTATCGCGGGCCTTGAGCGTGGAGACCGAATCCAGAAATTCCGTAACGAAAAAACCTAACACCCCCCACTCCGACCGGCACAGCGGTGATACTTTTTAGTTCCATCTATCGATAAATACCAGAACTTTTAATGACTTTTTGAAATATCACGCGCAATATCTTTACCGCGGCAGTCTCCGAGTGCCACAAGTCTTTTTTTTTTTTTTTTTTCACTTCACATAAGGGCTGACAGTACACACCAAACGACATTTAGTAACTCGCTCAGTTGGGCGAATAGGAATATGAATTATATTCACATGAATTAATTAATTAAATTAATATATATTATAATACAGAAGATTTCGCGTCTAACTACACTAATAACTCAATTTTGACACATCTGGTTTTGTGCCACTATCGAATTTAGGCAGCATAAAACACAGAACAAATTTTTAAAGCTACACTTTCGCCTTTGGTTCTCCACAATAACATTTTTAAAAACTTACGGATCGGACAATGTTACATACAAATACAAATCATTTATTTCAAAACATGATCAAATACAACTTAAGATTAAATATATAAAACTTTTAATTGCTTTAATGGCGGCACATAAACTGACCAGTTGACACACCTGTGTTCACTCGACATAAAATAGTTAACAAATCCAATAAAATAAAATATACTATCCATCAGTAAATAGGTATACCATGTATAATCCAAACTTCCTCGTTATATAACGAAATGCAATAAATTCTCGACTGTGTCTGGTGATTTGTACCATTCAAAAATACTTCTTATCATTTTAGATTAACGAGCTTTAACTTTGCGCGTACTGTCTAGAAGAACAATTAAGTCCTAAGAAAATTAATTCCCATGATGATTAATTCTTCTTTACTCGGTTCTTTTCTTTTTATCACTTGGCTTGGAGCCCCTGCAAAAATATGGTCACATTGATTCGACAACACAAAAAGAAATACCAACTTCTTCCGAGGAAATACTACCACCCTCTGCCGCCAAGCAGAAATGCATTAGCGTTTCTGTTTCAGTTTAAAAGGTGTGGTTACCGGTGACATTACAGGCACAATAGACATTCCACCTCCACGACTCAAGACTTACATGCTCATACGATGCGACTTGCGTCTATTTTTACTTAACTGGGCCCAACTAAATCGTATTGCTCGTTATGGGCAGAGGTTACCACTTAACACTAGGTGGTCCATCTGCTCGCTCCTTAACTTTGTCACATAAAAAACAAACATTGTACATCCAAGTCAAGCCAGTCTATAAATAAATACTTACGTTTCGCAATGAGCCTTCTCAGCGTACATATTGGCTATATTCATGTCGTCGGGATAAAGCGCCTGTTTTTCAGGATTAGGTTCATAGAAGAAGCCGTTGTAGTGACTAAACTCTTTGCCGAGAAAATGTTCCAAATGTTTAATGCGTGATGGATTCGGTACCATGATTAGTGTTTCTGTAATGAAATGGTAGTTTTTAATACGCGATACAATCTGGAAACGAGAAAACTAGCAAGGGTCAACGGGCAGGCCACGTAGCTCTCGGAACCTGACAACCGCTGAGCGCAGCCGATGCACTGATCACATCACTAAGGTAGCAGGAAAACGGTGGAAGGTGGTTTAAGACCGGTCGTTATGGAAATGTATGGGCGGCCTATGTACAGCAGTCGACGTCTGACAGTCGTCTGTCAGACATGATGGTGAATAATATACTGCATTTTGTTCAAAACCAGCTCGGTTTCGAGATATATGTGGACGAGGCGCAAAACAACATCAGGTGGGCCGTCAGCTCGTTCTACCATGTACTTCACATTAAAAAAAAACTTTAATGGTAGTAATTTTTCTGACACACCGCTTCCTCCAAACTAAGCATAACTTTTACTGTAGGAACTAGATAACTGATAGAATATTCTGCATTGTAAATACATGTTAACACTCAGGAACAAATGGTCACAAAAACGTTAGACCCGGGTGGGAATCGAGCCCACGACCTACAGGAAGGCAGGGTACCAACTGAGCTGTGAGGCAAGTTGAGTAGTTACCTCACCAGTGGATGGATGGTGGCATGGAGGGTCGGATAGGGTTTTTACAGGCATCAAACACATCAATAAGTACGCGTGACCTTATGTTTTGAATAATATTGACGTTTCCAAGCCATTATTAATTCTATGGAAATAAAAGTTTTGACTTTGACTTTGACTTTGAAGTGAGTAGTGGTGTGTACCTTGTGCGATGTACCGGTCGCCCTGATCGACGGCCACGATGTAGTAGAAGGGTTGGTTGGGTCCGATTGTCAAGTTGAGGATCTGATCGTGCGCCTTGGCCTCGTGCTCGCACGCGCTGTCCCAGTCACGCACCACGCACAGGTACCCGTACCGCCGGTGGTAGCAGATCATACCAACCGCGTACTTCACACAACTCACGTGATGCTTCACCCGCATCTGGACAACACACGTTCATATATACAAATAAATATAATTGGGAGTGTCTGTTTGTAATAATACACGGTACAAAAAAAAAAAAAAAAAAATTGTCTGTCTGTCTGTCTGTTTGTTCCGGCTAATCTATGAAATGGCCGGACCGATTTTGACGGTACTTTCACTGGCAGATAGCTGATGTAACAAGGAGTAACTTAGGCTACTATTCCGAGGGGTAAGATAGGGGTGCGTGATAAAACCGAATTCCACGCGTAGCGGGCAACAGCTAGTAAATAAATAATAAATAAATATCAGTGGACATTTCACACACAGAAGACAGGCCTCATAGCTCAGTTGGTAGTAACTCTGCTTTCCGCGCTGTAGGTCGTGGGTTCTATTCCCATCCAACACAAACATTTGTGTGACGAACATAGATGTTTGTTCTGTGTCTGGGTGTTAATGTGTATTACACGTATATTTACAAAAAAAAATATACAAGTATTATATCAGTTGTCTAGTTCTCATGATACAAGCTATGCTTAGCTTAGTTTGGGGCTAGATGGCGCTGTGTGAAATGTCCACCAATATTTTATAACTGTTCAATTTTATACATGATTATATTGTCTCTGGTCAACTTACATCTCTGAACAGTATACCGATAGGTGGTAGAGGCTCATTCAAGTGCAGCAAACGACGCACGTAACCCAAATGTTCATCGGGAACCTGAAACATAATTATCATTTACTTTTTTGTTATGTAATACCGTTAAGGAAAGAGCCGACGGCCCACCTGCTATTAAGTGGTAACCTCAGCCCATAACAACCGAAGCGACTTGGGTCCTCCCCTACTAGGTACAACATGACCCAAGTCGCATTGTACGCGCCCGTAACTCCGGATTGAAAACTGTGGTTGCCGGTGAAATTACAAGCACATGAGACATTGCATCTTCACGTCTCAGAGTTGAGAGTTGTTGGGCGCATGCGATGCGACTTGGGTCGTGTCGTATCTAAGTAGAGGACCAGCGTCGCATCGGTTGTTACGGGCAGAGTTTATCACAACACCAGGTGGGCCGTCAGCTCGTTCCGTCACTTAAATCACATAAAAACCACATCAGTGTACCCACAATACCACAGTACACCCAATGTAACCACATCGTAGTAGCAGTAGAACTTGTGCCAAGTTCGCCCGGAGAAGTACTGCCACCACACCTGGTAATCTGCCGCCAAGCAGTGATGCACTCGTGTTGCTGTGTTCCCGTGGAAAGGGGTGGGTGCCGGTGAAATTGCAGGCGCATGAGACGTAACATCCCCGTCTCGGGGTGATGGACGCAACGCAATGCGACCTGAGTCATCTCATACTCTGGTGGAGAGGGCTTGAGTCGTATTGCTGTTGTCTATGGGCGGCGGTTAGCACTTAACATCAGGTGGGCCGTCAGCTCGTTCTATCACCCACATGTCATGAAAAAAACTAGGTTCTAGTATATATGTAAAGGCTAGGCTTACGTTTCCAACGTTGAACGGCACAGACATGCCGTTTTCGAGGGCGCATGAGCGCAGCATCCCCAGGAAATTCCAATACTCCGTTCCATACTCGTTTGTAAAATAGTACAACAATTTTGTTGCGTTTTCTGCATTCCTGTCAAGTATGATGAGAAATGATTGAGTGAATTGTATAATATAGGTCAATATCATGACTGGATTGGAAACTGCGCCAAACAACGACCCAAATACAAGGTATAAGAGCAGTAGAACTCTCGCCAAGTTCGTCCGGGGAAGTACTGCCACCATGCCCATTTCTACCGCCAAGCAGTGAGCATTCGCATTACTGTGTTCCGGTTTGAAAGGTGCGGTTGCCGGTGAAATTACAGGCACGCGAGACATTCCAGACACGTCTCAGAGTTACGGGCGCTTACGATGCGACTTGGGTCTTGTCGTACCTAGTAGGGGAGGACCCAACTCGCATCGCTTGCCGGCCGAGGTTACCACAACACCAGATGGGCCGTCGGCTCGTTCCGTTAATGTATAACATAAAAAAAAGGTGCGATTGCCAGTGAAATTACAGGCACACGAGACATTCCAGACACGTCTCAGAGTTATACATCATCATACATATCATACAGGGTATACATCGCGACTTGGGTTTTGTCGTATCTACTAGAGAAGGACCCAAGTCGCATCGCTTGCCGGCCGAGGTTACCACTTAACAAAAAGTGGGCCGTCAGCTCGTGTGAAAAAGAACTTATTTAAAGATATTGCGACGCACATACTTACCAAGTACTGTGCTCATCCTGATGCCTCAAGAACAATTTAATAGTGTACTGAAGAAGCGACTCGGCTGAGTAACTATAATTGTTGGGCCTTGGCGTGTTCGTGGAGAAGGGACACGATCGTGACGGACGCAAATCACCTTTCTCCAAGCTGATGATCAGTGTCTCCTCTTCCGTCCGCCATTGTAGATACATGTGGCTGGGAAACGCGATCAGGTGGCAGGAAGTCACACCGAAACCTCTAGCGATGGCTTGGTATATCGACCCCCAGGTGAGTGCGTGACCGTTATTTGTCTTCACCGCCTGAAATGTTTCAGAGTTACTTAAGAATTCCTTAGTAAGATTTCATTAAAATCCCCTGGTACTAAAATTTCGACGGGTATCAACATTGAAGTAAACTCATTAATTGAAATCAAAATTGAAACTCATACTAATGGAGACTCCAGTTGCACGTCGGGACTGAAATGCACATTTTTTTTTAATTTATATATTTATCGAGCTGATGTCCCACCTGTTGTAAAGTGGGTTACCGTGACAACCTCGGGGATACAAATGGTTTTCGTCATTGCCTAAATTTGCTCCGAATTTGAGGCAATGACCTCCAGATTGAAAGTCGGGTTCACTCAACCACTATAATTGTCCACAAAACATTGTCTTTTTTATGTAATTGATGTCATGGAACGAGCTGACGGCCCACCTGATGTTAAGTGGTCATAGACAACAGCAATACGACTCAAGTCCTCTCCACCAAAGTACGAGATGACTCAAGTCGCATTGCGTTGCGTCCATCACCCCGAGACGGGGATGTTACGTCTCATGCGCCTGCAATTTCACCGGCACCCACCCCCTTCCACTGCAACACAGCAACACGAGTGCATCACTGCTTGGCGGCAGATTATCAGGTGTGGTGGCAGTACTTCTCCGGGCGAACTTGGCACAAGTTGTACTGCTACTTTGGGTTGCTCCTTTCGCACCACCCGGGGGACACGTGTAGGGATTCTATGGGTTATCACCTACGTACGCGAGCAACGTGGGCCCCCCCAGGTCGTCAATAGTTTTGATCTTATGTTGACTGGCCTCACAGCTCAGTTGGTAGTAACTCGGCCTTCTGCGCTGTAGGACGTGGGTTCGATTCCCACCCAGGACAAACGTTTGTGTGACGAACATAGATGCTTGTTCTGTGTATGATGATATGTATTTACAAAAAAGTATTTAAGTGTGTATATCAGTTGTCTGGTTCCCATGATACAAGCTATGCTTAGCTTACTTTGGGGCTAGATGGTGCTGTGTGAAATGTCTACCGTTATTTATGTTTACCTTGACAATATCAAGTGTTTCAATGTTAGCAGCGTCCGCAACGGTGACACACCTCCGCTTGTACAGATACTCAGATATTGCTGAGATGACCTGCTTCTCTGTGTAGACTCCGTTGGGGCACGTGTACAGAGCATCAGAACCAGTCTCATGTTTAAATCTCAGTTGATTAGTTTCTGCCAGCAAAAGATCAACATCTTTTACCATTGAATGTATCTGCAATCAAAAGATTTTATGCCTATATATGAAACTATACATGTAAAGAAACGATAACCCTGCCTTCTGCGCTGTAGGCCGTTGGGTTCGATTCCCACCCAGGAAAAACATTTGTGTGACAAATAATAGATGTTTGTCCTGTGTCTGGGTGTTAATATTTACCTATTATATGTATGTTATTGTTATTCCGCATTTAGTGTACACATAAAATTGATTTATTTTATAAGTATTCATTTGTGGTTTGGCAATAAAGAGTTGTTGTATTGTATTGTATTGTATATACAAAAAGTATTCTATCAGTTATCTGGTTCCCATAATACAAGTTATGCTTAGCTTACTTTGGGGCTAGATGGTGCTGTGTGAAACGTTCACCAATATTCATTTAATTTCACACACAAAACATCTTTATACATCTTATTCCAGTATTAAATATAACATAGATTGAAGTACTCAGATTGTTACAAGGATTTTGTTTGTGAAAAAAAAAAGAAAGCCCTAAGGGTTTCTTGACTGTATTCCCCATGGAGGGTCAGATAGGGTTACATGCACCTTTACTACCTTAAGTATTTCTGAGCAGGCTACCGAATATAAAATAAACTACTACACCATCTCCTAAATACTCCATAACTATACTATAAACGCAAAAGTAACTCTTCGTCTGTTACCTTTTCACGCTTAAATCACTGAAAGTATTTTAATTAATTTTGGTATCATAAAATGGACCATGGAGGAACTTGAAGGAAAAGGGAAAGATTTTTTTTATGGGGAATAAATCATTTCTCAGCGCGGCGGCAGATTACCAGGTGTGGTGGCTGTACTTCTCCGGGCGAACTTAGCACAAGTTCTACTGCTACTCAATGTTTGATTATAATATGCGTTATAAAGTGTGGGGTCCACCAGTAATCAACCCCATGTAATATCTTTATGTGAATAAATAAATATGAAAAATAAAATATAAAAAAGACTTACCAAGTCACAGACTTCCTCATCTTTACGCGTTACTGTTGGATCTATCCATTGTAAGAAGAAGTTAAGCACAACTTCAGGATCAGCCTGATCTTGCAGGTTTTGCTGCACCCACTTCACACCAAATAATATTTGAGTCAAGTAACACAGTGAAATTTTTGAATAATGTATCTCCGTCATGGTATACGGTCTACAATTAAAATAAACGTCACAATTAACTTTTTCATGCAACAGGTATCAACATTTAATTTCTAATTGTATTATCTAGTTTACTTACTTCTTTGTTTTGAATGAGTTTAAATTGTCCGCAGCTTTCTTGACAATCTGTTGGAGACTGGAGATGGTCCTGTAATAATTTCTGTTACCAGACAGGGCTAACGCGAACATCTCGCTCATATCCTTCATAGCTACATCTTTACGAGCTTCCCTGAAATATTAACCCTTCATAAATACAAGTTTATAACTGGAACTTGTGAACTGAGAAAATTATACAAAATAAATAGAGCAAGTGAAGTCCTCTAAATCACCTTGATATGTATGTAATCTATACAAACAAATAAAATTGGAGTGTCTGTTTGTAATATTAAAATAACCACTTTTTTTGTATTTGAATTGTAGTTTAGCCATTGAACCACATTGAAATAGTGAATAGCTCAATCATTTTTGTTATATCGATTCTGTATCCGACTCGGTCATTGTGTAATTAGTTATAATTTATTATTTCTCATTGAGTGAAATTTATTTCTTTTAAGAATAAAGTTCTTTAATCACTTTTTACTAAGTGCTGTATGGATACACGGTACATATACTAAAACAATATTTTTTACAAGTTATGTCTGTTTGTTCCGGCTAATCTCTGAAATGGCTGGACCAATTTTGACGGGATTTTCACTGGCAGATAGCTGATGTAACAAGGAGTAACTTAGGCTACTATTCCGAGGGGTAAAATAGGGGTGCGTGATAAAACCTAATTCCACGCGGACCGAGGGGTAAAATAGATTGGTAATCAAAAATGCACATACATACAAAGTTTCACCTTTATAATATTAGTGTGATGGTATATAATACCAACTTCATAATAGATAGTCAGTTGATTCTGTCATGAGTTCTCAGTTTGGGCCAAAACAATAGTGTAATAAAATCAAGACATATTTACCGAAAATGTCTTCGTGACATATCATCTAATAATTGAATGACATTGTCTCTGATGCGTATGTATTTCTTCAAATCTGCAAGCCAGTCCCCGTCTGAATATAATGCAGACACATCAAACAAATCTTTGCTGACTCTGCAAAAAAACAAACATGGCTATATAACAATGATTTAGGTTAAGTGAATCAATTAATGATGGCTTAATCAAGATTTTGCTGAATCAGAACTTTTGGGTTTCTTCAGTGGGAACAACATTAATAAATAAAATAAAACATATATTGGTGGACATTTCACACAGTACCACAAAGCCTGAAAGTAATATAAGCATAGCTTGTAAATAAATAATTAAAGATAAGTAATATTATTATACACTTACGTTTCTCTATAGACTGCCCTCCACAAGCTCTGGCTAGATTTTAATAAATCATTGTACTGCTTACAAGTTTTCATGAATCTATTGCAATCAGCGTAGGACGTCCATTGTAGTATCATTATTATGACTTCATCAGGTAAAGAGAAGATGTTAGTAGCTTCTTCCATTTTTGGAGTTTTGGGAGGAATGTAATGAAAATCCCAAACAGATATGTATGACTGACAGACAAAACCCAAAGCAGAAACTAAAGAGAAACAAATGCTCAGGCAAATATCACATGGCCTATTAATTTACGGCCAACACTAAAATGTACGTACGTACGAAACTGACTATTGTAAGAATTGAATACAACATAATTGTTTTGCGCAGCAAACGAAAAAACTATTTATCGCCAATGAATGCGGATCATTTCTCGTTATCTCCCACATATATGTTTTTTTTTTCCAGTTATGGGTGACAAGACCATGGGACAAGACAAATAAGAAACCTCTATTAATGTGAACTATTGTAAAAAATATCCTAGACCGACGAAAAAAAAGAAGGGTTTTATAAGTTTCCAGTGTGTAATCAGTCTGTGACATCATAGCTGAACGGATGAACCAATTTTGATTAAGTTTTTGTTTTAAAGGTTGCTTAATCGAGTATGTTCTTGCTTGAACTATGTTTCAAAAAAATCTGCTCAGCCGTGGAAATCGTCACCTCATTTCTAGTTGATGAAAAGATATAAACAACATCCACAGGTTTGATCAATTCCAAATTCCAAATCCGTTTTTTTATGTGAATCAATTACGGAACGAGCTCCCGCCTGGTATTAAGTGGTAACCTCTGCCCATAACAACCGATGCGACTTGGGTCCTCCCCTGCAAGGTACGATAAGACTAAGTCGCATCGTATGCGCCCATAACTAGGAGACGTGTAGGTGGAATGACTCATGTGCCTGTAATTTCACCGGCATCAACACCTTTCAAACCGAAACACAGTAACGCGATGGCGTTACTGCTTGGTGGCAGAAATGGGTATGGTCGTATACTTCCCCGGACGAACTTCGCGTGAGTTCTACTGCTCTATATATCCTGTGACTTGTCAATGATATTACAAAAGTATGGTAACCTTGACCTGATGTGCAGGCATCACCATACCTGACCATGATCCTGCAGGACACCCAACCCGCGCCAGAAGAACTCCTCAACAGTATACGGCATCTACCTTATATTTGGGCTCGTACGATGCGTGCAGACCAAAACTGGTTTGTGTGTCGGGAGTTTCTTAAGATTTTTGATTTATACTATTTTAAATCCATCTCAATATCCATGAAATTACATCAGCAATTCAAACAATCTGAGGTTGCATCAGATCAGCATTTTACATGCGATAATATCGACCGATATTACGCCCCTATGTAGCCTTTTAAGCCCATGGGTGAACGATATAAATTGAGCAATATGGGTTGTATTAATAACCAGCTCAACATTACCACACCGTGCCGTATTTATTCGCACAATACTAAAGAACACAAAACCGCGTATATCCCTTTTTTCAAAATGAAAACAGGAATAGTCTAGTGATATGTAGTATTTAGCTTGAAATAATACCGAGTTTTGATTGAACTACACGGGCACACAGCGTACAATACGACCCAGAGCTGGGATCAATAAAAATAATTAGGCAGGTGTCTACTAATAAACTGCCCAATTGCGAGTTATTCTTGCGCAAATGGGTTCCGCACCAAAATATTGTGGTTATTTTCCAATTCAGTTTGGGATACTGAGCGCAATCAGACTCACACTTAGCTTGGATTTATTTTGTTGTTTTACTTTAGAGTTTGCACTATTTTAAAGTTATCGTTTTGAAGATTTTTTATTGAGCAAAAATAAAATACGTTGAAAAAACCACGTCTCTTGTATGAGGATTACCTTATTTTATTAGGTATATTATATGAAATACACTCGCTCGTTCAATGAAATTAAAATTATTATTTGAGCTTAGATTATAAATAGACACAATTTGAATCTCTGCGGCCCAAAGAAGCGAGAGATAGCAATAAAAAAAATAAAAAACGGAAAACATTTAAAATCACAGTTCTTATATTACAAGCAAAATACATTGCGCTAACACAAGCAAGATTTTTCCTTTTTTTGACAACGTGGGTTTTAACATTTTAATTAAATGAAGTACTCAGTGATTTCCGGATTTGAATGAGCGACTTTCTGATAGTAAGTAACTCACAGTGGTCACTTAGGCCAGAATATCGACCGTTATATAAATTAGTCGTATGTTTTGAATTCCATCATGAAAAGTGCTTTATTTTGCAGACGAGTAGCGAGCGTGTCACATAGTCTAATTAATAAATAATTACCCTACATGGATAATGGTTCCCCACCACCTATCCACACGGGCGCCCCCCTGTCGATGTATTTCCCACTATAACGCCAACCATTCTCGACCATGGCGCTGGTGTACAGTTGTTGCTTTTGGTTTTCATTACGGTTAGGGGGCATAATAATTGGAATACTTTCCTTGGTGAGTCGCTATCTCTGTCATCTGATAGACCTATTCTTCATGTCCTTGAATCACAACAGTATATACCAAAGTTTTTTAATGGATTATTCATAAAATCCCCTCTGTCCAGTCCAACCAGTGACGAAAAGGAGAATATTATAGGTATCCGAGAAATGCTATTCAGAATTTCGACCCTGCAATTTCCAAATTCATATGGGGAGTAGTAACACAGTTAAATGTGTTGTGTTCAAAAACGTTAATATAAGTTCACTTTGGTGTGGACAGGCTTTGGCACAGAAATAGTAACAATAGTGCTTTAGGTACCTACCAATAAAAAAATCTCTAAAACTTCCGTTCATTGCCACAGATTTACAATGTTAAAATATCCAATATAGGTGAAAAGAATAGACTTTTTAATATAAACAAGAGGTATTTTATTTTAGGTCCAGGGAGTGTTAGGCCTAACTGCTAGCTGTTTTGGACATGCTTACTCGCAACAAATTGAAACTGAACTCGGTGAATGGAATAATAACTACAATCTTATATATTCAAAGGAATATGTAGAGAACATTATGCAAGGTAATTTTGTATGTTTTGTCATTGTAATGAAAATTTTGCAGCAGTAACAATCTGTATGTGCACAGTTCTGACGATGTACTGCCACTATACTAATTTATGCTCAGTAAGTACCTACCTATTGTATTGTGCACGCGACGCGCCTTAGGTCTATCTCTATCTATTCGAGTCACTGGTGGTGAAAGGAATTTAAGTGCGCCTAAAAGAGGCTCCTTTCGTGCACTTTACACATGTCTTCGAATTTTCAGTTCTAGGACATGTCGGTTTACTCACGATGTTTTTCTTCACCGTTTTGAGAACGTGGTATTGCACATAAATCTTTCAATTGAAAAACTCATAGGTGCATTTCGGGATTTGCACCGGCGACCTCCGGATTGAAACTCGGGGTCAGTACCACTAGACCATCACGCTCTCAAACTCTCAAATTCAAGCACATGAGGCCATCTTCAGGTCTCAGGGTGTGGGGGTCGGGAGGAATATGATACGACTTGGGTCTTCCTGTTATTCAGACATACCTACCGCTTTCCTGTGGGCCCCGTCTCTAAACTAATTATTTGTGCAATCGAAGACAACGCATGGAGTGTGTCAACTTCTCGATTTGTCATTGATTGCAGATTCAAAGAAATACATGTCTTTATCAGTCGGGATAAGTTGCGTTTACATAGCATCCTGTATCATGTATATTTATGGGGCATATATTGTAAGTACTTTTTATATATTTGAGCTTGTGTGAAACATATTCGTGGTTTCTCGGTTCATTACTGATCACTAGGGGCCAGAGGAAAAGTTGCACTGTCCCTCACCGGGGGACAAACGCACAAGGTTTTCTGAGCTTTCCCTCGCTGGAACAACGGCACACAAAAGCCGTTAGATCCCCCCACTTGTGAAAGAGTGGGGATATATGATTGTGAATTGTTTTTTAAATAAATAATAATAATAAATTTATTCAAATAAAACATGGTACATATAAAAAAAAACAAAAAAAAAAGATTCTGTTGGTCGTTCTCTGCATGATTCCTATATTGTAAACGAGAATTATTATAATGTTATCCATTTAGACCCAGGTGGTGGATAATTCCCAATTCCTGTTAGAGATAATTTCTCTACTTTTACAAGTAAAGAGACTTTACAGACGTTTTCGAAGTACACAGACAAGAAAACAGATGTTATCTTGTTATACCCCACTCACCTCAATGTGGTCTGGCAGAATGCGACCGCTACTGAATCAAGTTACTTTTCAGTGCAGCAACATCCTTATGTTCGCGTACATCATATTTGAGCTGCTGCGTCTCTTACTCATATCAATGTTTGTGGCCACTGGGTTACTCTTTATCAAACAAAACACTTTGGACATTGGCTTTCTGATCGGAGCCAGCGTTTTTGGAGGATTCTTTCTATGTATGTATGTTAAGGTCTATACATTAATTATCCTGAGAGACAGATACCCTAGGACAACGTCGCTGACACTAAGCGGCAGAGGCGGACACAGTGGAGTTTTCTCTCTACGTAAAAAAAGAAAAAAGGTAGGGTGCCCCTAATGGCTGAAACTCAAAAAATTGTTACCTACCTTCCAGTTTTAAAGGTTCAGATAGCGTAGCAATTAGGAGTACGAGTAATAATGCTCAAACTGACAGGCCTCACAGCTCAGTTGGTAGTTACTTTGCCTGCGCTATAGGTCCTGGGTTCGATTCCCACCCAGGTCAAACATTTGTACTTATGACGACCATAGATGTTTGTTTCGTGTCAGGTCTAAATATGTATCATGTATGTATTTAAAAAAGTATATTGTTATGTATTTGTATTAACTATATTGAGGGTAGATGTATATTCAAATCTACCGTGAACCTAAATAAGTGTCCTATCAGCTGTGTGGTTAGCATTGCTTAATTTGGAAAAACTGTTAACAAACCTACATATCTGATATTGCAGTGGGAATGTTTTACCTGTGGATATGTGCGGCCAACCTTCCGGTACTTATCAACGAGATGGAACGCGACGAGCAGGCAGCCACCATCTTCAAACTGCAGCAACTCGTAGAATCCAATCAGAGGTCGCCCATACGTCACCGGTTCGGGGCCACCAACGACCCCAGTTTCGGCCGAGGGGTTTTTGTTGTGAGGAAACATGGGGGATTGGACAGAGCCATGATAAATGGTTCCAGGTTTCCTATTCAGTATCCCGTACTGTCTAGATAAGAAATCAGTGTTCAAGAACCCAAATGTTTTATGTAATAATGTCTTCTCTCAAAGTAATTTGAAAAAAAAAAAACATTTTAAACTGAATTAAGTGTTATTTATTTTGTGCCTTAGTGTTCCACTGTATAATGAGCCCTACCTTCTGAAGATTATTCGCTTGTTGAGGCAATTTCTTAGCAGGTAATACCAGTGGCGTAACTATACCATCGAGGGCCCGTGGCAAATTCTTTTGATGGAGCCCTATCAGTAAAAAATAAAAAATATACTTTTCAAGTAAAATATAAAATACTCAGGTACAATGCAAAAAAATATTTCTGAGCTCGCGGCCTCTTGGGCCGGGGCCCTCTTGGGTCGGGGGCCCGTGGCATTTTGCCAGCCCTGCCACCCTATTGTTACGCCACTGGGTAATACCTACCTATACTTAAATAATTTCCTTCAGTGAATGATAATCCGATGAAATAGGTACCAAAATAGGTGATGATACCTAAACCAAAGGATGGCCAAAATACTTCGTGATGTCGGATAGATAAAACGGAATAAATTCTCGGTCAAACGTATATTTCCACTAAGTAGTTGATGCCGCCGCCGCTCTCGCTCTTGAAGCGGAGGTTCACGTAACTGAATCCCACCCCCCCGGCTGTGACGGTCACCGTGGCTTCACTTTGACTTGTCTCCCGCGCTATCACACCCTGAAACCATCAGTACAACGCTACAGTCCTTCAACTAGAAAGCCGTTAACCCTCAAAACGTCAATTTTGACTTTTTAATAGGAAGCGATACAGTTCAAAATTCACTATCCTTCTGTCTAAGAAACGTTTGTAAATTATAATTCGTTCCGGAGATATAAAAAAAAATGTAGGCCGTTAAGTGACGGATTTAAAGGAATTAAACAAAAATATCAAAAACAACAATTTGGGCTTAACAACTTTTTAGTTAAAGGACGGCAGAACGTCTAACAGAATGTCCCCATAAGGGTTAACTTACACACGTATTGCGTACAAAGCATGATACAGAGAAAAGATGAGTAATGATGAGTACTTCCCCGGACGAACTTGGCGTGAGTTCTTAGATTTAAATTATCAATTTGAAAGTTGCATTTTCACAGAACTAACTAAACAGTATCTATTAACGATATCAAAATCAATACAAGTTCAGCCAATGGGATCAAAACAATTGTGAGAACTTACAATCTGGGTTAGATGTTAGTTAAGTAAAGACTGTAACTTTAAAGTAACTAGAATCCGTCTTACCTTGATGATTTGTTGAGCAGGATCAGAATAAAACATTTCCTTTACCCTCTTTCTAAAGGGGAAGCCTATATAGTCGGCTTTCTGCTGCCACGTGAGGCGCGCGTTGTAGCTGGTGCCCGCGATCAAATCTCTGGCCGCAGACGAAGTTATACACACTAAAGCGATTACACTCAACAACAATATGGTCCTCATATTTCTGGTAATTTTTACGTAAAAAATACTGTCTGACAACACTGTCTAAAATGATTCGTTGTAGCAAATGATTCCAGTATTTAGTATTCTGTATCCTATTCAAGAGGTCAAGTGGGTGAAGATAAACTCTGCATATCCGAGATAGTGGGTAGCTATATCATTATACTTTATGAGTAGCAATTAATAACAATGCAACAAGTAATACTGAAAATGCTTTATTTTTGCAGATATATTTTACTATATTTTTCAACAATTTATGGAAATCAATATGTAATATCTTTTATTTTTACACAATATATAAATAAATCGTGTCATTGACGTGTCATGTTGTATCAGCACATCCATCACCTTGAGAAGACATTAAGTTTAAACGAAGGATTAGAACCGCCAACGAAAATCAACACTACATATTACCATTCCACACAATATGGAAGTAATACACCGGCGATCAAACAGAACTGACTTGCATGGCGGCGAACCGAGGTGTAGCCTCCAACTCCATAGAGTCAGTGGTGACCTGCGAACGCGTGTCTGAGTTCTCAGTACTGTTCAGGAGGGAAGACATGGACATCTTTTCATCTTTCATGCTTCCGTTTGCGTCAGAGGAACTGTCCTTCTGTCCGTCCACCGTGTCCCCTCCGCCGCTGCTCATAGAGTTCCATATGCCTTTAGAAGACTCTTTCAAAGTGACTTTCTTTTCATTGGACATTGTTGTCTTCTCTTTCGCGTCTTTAGTCTTCTTACCGAGAACGGGGAACGACGTCAGTTTGGGTTTGGAAGTGCGTGCGGTGATGCCGCGTTGTATGGGCGCCGCTTCCGTTTCGCCTTCCTCCGTGATGGAGGACAGTACGTCCGTGGACTCCGCAGCCACCACTTGTCCAGCCTGAATAGGAATATCATCTGCAAACGAACAATAAAGATATACCCTAAAATATCTCTCACTTTTGCTACACTATTATGTATAACGCTCATGTCTGCTGTATATTTTGACTAGAGAACAGAGGGTAGAAAGTTTTTTCGCTGGAATACAATATTAATAATAAGAAAGTTGTTTATAACGACTTCAAAAAAAGGAAGTTCTCAATTTGAGTGTATTTTTTTAACGAAACTCGTAAGTCCGTCATTTATGATGTAAAGAAAATTTGGTGTTCACTTTTTAGATTAAATATTCCAAGATATATATAATTCTGACAATTAAAACGGGTTGTCCAAGCAGACAATGTCGCGAGCATGTATTTAACAGTTAAGTGTACATTTATAGTGCAATAAGAAATTGCTTTGAAAGTGGTGTCGTCTGTTTTTATGGTTTGCGTAGAACAGGATAACAAATACGTATTAGGTAATAAGACAATCACAGAATTCAGACTGGGTCACCATTGTGCGTCTTTAAGCGTTTACACGGACGTAAATGACATTTTAAGTTGATATACGTTGAAAAAATATGTGCTACATATGTCGAGGGTACTATCGGCAGTTTTCACAAAAGCTTGTGTGTCGATGTAGAAGAAGCAGTAGGAAGAAAGTAGAGTTATTCCGACAGATAAATAATTTTGATCAGAGCTAAAATGCATCTGGGGAATGTATTGTTACATATGTATATGAATTCTTCTACTGAAATGTGTGATTTAAACAGTGCTTGCAAGGCAAAATTTGACAAAGAAAATTCATGTGTTTTACTTATTCCTAATCGATTCCTCTGCTTCGTCTAACGCGATCCTGCAACCAGCTCACATTTAGAATAAATCCATTAAACCTCAATATTCATACATTTGTTCAGTCAAAGTTGTCGTCCAAAAAGGAAACTGTGGTATCATCTGAATGACGTTCTTTATAAGTCTTGCTATTGTTGAAGCTTTCATAATAATTCGCATATAATTTATATTTGGACGATAAACTATTCGTGTTTTCCAAGCTATCGGACGGCGAGCATGTGTTTGGTAGTATGCCCCTGTATGTACACGTATCTGTAGGGTGTGTAAACGAAATATTTATCTATACAAATAAATAAAATTGGAGTGTCTGTTTGTAATATTAAAATAACAACTTTTTACTAAGTGCATATTGATGTATACACGGTACATATACCAAAACAACATTTTTTTTAAATTTTTGTCTTGTCTGTCTGTCTGTTTGTTCCGGCTAATCTCCGGAATGGCTGGACCGATTTTGACGGGACTTTCACTGGCAGATAGCTGATGTAACAAGGAGAAATTTAGGCTACTTTTCCGAGGGGTACAATAGGGGTGCGTGATAAAACCGAATTCCACGCGGACAAAGTCACGGGCAACAGCTAGTTCCAAATAAGAATCTGATTAATCTCTTTAACAAGCATAGTATTAGATAGAGTAGTTAGATTGGTTTATATAAACACAGTAATGCCTAACTTTTTACACTGTTTGGTTCTTGTTTTAAATAAGCTTTATCATGCGAAAAACATTTCATTATGAAATAGATTAGTGTCAGAAAAATATATCGCTATGCAAAGTCATAAGTTGTTTTTTAATATAACAGTATATTCTGCCTGAACGAATACTTCATGGAAAACAAATTTAGATATTGAGTCAAACACACAACTCAACTGTCTATAGTATGAAATGTAACAGGCAAATACTGACAAGATTCAAATATGCTATTTATTAAAATAGATTTCTCATCTTATACCCATTCGCGGAATGTTGTGCAAAATGCAAATTAATTTCTATTGACTCTTCTTCTTACTTTCTATTACTATTGTCTTTTAAACATTTTATTTTTATTTTTTTGGGTACAATAAAGAATAATTTATTATTTAAGTTGTTATACCCTATTCTTGGAACTGGGTATTAGAAAATGGATCAATGTAACATCCCACATCGGGCAAGGAAACCCTCGAACTGAAAAATATATTGTAGTGTAATCACCTGGCAACTTCTTAGTCCGGAATGATGCATTTGTGATCATGGATTTGGACATGGTTACTGTTGTAGTGGCTGGTGAGAGGGCTACACTTATACCCATAGGCCCATCACACGGTTGACCTGAAAACATAATCAGTAAATCACTAACAAGAAATATAAACGATTCTATGTACCTGAATAGAACAAAAAAATTACCACTTTTCAATCTTGTTTACATTCTTGTTACTCAATGTTAACATACATATCTATTTTATCTGAAGAGAAGAATTAAAATATTACATATGAATAGTCCAATATAATAGCATTAGTTAAGAAGTTTGGCTTACCCGCAGGATTGTCTTTCAAGGAATTCATGACAGCGCTTGTCACCAATATGACATCTGGATACAATTCGTACTGAGCCCTTCGATCTATATCTTTAACGGCTTGGAATGCAAGGGTATAGAACTCATTGAACATGGCAAAATAAGCACCTTGCACCATTTCTAATAGTAAGTTGGGTGAGGTGGGTATTCGGGCTACGGGCTTATCTTTGTCAGACCTCTTTCTGAACCCTTGTGTTACTATTCTGAAATGAAAATATGAAACCAAAAATATTTTTCTAACTGGGTTGTTGATTCAGCGAGTTTTATGTTACTGGATCTATTTCAAGAAGCATTACCTGGAGCTCGCTATACAAAAATGCCTCAGTGCCAATTTAGGCAAAAGACTCAACTGGCGATTGTAAATAAAGAGGAGTGCCGACATCACTTTCAGTCTGTTCTGTGCATTAAGTGCTTCCACTTGAGACATGGGGCCCCAGTTCACGAGCTTGGTGTTACACTCCTCCCATCTTCTGAGTGCGCTCTCTGTGAGGAATTGCGCTCCCAACGATAGAGGCTGCAAATAGATCCACGTTGTAACAAAATAAGCCAAGCGTACTGTTTAAGTGCATTTAGTACTCACCTCATGGTATATTGAAGCTTGCGCCAATGAGGGTAGTCTGAAGGAAACAACTTTTGGTTTTCCAGTCTCATCAACAACTTCAAAGTTGTACAGTCCTATGAAAATCAAAATAGTTTACATGTTTTTAAGGTTTACAGGTGATTTTATTGGCCCCACAGCTCTATTGGTACCCTGCCTTCTGCTCTGTAGACTGTGGGTTCAATTACTGCCCAGGGAATTGGTTTCCATTCTGGTTCCCATGATACAAGCTATGCTTAGCTTACTTTGGGGCTAGCCACATGGGATAGCCCCACTATCTAGCTAGTGCTGTGTGAAATATCAGTATTTTAGAAAAAAAAGACGTGTGGCACTCGGAGACTGCCGCGGTAAAGCTATTGCGCGTGATATTTCAAAAAGTCATTAAAAGTTCTGGTATTTATCGATAGATGGAAAAACTAAAAAGTATCACCGCTGTGCCGGTCGGAGTGAGGGGTGTTAGGTTTTTTTCGTTACGGAATTTCTGGATTCGGTCTCCACGCTCAAGGCCCGCGATAGAAGCTATGCAATAGCTTAAAAATATTATATTATGTCCTTCGCCGTTATTCGAAGCCTTTTAAACATATTTTGGAGATGTAGTCCTTCCGTTTCCGGCCGTATTTTATGTAATTTAGCGTGGTAGTTCCGTTTTCCGGCTGTAGGGGGCGTTAACTTCCGTCCGCCATGTTCACCAGTTTGTGCGAGCTCCTATTCTTATCATTGGCGTCCTTACTTTCGTGCCGTAAAGACGTAACGCTCCAAGCGTCCAGTTTTTATAAAATAATTTGTGTTAATGCTGTTAGCATTCGTATTTAAATAATTGAAAAAGTGTTGTAGTTTCGTTTGAGAAAAAAAAAAAAAAAAAAAAAAAAATAATAATAATAATCGACGGCGTGCGTCATATTCTTCATCAAGCGATGATGTTGGGGTTAATGGCGATGGCGGTAATGGTGATGCAGGCGAAAGAAGACAGAAGAATCAACATGATAAGATGCCGCCTTTGTCATCTTCATCTTCACCTTCCGTGAGGGTAGAAAAAGGCGCAGGCTGAAACGCAGGAAAGTATCGCGTAAAGACGGTAAGGTCATCGAGTGCCTTTCTCAACAAGTAAGTGAAATTCAGAACTTTTTGGCGAGCAATACCTTCCCGCCTGGGGCGGTTGGTATTCCTCAGACTACCACCATGATGGCTCCGCAATGGAACCAGCAATTCAAAGTGAGGCCCACGCCGAGTCGAACCTCAAATTTGATTTTGTGTTGGTAACTAACCTAAAAGGACCAACAGTTGCAAAGGCCTCTTCGGAGCATTTGCAGGTGCTGAATTCATTGCAGCATTTTAAAACTGAGAATGGGACAAATTTTCGTTACTGGGTGTATCAGATTTACTCCAATGGACTCGAGATACAAATAACTTAAACAATGAGTCATTGGTTTCTAAAATAAAAGACTTTTTTTTTTTTTTTTTTTTTTTTTTTCCGGGGATTTACACAAAGTTTCCTTTAGATTCTTTGCAATTAATATTATGTGGCCGCAGAGCGGACATTGTTGAACAAAGACGTGAGATTTTTATAAGTCAAGTAAAATACAAATTCTTAAGAGTTACTTTGAAAAATATTCCACCTTCATGGGAATACCTCTTTGATAAAGAACTATTTGCAGAGATACATAAATAAAAATAATAATAATAATAATAATTGGGGGGGGGTCAGTAAGATCTTTACAATTCCAAACCACTCCTTCTCTGCGCAAGAGATGAGAGTTATATCTGGGTCCCAGGCTGCGCAACCTGGACCTAGTAGTTATAATCAAGCCGGTCGCTCCACGGCACCGCTTAACAGGTACCCGCCACCGCAAGGTGCGAGACCTTTATACCCTTACAAATTCAGTTACGATTTTCCAGCCTATGCAAATAATGAGCGTTTCTTTCGACCACAATTGAAGCCTCAAACATTTTCCTCTCGTCAGCAAGCCTCTGCAAGCTCGAGAAAACCTTTCGGTCGACAGGGCCCACACGCTCAGACCAATGTCTTACGCGGTAAGGGAAACTGAGATAGGAAATATTGACATGGAACCGGTGTTTCTGAGGGGAAGGTTGAAATCGTTTGTCAATACCTGGCGAAACCGAGGTGCACCGACCACATTTTTAAACGTCATTACTGGTTACAAAATTCCATTTCAAACCAAACCATCACTCGTCTTCCATCCACGCATGGTAGGCGCTCGTTTTCAAACTGTTCCTTCTCTAGAAAGGGATCGGATAATAAAGAATATGTTATTAGAAAAGATTTTAGAATATGCCCCTGAAACACCCAGTTTCTGTCAACTCTATTTTTGACCCCAAAAAGCGACGGCTCAATGCGTCCAATTTTCAATTTAAAACAAATACAATACAAATACAAAATACAAATTTTTTATTAAACTCCGAATAATAGTCCGAACTAATACCTAAAAGTAACGAAATTCAGACTTATATCAGTCCATCGTATTCCGGACTTCCTACAGCCGAAGGATTGGAGGGTAAAAGTGGACCTCACCCAGGTTTACTACCACGTATCGGTCGCCAGGAGTCACCGCTGCTTCCTCCGGCTGCTTTACAAAGGTCAGTACTAACAGATGACTTTTGCCATTTGGTCTTGCAACCGCACCAAAAAATTTCGCGTCCCTTTCGAATTGGACCGCAGAAATCCTTCGAGAGCAGGGTATACGAATCGCAGTGTTTCTGGACGATTATTTAATAGCTTCCCAGGAACTAGAACGTCAAACAGAAATCGTCCTAAAAACAATGAGAGAGTTGGGTTGGAAGGTAAAACAATTCTTGTTCCACAAAGGTCACTGGAGTAGCTGGGTTTAGTATGGGACACGTGGCGCAACCAAAAGTTCCTGCCAGAAAAGAAAATTCAAGGTTTGAAGCATGTACTTTCAAATTTATTAAAAAGAAAAGCTGAGACCCGTCGCGAAACGCAGAGTATCGTAGGGAGTCTAAATTTTGTAAGGTTAGCAGTAAGTCAGGGTCGCTTAAATTTCCGCTTGCTGTCCCATTGCAACAGTCTTCTTCAAATACACCCAGAAAGCCAAACAATCTGGGAACTGAAATGGTGGATGAAGAATTGTCACAAATCATCCAGACTTCACCCACCTATGAAACTTTCTGACAACCGATGCAGCCGGGTCTGGTTGAGGAGCAGAGGTAAACGGTATGCAGATGTGGGGCAACTGGTTAGAAGAATTTTTTCACTAGAATTACAAGGAAATGTTGACTATTCTGAAATGTTTGTCCCAATTTGGTCATTTTCTGAGTCATTCGTCAGTTCTTGTATAGTGCGACAACAAATCTGTCATAGCATATCTGAGGAACGAAGGGGGAAGTCGATCGGTGAAACTGATGAATCTAACTTATCTAATTTACAACATTCTAAATCGCTTCGACATTCACTTAGCTGCTCATCACATTCCCGGAAGATACAACAGTACAGCCGATCGCCTTTCTCGGAAATCATTGACCTCAGAGTGGCATCTTTTTCCCCCATTGACGGAGAAAGTGTTCGCAAAGTCCCAGAGATGGACTTGTTTGCATAGTTGCGAGCGTTAGTAGTAGGTAGGTAGTAGTTGTTTGCGAGAGCCCACGGGGTTTCGCAGTATGTGAGCCTAGACCAGAGTAATCCAGTAGCATGGAGGCACAACGCTTTCACATGAGAATAGGTGTTCCCACCTCCGAACCTGATGCAGAGAGTTCCTATGCACCTCAATCGAGCAAAAGGTACGTTTCTAATAGTTGCACCGAAGTGGCCTCAGGCGTTCTGGAGAGCGGATCTCAAAGCTCGAGCGAAGGCTCTTCCATTCACAGTCCACCGATTAGAATCTGTTCTACTAGACCACTCGACAGGTCTTCCTCCTCCGAAGGTCCAGGGGTTAACTCTGGCGATTTGGAAATGTGGGGGGGGGGATCGCGGAATTTAGAAACATGGTCAGCGCTATCAGCAGAAAGCGCTGTTGAAGGCAGGTTGGCGAAAATCCACACTGAATACCTACAGGCCAGCCTGGAAGCGATGGGTAAATTGGTGTAATAATTCAAAAGTAAAAAGGTTCAAATTTAGGATTTACATTTCAATGAAAAGTTAGCTTACAGAACTATTTTAGTACATAAATCTGTTGTCTCTACATTATGTCGAACAGAGGACAGTAGGTACACGATTAAGTTCAAACGTATTAGTGAAGCAAATTCTAAGATCAATTTCAATTACGGCGCTTAATCGCCCAGAAAAATGTGTCTGGATACTAATATTTCGATTATGTGGTTATCCCATAATAATGTAAACTCGAAAAGCTTGTACGATGTTTCAACGCGATGTGCTATCCTTTTGATGCTCTGTTCTGGTCGTAGAGTTCATGACCTAACTCTTTTAAATGTTTCTGATAGATATTTTGTTAACAATAGTGATAATTCTGTGACTTTTTGGCCCATGTATGAATCAAAAAATTATTCAGAATCACATATTCAATCAGGGTTGAAGCTATTCCCAAATGCAACTAACCTGAATGTTGATCCAGTACTTACTATGGATTAAGAATTTAATTTTGCTGGGCAAAGCTAGAAGAAAGGAATCTGCTATCGAATCATTATTTGTAACTGCCCGTGGCATACCAAAAGCTGCGTCCAGAACTATAATAGCGGGATGGGTTAAATCTGTCCTAAAAGACGCGGACATCGAAGCAACTCCTGGCAGTGTCAGATCTGCTGTAGCTTCCAGAAGTTGGCTCGATAGAGAACCAATAGATAAGATCTTAAAGACTGCTAATTGGAAATTTAAAAATACTTTCACAAAATTAAAAAAAAAAAAAAAAAAAAAAAAAAAAAAAACGCTTGCTTGTATTTCCAATAGTACCTCGTTGGGGGCATCTTTTGACTCGGTAGAACATTAATTTAATGTTATTATTCAAGTTATATTGTTAGTTAATCAGTTTGTTTTATTTGATTTTATAATACATTTGAGGGGTTATCAAATTTATACTAGCATATTAGGAAACTACCGTAGTTCAGATTACACAACAAAACATTTAGTTATTGGATATAAAATAGCGCAATTATTTAAAATTAGTACTACCACATTGGCGTCCTGTTCACCAGGCGAAAACAAACAATGTCTCAAAATATGTTTAAAAGGCTTCGAATAACGGCGAAGGACATAATAGCTGAGTTTTACCTACCATTAAAACTCTTATTATGTCTGGAGCCTTATTCGAAGCCTTACATTAATTTCTGCCTGGTGTATTTAGGTATTTGTTATTTTGAGACTACAATGATAAGAATAGGAGCTCGCACAAACTGGTGAACATGGCGGACGGAAGTTAACGCCCCCTACAGCCGGAAAACGGAACTACCACGCTAAATTACATAAAATACGGCCGGAAACGGAAGGACTACATCTCCAAAATATGTTTAAAAGGCTTCGAATAAGGCTCCAGACATAATAAGAGTTTTAATGGTAGGTAAAACTCAGCTATTTTGTAGGAACTTTCTGTTTTTCAATACTGTGTACTTTTTTAAGGTATAGTGTGCATGTGGTTGCTAAAGCAGAAAGTATTACTTACCTATGAGTAGTGTTTCAATACAGCGAAATGTTTTCTTATTACTCTGAGCTAGGGAACTCAAATAGTTGTATATAAGAGTGGGCACAAACTGCAGGGTAAATCTTTGAAGTTCCACCTCTTTGGATCGATAAAAGCTGAATAACTGTACGCAGACACTTTCTAACATCTGAAACATTAAACAAACGGGATTGTTCAGCATCTTCTCTAAATAGTAAAAAACAAAGTCACATTCTGCCTCTCTCTGTTTCTCCACTTACTTCTTCTAAACCATGCAACGGAGATATGGTTTTCTCTAATAGAAAGAGTGATCACCGAGGAAGGTTTGTATATGTAATTTGCAAATGGATTGCCGCGTGTCAAGCTGGGGCTGATCCCTAGTATTATACAAAATAAAGTTGTGGCTATACTGCTGTGTTCTCAGCTGACCCAACAATTTAACCATTTACAAAATATGGGATTAAAGAAGTTTTTGTCTGATGTACAGAGATGATTCAGGAAAAACTAGCAATTAAAATCCTCATGGCATTTGCCAGTAAACAAAGGAAATTTCTAGAAATGTTTCATAACACCTTTTAAAAAGGAATAAATGAACAAAATGAAATCATGCTGCCTGAGCAAGGAAAATGAAATTAAAAAATAATTCATGTTAAGTAATTAAGATTAATTTGTTTACATTGCTATACCTATAACAGTCTCAGGCCATCTTAAGGAATCAAGATACAATGAAGAATATTGATGGTGAGCAGTTTAAAAGATGTGGCATCTACAAACTGGACTTTCTGGAAGCCTAATAGGCTTTCATTTACCACGGAAACACAACATAATAGCTATCTTTGTAATGAGAGGGAACATTAGAAGTAGGTATGAAGTTTAGAATGAAACTAAGAACGCACTTGCTCAAGCTGGGCTTCATCCTCTATCTTGTGTCCAGATTGCCCGTCGCCTTCGTCTTCACTGTAGAACAGATTGAAGATCACAGTTGCAATCTCATGATTGTGTTCATGTTCCGCGGCAAAGCTTTTTATCTCATTGTCTTGCAGGGCTGCATACTCATTGAGCCATTCCGTTATCAGATGCTTCCACTCAGACATTTTGAAAACAAATAGTTACTCAAACTTATCTGGAAAATATATTTTTTTTAATTTACATGCAGACTTTCTCTATTGGTTATCGTTAAAGTTAAATTATTGTTTATAAATTGAGTTAAATTTATTATTTTATTTACTTGGACTTTGTCAGTGTTGCAAAGCACAGAGATTTGACTGACACACCCTGACCATGGAATTATTAAGTGAAAAAATAACAAGCTATATAACAACGCTTTAATGGTATGATAAAATGCAAATAATTTTAGAAACTACATATTAATATTTTGTATTAAATTATAGAACTGAATATGAGCAAACTTACAAAATATCTTATTTTGTCATACTCCTTCACTTTACACCGCCTCGGTTACTTTTTTTATTTGGGTGTTGATCCAAATAATCACATGATATTTTTCTTATATTATGAAATAAACATTTAATTTGCAAATGAACAATTAACTAATAACAGCAGCATATTAACAATATTGCATTAATGATAATGAATTTCCATGATAGGGTTCCGTATTCAACCAAATGTAATGTACGAACCAGTACCTTCAGATGTTCAAGATCTTTTTTTACAAGCATATCATAATACCAAACATAAAAATAAGAATATTGAAAAACCACATTATTATAGACCTGATTCCTACACTGCTTCATATTTAAAATGTGTAAGTTTGTTAAAGACACGAAAATTTTTTTTACGGACAAAATTTATACAATTACAACTCAACGTGATTTTATCAAACACGTCAAATACACAAATCAATACTTACTAGGAAAAACTGTCCTAAGCCATGGGGCCAAAGTCAATTATTGTGGCTGGGTTCCAGCTTCCGTTTGTCGAACCGTGTGAATTTGGTTGTTCAACAACCCTGTATATTGTACGTTGTACGTTGATACGGAACCTTTAGCTTTAAGTTTAGATTCGACTAGCACTGATGATACAGATTTGATGTATAATAACGATTGACGGTAACATCTTTGACACTTGCCGTTTTCTTCCTCTCTGACTTCTTGCTGCCTGCCTGGTGATGACATATTTGGCCTAATGTGCGAGTCATCTTGAGTCCACTGTTTTACAAATTAAAGCAGAATATAAATAAGTAGTCATCATTACGCCCGAACGAGACCTCATTGTTTTTACATCTGAAACTAAAATGCATAAACGGTTTGATAAGTACATTTACAGAAAACAGGGAGGTCAACTGGATTGAACTGCTTTTCGTATAAATGTTTTGTTTGTGAAAACTCCCGGTAGCATGGGAACAGACTGTTGTAATAAACGGAGATGGAGTAAAAAAACGATTTTAAGTTAGCAATTAGGGGATTAGGGAGAGCTTTGCACTGCAGTGGAACGTTGCAGGCTGACAATAACAATAACAAATAATAGCGTTATCAACCCAAAACAAACATTCTCTCTCTCTCTCTCTCTGTGGAATAATGGTTGTGCCACGTCATTATAACGTCAATGTCAAAAAATATGTTGATGTTGGAATATTGTTCATGAATTTGTGAAATTTCAGAGTAATTGTGATAAATTTGAGAAGTTACGTTAGTACCATTATTACCATAACAGTAATTTCGGCTTCTGTGTGAACACAATGGGATCTTCCCAGAGTGCCGGAGTGCCAGGAGGTGGCTCCGAAGGATATCATGTTTTACGGGTTGGTTTTTATTATCTCGGCCTTTCATGTAAATTCATTTTATACATTTAAACTTACTTTATATTGCTCATTACAGGTGCAAGACGGTTCGCCAGGTCAAAAGGCCAAACTAGAGTCATTTTTTGATTTCATAGTTGCCATAGAAAATGTAAGATTAGACCAAGACAATGATACACTGAAGGAATTACTAAGGAATAATATAAATCGTCCTATTAAAATGCTCGTATATAGCAGTAAAACTCAATCTGTTAGGGAAGTAATGTTGACTCCTAGTGACTCTTGGGGAGGTCAAGGCTTGCTTGGAGTCAGTATAAGATTTTGTTCATTTGAAGGTGCCAATGAAAATGTGTGGCATGTCTTGGTAAGTTGAATACTCACTTGGAATTATATAACTGAAATAATTCATGTTTAATAAAATTATTCTTTGGGTTAAATAGGAAGTACATCCATCTTCACCTGCTGAAATTGCTGGACTCAGACCATTCTCAGATTATATAATTGGAGCCGATTCGATAATGCATGAAAGTGAAGATTTATTTACTCTCATCGAGGCTCACGAAGGGAGAGCTCTGAAGCTGTATATATACAATGCAAATGATGATACATGTCGGGAGATTCATATAACACCAAATCAAAATTGGGGTGGAGAAGGTAGTCTTGGATGTGGAATTGGATATGGATACTTGCACAGGATTCCAATAAGAATCGACAGTACCTTGTCTGCACCCTCAGCTTCTGCACCTGTGGTATGTATGTTCTTCCCCATGGAGGGTCGGATAGGGTTTGAACAGGCGTCAAACTTATTGATAAGTATGCGTGACCTTATGTTTTGAATATTGACGTTTCCAAGCCATTTCTTTATGAATTCTATGGAAATAAAGTTTTTGACTTTGACTTTATGGTAAATCTGCTTATCTAAATTTGTTGCATATTGATCAAAAAATATTTTATCTTAGATATCTCATTGAAAATACACATTTACTAACTGTTGACTTGCAGGTTTCTGAACCAAGTGCTCAACAAACTTTACAGACAGGATTCCAGAATCTTAATATGAATGATGACAAGACTCCATTGATGAGCTCTCAACAAATGCCAAACCCGAGTGGGGAACCGGGGCAGAACCCTCCACCACCCGGATTCCTATCTGGCGTTCCTTTAGTGAACCCTGTTAACTTTGCTGTGGGGAGCAATGAACCTCAAAAACAACTAACCCCTCAAATGGCCACACAACAGCAACCGATGTCTCAAGCCCAATCAGTTGTCGCAAATATGGCCAGCTATTCCAGCAGTAAGCATTGACATCATTCATTGAGTATATTGGGTATCTCTAATTCAATGATTTTAAATGATTGTGTTCCTTACAGATTTTGCAGATGCAACACTGACAAACTTGGGAAGTATACCTTCAGTGTCAAATATGCAGCCTCCAGCGCCACTGCCTAATTTACCCGGGATTCCCATGAATCAGCCCCAACCATACATACCAATGATGCCTAACTATACACAGTCACAAGTACCAACACCAAGCTCTTACGCTCAGAGTACTACTCAAAATCCTTACGCTCAGAGTCCTCAAAACCCTTACGAGCAGAGCACACCAAGTTTAGTTCCTACGTTTGATATGAGCAGCTTCGGTCAGCCACCGATACAGCCGCCTCCTATATCCTCCGGAGTGTCTGTTGTGACCCCGGTGTCTCTTCCGGGAATGCCACCGATAACCGTGAGTGCTACGTTGCCCGTCTCTACTGTACAAGAGATTCATCATCAACAAACGCTACAGCAGCAGGATCTGTTATCTTGAAATTTTAATTTGAATTCAATTATTACACTACATTTAAATTGATTGTTGAGCAGGTTATATTATTTGCGAAATATTATTTTGATGTTATGTTCCAATTCACAACTTTATATTGTACGAATGGAAGGCAGCTAAGGTGGACAATTATTCATTTTGCTGTAATGCATTTCATTAATTATATTACATTGTGTATATCTCTATTATTTGATTATATACTAGACACATAGAGTGACCTTTTTCTGCCTTCCTATGTTATTATAAGTGTAAATTAAAAATGTTAAGAATCCATTTTTTGTTTAATGTTTTTTTTGCAAGTTTATAACCTTTATTAATATGTTACATAACATTGTCTGGTAAAATATTTTCACAGTGAAATTGACAACGGCATTTATGTAGATATAATAGTAGTCTGAACGTTGAATCTAATGCAAATCCAATAATCCAAGGCTTGCAAGCTAACTCTAACCACAGAAGAAGTCTTTTATATTAACACTTTTATTTATATAATATTCAAAAAGTATTGTACCATTATACAATACGTATTAATTTCGGAGTCCTTGCATTGTACTGATAACTAGAAAATCGATTCGTTTGCATTACGCAGGGATTAGTCGCGGAATAAATAACTTTGCTATAAGAAAATCCATATACATAATGTTTCATACTATGATTTATGATTATTACTATGATTAATTTATGATTGCTACTTTAGTTTTCACCAATAAATTGTCATGTCGTAAAAGCAATACTTCTTTCCCAGACCCAGTTAAAGTATGTCTTAGTTAATTCAAAAGTAAACCTTATTTTCCTAATTTTAATGCACAAAATACGAAAATGTCCTTATTAAGCTATTTATTTAATATCTAGCGTTTTAAGTCGCTAATTGTGACTTTACGATGTTTTGATGTGATAATGGAAGTTTCTAAATTAATTTCCAGTTTCTTAAATTTTTAGGCAGAATCATGATACATATACTCCTATTTAGCCACGAGAGTTATGCCAATACGATTCCTTACACTATTTAAATCATTACACTTAAATGTTAGAGATGCAACTTATACAATTTTTTCTAAATGTAGATGTTAAATTAAAGTTACATTAAAAACTAAACTAAACAAACCTTAAAAACGATATTCAAAAATTATTTCTAATAGATTACCAAAGGAAGAGATTGCTTTAAGCAATAAAGGCCGCCCATTGTACTTCACAAACTATTATTTCTTGTAACATTGTTAATCTTGTGGTGATAAAGAGTTTTCTATCTATCTATCTATCAAAATAATGGGCAAGTTTTGTCTTTGGTAAATGTGGTTTCTCCGTCAATAATTATCATTAGGAGCTGTGGTAGGTGGTGGGTTCCAGTTTGATGCAGATCGGTGACGTGTCTGTCGGCGGCGGCTTCTCCGGATCGAGACCGAGGGCGGGGTTGTCGTGTCCGCGGGTGAGGGTCGAGCCCTCGCTGTAGAACACCCCCCCGGCCAGCTCGGACAGGCGCCGGCGACGCCGCGTGTCTTTGTCGTCGGCCAGGCTCGGCGGGCGCACGCTGGAACTGCGCCGACGCTCCGAACCCAGTCTATTCGGCACTCGTAACGTCTTCTGTTAAACGATACAATAATATGTGACTGTCAGAGAGGCAGTTGTGAAACGTCAATAGAAGCACACTAGGGAGAGTAGAGAGCGAGAGGAGCGTAACAGCATAAGAGAGCGTCATGCAGTTTGAGTCGCTCTTACTCCCAAAGGCACACAAATAGTTTCTCATCAAAATTTGAGAATGAGTCGGGTATTGTGTTGACGAGTCATAGAGATTCCAGTCTGTGATGCGGTCATATAGAGAGAGCTGTCTCTATAAGTCTGCCGTAGTACTGATTCTATCGAACCAGTGTGTCAGTCTCGTCAAGCAGTGTGGTGAAAGGATTTTAAGTGTGTCTCAAAGAGGCTCCTTTCGTGCTCTTGACACATGTCTTCGAATTTTTGGTTCTAGGACATGTCGGTTCGCTCACGATGTAACCCTTCACCGTTTTGAGGACATACAAATTAAAGATACAAAATTTATTTGCAAACTTAGTGTACATTTATGTCTTACAGATAATCTGGTACTTATAACTTTTGCAGGCACTGCAAATTTGTATGGGCGCTCCACTATACTAACACTATAACAAGTTCACATTATTAAGTACACAATAAAAATCAAGTGAAAAAGTACAATGGTTGCACATCGGGATTTGAACCAGCGACCTCCGTATTCACTACACGGGGTCACGCGCTGTTCCGCTGTAAAGTCTCACCTTAAATCTGTTCGGCAAGGAGTTGAGTAGCTTGACGATAGGCGGCGAGATGAGATCGATGGGTACTTGAGCGGGGTCATTGGCTCCCGTCGCAACGGATACCACCAATCCGACCAGCAGGGTCGCGACGCACCCCAGCCCCGAGTACCACAGGTAGGATACACGGAACAGCCAGAATACTGCTTCGTCGCGCACCTCTCTACAAGTTATGTGTTTATCCGGATGTTAATATCTATTATATGTAAGTATTTACAATAATTTTTTAATATCAGGTGGGCCGTCAGCACGTTCTATCACCTACATAACATAAAAAGTATATATGTATTCTATCAGTTGTCTGGTTTCCATAGTACAAGCTATGCTTAGTTTGGGGCTAGATGGCGCTGTGTGAATTGTCCACCAATATTATTATTATTATTATCGTTATTCATATATACCTACTTGAAAATGGAAAATTTAAAATGACTGATGTTCACTTTTTTAGGTTTTGCTTTATTGCCGCAGTTTTTTTATGTCATTGAAGTGACGGAACGAGCTAACGGCCCACCTGATGTTAAGTGATAACCGCCGCCCATAGACCAACAACAATACCACTCAATCCCTCTCCATAGTACCAGATGACTCAAGTCGCATTGCGTTGCGTCCATCACCCCGAGACGGGGATATTACGTCTCATGCGCCTGTAATTTCGCCGGAAATAATAAGTAAATATTCTAGCGTGCTTCCTGATCAAACCCGGATTATAAGCGTCCATTAATTGGCTTACGAAAGAAAGTACATTTTTTGTATTTTGTATTGTTAGTAGTGTACTTACAGCTGGCTGACATCAATGGTGTGGTTGGAAGCGAAGCACCCCACAGTGGAGGGTGGCAGGCGGTGTACCGGCACTCGCGAGAACTGCGCCCCTCCGCCCGCGACCACCACCACCAGAAGACCTACTATACCTCCTGTTACAGCACCCTGAGCGGAAATACTAAAATCATGTCAAACATTCATAGTTTACGAGCAGGTACCCGTTTAGAATCGTGTTTTCGCCTAGATTTGTTGGAAATATCTTTGAACTATGAATTGTCCTGAATAATGGATTATTAAGTCAAAGTCAAAAACTTTTATTTCCATACAATTCATAAAGAAATGGCTTGGAAACGTCAATAATATTCAAAACATAATGACATGAACGATTTCCCAGACAACTTGAGAGTTGGAAAAAAGTCATTGGAAATGATTCGCCGCCAGAACTGTATATACAACTGTATGATAGGTTTGATATTGGATGTGCTGACCTTAGCGTTAGCCCAGGGGAACAGCATGCCGAGCGTGAAGAGTCCGAGTGAGACGCCGCCCGCCATGCCGTTGAAGGAGAGAGCGAGTTGCAGTACCGGCCCGAGATGCTCCACTGCGAACACCAGCCCGAAGGATATGGCACCGAACGCGACGCACACCCATCTCGCTATCTGCATTAGAAAGAAAGAAAGAAGACATTTATTCACACACACTGTATACAACAACGGCTAACATCACAAAAACACAAAAAGAACACTAACAAAACATAAAATAAAACAAAAAAATAATAATGTGGAACGCTGTCGCGTACAGCATTGTGTGAAAAGCCTTGAGCTCAGCACGTGCTGCAACAGGTTACAGCGCTGATTTTCAGCTCAAGGCTTTGGTGGCGTACGAAAAAAAGAAGATACAAGAAAAAAAAAAACAATTTAGAACTAGAATATACAACAGTGAGCTCAGATATATATCTATGTTATGTAGTTACGGAACGAGTCGACGGCCCGCCTGGTGTTAAGTGGTAACCTCGGCCCATAACAACCGATGCGACTTGGGTCCTCCCCTACTAGGTACGACAATACCCAAGTCGCATCGTATGCGCCCGTAACTATGAGACGTGAAGGTGGAATGTCTCATGTGCCTGTAATTTCACCGGCAACCACACCTTTCAAACCGGAACACAGTAACGCGAACGCGTTACTGCTTGGCGGCAGAAATGGGCTTAGTGGCAGTACTTCCCCGGACGAACTTGGCGAGAGTTCTACTGCTCTTTAAATGATATGATATATAGTGACGAATCATTTATACACGAACTATCTTTTGCATGTTTGTTTACGAAGATATGCCCTGTTAGTATGTCAACGTAAAGTCTCATAATGGTAGTTATATATCACATATCCAAGGGAAATACGACAGGGGCGTACTAAGAAAAGTAAATTTTCTTTGCTTCGCATTAAATTTGTTACTATCAGTTAACTAGTACGTTGTATTAGCTTTTGTTCCGCAAACCTTTACTAATATTTGCTTTAAATAAACATACATATTACAATTATTCTGTAAAGATACGCTGTAATTTCAGGCCTGATTTAACTGGCAAGTAGAACAAGGATGCGCATTTGTATTTACCAATGCTCCTTTATCCTCAGGTAATGTGATGCCGAGGAGTCCATTCGCTAAATCTTGGCAAGCTATGGCGGCCAACGAGTTTAGTGCAGAGGCCACTGTCCTGTGTAAAAAATACACAAAATATTAAATGTGCAATAAATTAGTTTATCAATACCTATCGGCATTGTAATGACTATTTAAAAATGGTTTTACACACTTTTAAAAAGCTTACTTTTTTACCTGTAAAGTGGCCTAGCTACGATGTAATACTTATATGTTAGCTGATCCAGAGATACTATTCTTGAGTGGGTAAACCATTTATCATAAATCTAGAAAAATTGGCCTGAAAACTGAAAATGAACCAAAATTGTGTGTGTTCTCATACTAAACGGCATATAGAATCGGAGTTTGTGCTGTTATAAAATTAAATATTGTAATATATCAAACATTTTTAACCTATTAGGTACCGTAAAGGACCTCAAAAATAAAAACTTATTTATAAAAAATTAAATCAAAGGGTCTGAACAATCTGAAGGTCAAATACAAATCTTCGTTGACTATATACAGCTACACATATTTTTCTTTAACCAAGCTACAACGTAACACATTGAAACCTTAAATTGCTCATGACATTTCTAAAATTAAAACCGGTATCCCAACTGGACTTTTCTAGTTATGTCCTCATTCGTAAAGTTCACATCAGGTCCAGGAATTCGAGTCAGTATTGCTGAAGCGGGCACGCGTGGCATTACCACGTCCAAATTCGGCAAATATTCTATACTTATGTGCCAAAATGAGATAAGAAATCAGTGATTATCAACTCACCCCAGACTAGCAGCGAATATGCCAGCTACGAAGAACCCTGGTACTCCGCGCGCCGAGCCTAGCTGCTTCACCACGTAAAGCGGCAGAAGTCGATCCGACGCGTTGATCTCTCCATCCTGGGGTATGTCATTTTTTTTATGTTATATAGTTGCGGAACGAGCCGACGGCCCACTTAGTGTTAATTGGTAACCTCTGCCCATAACAACCGATGCGGCTTGGGTCCTCCCCTACTAGGTACGACAAGACCCAAGTCGCATCGTGCGCCCGTAACTGTGAGACGTGAAGGTGGAATGTCTCGTGTGCCTGTAATTTCACCGGCAACCACACCTTTCCAACCGGAACACAGTAACGCGAATGCGTCACTGCTTGGCGGCAGTAATGGGCATGGTGGCAGTACTTCCCCGGACAAACTTGGCGAGAGTTCTATTGCTCTTCAATTTTAATGTGTTACATTATTGATAAATCATTCGGAATGTAGGTGTAACTTATAATAAAGCAAATAATCTAGTCTACCTATTTGTCTTTGCGTATATCTTAAATGGGCTTTATTGATACGTTTGGCTACCAATATACTTGTAAATTTTTGATTTTTTACTTTAATTTTAATTTATATGGCGTTTATACGTTATTAATATGTGAAAGCTAAAATAAAATGTATTGTATTGTAAATAAACGTGAACAAAGTTAGAGTGAAAAATTCGGCTCGCAAACACAATATTACAAAATTGGACGACAGCTGACTACAATATAGGCGGCGCATTAGAATAAACACCTACGTGATTACTGGACGTGGACTGGCCTCGCAGCTCAGTTGGTTAGTAAACCTACCTTCTACGCTGTAGGTCGTGGGTTCGATTCCCACCCAGGACAAACATTTGTGTGACGAACATAGATGTTTGTTCTGTGTCTGGGTGTTAATATGTATTATATGTATGTATTTACAAAAAAGTATATAAGTATTCTATCAGTTTTCTGGTTCCCATGACACAAGCTATGCTTAGCTTACTCTGGGGCTAGATGGCGCTGTGTGAAATGTCCACCATTATTTCATATATATTAATATACTAGCTGTTGCCCGCGACTTCGTCCGCGTGGAATTCGGTTTTATCACGCACCCCTATTTTACCCCTCGGAAAAGTAGCCTAAGTTACTCCTTGTTACATCAGCTATCTGCCAATGAAAGTCCCGTCAACATCGGTCCAGCCATTTCAGAGATTAGCCAGAACAAACAGACAGACAGACAGACAAAAATTTCAAAAAATGTTGTTTTAGTATATAGATAGATAGATAAGACGTTTATTTGTTTCTACAATCACATATACGGTATATGTACCGTGTATACATCCATATGCACATAGTAAAAAGCGGTTATTTTAATATTACAAACAGACAATCCAATTTTTTTTTTTTTTTTTTTTTTTTTTTTTTTTTTTTTTTTTTTTTTTTTTATATATTACCTGAATGGGATCACAGTCGGCATAATGCAAGGCTAGCACGGCGCCTGTGATGAAATTGACGGAGTATACCGCGATGAGACCGACGGCGGAGACCCACAGCGCCACGCGGACCTGCCCTATGCGCTCCACGGACAGATACTTCTGCACCGAGGCCTGGTTTGCGCAGAACATGCTCGTCCAGTACATGGTGCCACCCACGACCACCGACCAGAACGAATGCCGGACCGTCGGGTCAGGATTCATGCTGAAACATACACGACACTCATCATCATCATCATCATATCAGCGGGCAAAAGTCCACTGCTGAACATAGGCCTCCCCGAAAGATTTCCATTTTGAACGGTCTTGAGCCACCTGCATCCACCGATTTCCTGACTATACACGACACTGCATTTAGACAATTGTACTAATAAAAACAATTACAAAGTACCCTACGAGTACGTAATGATTGCGTCGCCTAATAGAATAATTATGTTCAGTTTCCAAATATCATGATGCAAATAGCGTCGGCTCGTAAAGATTTCTCATGTGGCTGTAATAAATAGTTTTAAATACGTACCATGATGTAAATAATTTTGATTTGAATAGACCAAGTATATATATTATATAACATAATAATGCAATTAAATACTGAGGCGTGGGTTCACAAAGCCTCCAAGCTAAGCCTAAAGCTAGTATCTAACGGGGTTGTGGGTCGTTTATTAGTTATGTAAGAAACTGTTTATAGTACAGCTTTACCCGCGGGTATATGTTATAATACACCTGGTAATCTGCCGCCAAGCACTCGTGTTGCTGTGTTCCTGTGGAAGGGAGTGGGTGCCGGTGAAATTACAGCGCATGAGACGTAACATCCCCGTCTCGGGGTGATGGTCGCAACGCAATGCGAAGTCATCTCGTACTTTGGTGGAGAGGACTTGAGTCGCATTGTTGTTGTCTATGGGTGGCGGTTACCACTTAACATCAGGTGGGCCGTCAGCTCGTTCTGTACCCTCATTACATAAAAAAACATGCTATATGCTATATAGAATGATTACTCGAAGAAATGTAAACGGTCCGTGCGTCTCGCGTAGTCCCAAACAGCATCCATGCCGCCGACATTACTAGCTCCCATAGCCACCACCACGGCCAGCGAGCCGATGAGCACAGCTGATTGGAACGAATCAGTCATAATCACCGCCTTCATGCCCCCCTGTAAATAATTAAATTATCAAATCGAGAATTCCACACGAAAACGAGATTCTGAAGACACGACTTGAACTGACCTGTGACGCGTAGAAAATGCAAACGACATACACTAGTGTTACTGCCAAATAAGTATTCAGTCCCGTAACTGCAAATAAAAGTTTATTTTAGAGTTTGCGTTGAGTTGTAGAGTTGGCAGAAAAACCTACATTATTGTTATAATTACAGCCTGTTTAGATGGATGATTAAATGGAATTTCTTCCGACGCGCAAACCTCGCAATTAATTGTAATATGAGCTGTTTCATCTTAAGAAATAGAGTGCGTGGTCTGTTGTCAGATACCTACCTAATAATACTACGCAGAAGCACTCTATGCAGATCTTAATCGTGTATACTTTTTACTTTTCACATAAGACCGCGATGGTATGTTATGTGATGGGTCGACTCGAGCAAAACGAAAACATTGAACGATTGAAAATTAAAAGGTAACAAAGCACTGAAAGGCTTGAAAAAAAGGTTCAAACAGCTCACATTTGGGTATAGAAATTTGGACATCATATTTTTTAAACCATTTATAGACTTTTAGTCAGTGAAAATAAACTTCTTTGTCATCACCTCTCACTTAAGTTAGCTAGGTCCTGTTTGAATTTAGCTTCAATAATCTGAAGCGATTTAATTACGCACAAAATGTCTAAAAAATATGTTTAGGTCCGCCACGAAGTATGTGATGTTTCCGTTATTGTCACCAAGCCTCCCTTTTTGATCGTGTTCATTAGAATCATGCGCACACTATTGCATCAGTGCACTTTCGAGCGCATCGGTAATATGATAGGCCGAGACAGCCTCCTCAGTTTACAGTCCAACAGGACCTGTAACGACCATTATCACGTCAAAGAACCATAATCGTAAACATATTGATGTCGCATTTAGCAATACGAGGCTACGTTGAATACCTGAGTCATTTCATTATGAAATATAAACCAATAAAATTCTGCAGCGAATATTTTATCGATTGATGATCTAAGTGCATATTACGACAGGCTAATTTCATCGGTTCTGACCTTGGTGAACCACCATTTGGGTAGGACCAGATAAGAATTTGAATAAGGTTACATACTGTTTGCTACCTTGCTGGTAAAACTCACTTTAGATTCTGATCACACTATCAACATTTTCTGTGTGATCGATTTGCCGATTAAACTATAAAATAAGCATGTGCCGTTATATATAAGTAGTGACTGAAGATAACGAACATTATTCTAATAACCATTGTGCGTGTTTGTGAATACTCAAAGGAGAGACCAAATATTAGAAAATAAATGAAGCAATTAACTTAATGAAGAAACGAAACATAATATACTACATAATAATTTTATATACAAAATAACAAGTGCCATTGTCGGCTAATAATCTTACATTAGGTAAAAGAAAACCATGTAACTTAAGGGTAAGGATAGCCAGTCAGGCATATGTTCTACCACCACGCTATGGTTACCTTACGATTATAGGTTTCGAACCCACGCTCTACAGATCGTATGCTGCACTACTAAATGAGCCATCATAGCTTCAAAATAATATACAAAAGCGATTAATAAGATATATAATTAAACTTCATTGCACAGTTATTTCAAGTAGCTTCAATGAGTATTAAAATGTATTAGTGAAACACTCCTCAGTTTGGAAACTGTTCATTCCCGTAACATTTCTCTATGATGTATGGTGCGCGTGGGTTCGTTGATTCCATTTTTGTCGTTAGGAATCTCAGACCTACAATTTGTGTCGGATAACGTAATAACTATGTGAGTTATGAAATATTACAGTTGCGTAGTGTAAGTGCTCTTAAAACTATAAGATACACCATGACACCTTTGATATTAGATACATAAAAGCTCTGAAGCTTATTACTAATAAAATACTTATAATAAATAATGAAGATGACCACAAAAACTCACTTATGCAGGTTTTCTCAAGGAAAGACGCATTGTTTTCATACATAATAAGGATTCAATAATTTCGTAACATTATTTCAAGTACCGTGCCATGAATGCTCAATCTAAATATATAGGTACCTTATAAATTTGGTATTGCTGTTGCAAAGTGAGTCGTACCCATTTCCCACAAATTTGGTCACACTGCTATTACAAAATATGTCTATAGACGTTAAATTTGAATACAAACATACGCTGGATCGCTTTCATAACATCCTTTCAATCGCAGTCCTACAGGAATCAAATTTACACACATACACACATCCCTGAAGGGGTAGGGGCGGCGCCATTGTTTTCTCGCAAATAACTCGGCTAACACTTTCATCCGGTATTCCATTCCTTAATATAAAAAAAAAATATAATAATATCCGGCAGCCAGAACAACTTATACCAACGAAGATAAAAACAAGTCCAGGCGAGGAATGTAATCTATACAAATAAATAAAATTAGAGTATCTGTTTGTAATATTAAAATAACCGCTTTTTACTATTAGTAATATGTATATATTATAATATGTACCGTGTTTACATCCATATGCACTTTAAGTGCATATGGATGTATACACGGTACCGTGTCTCTCTGTCAGTCTGTTTGTTCCGGCTAATCTCTGAAATGACTGGACCGATTTTGATGGGACTTTCACTGGCCGATAGCTGATGTAACAAGGAGTAACTTAGGCTACTTTGCGGCGGGTAAAATAGGGGTGCGTGATAAAACTGAATTCCACGCGGACGAAGTCGCGGGCAACAGCTAGTTTGTATGTAACATTTGCCACGGCTGGAACATCTCATTACCAACATTCACAGCGAATTTCGAAACTGACATGATTGCTATAAGATGTGTGGTTTCCGCAAGAGAGTTACGCTAAGAGTAAGTGTACTTATATTTACATTTTTATTATTCGGGAAATAATGACGAAGCTAATAATAGCATTAATTTAAGATCATTATCACTATTCTCTTACGGCGAATTAGATCTTTATCTACCATATCATTGAAATATAAATGAATCTTTCTTGTTTTATGAACCATTTTTTTATTTTTGAGTTTGTTTTCTTTGAGTTCTAGTTATAAAATGTGGTTCAACACAAGTCGATTCCTGTGTGAACTCGGAGTTAAACTGTTATAGAAAAGAGTCGGTTCGTAATTGATGAATGTGGTGCGGTCGACTTACCATCAGACAGAGCAAGCGCCGGCGCGTAAACAGCCACAGCCGTATACAGTATCATTTGCAACATGTACAACGAACTTGCATACACGCGAGCCGTCTTACAGAAACGAATTTCCTACAAAAATTAAATGCATATTTGATGATTGCTAATTTAAATTACACTCCAGTATTCTCCATTATTGTAATGAAATTACCAAACACACTAAATGTATTCTCCATACTTGTAATGAAATTACCAAATACACTAAATGTATTCTCCATACTTGTAATGAAATTACCAAACACACTAAATGTATTCTCTATACTTGTAATGAAATTACCAGACCCACTAAATGTATTCTCCATACATGTAATGAAATTACCAAACACACTAAATGTATTCTCCATACTTGTAATGAAATTACCAAACACACTAAATGTATTCTCCATACTTGTAATGAAATTACCAAACACACTAAATGTATTCTCCATTATTGTAATGAAATTACCAAACACACTAAATGTATTCTCCATTATTGTAATGAAATTACCAAACACACTAAATGTATTCTCCATACTTGTAATAAAATTACCAAACACACTAAATGTATTCTCCATACTTGTAATGAACCAAACACACTAAATGTATTCTCCATTATTGTAATGAAATTACCAAATATTCGTAGCAAGACGTTAGTCGCAGCCGCATGAACACCGGCAAATAAAGTTGACTTGAAATTGGGACAATGATCACGAAAGTTATACAAATCATCCAGAATTGGGCACCGGCCATGTACATCTCGGCTGGATTTCCCAAAAGCTCTATAGCTGTCACGAAACTGAAAACAGGAGCAAAGGATTAACAGTCTGATAACAGAAAATACTATTACGAGACTGGCCTCATAGCTCAGTTGGTTAGTAACCCTACCTTCTGCGCTGTAGGTCGTGGGTTCGATCCCCACTCAAGACAAACATTTATGTTACATTTGTAACATTGATGTTTGTTCTGTGTCTGGGTGTTAATATGTATTATATGTATGTATTTACAAAAGAAAAGTATATAAGTTATATTAGTTGTCTGGTTCCCATGATACAAGCTATGCTTAGCTTACTTTGGGGATAGATGGCGCTGTGTGAAATGTCCACCATTATAAAAAAAAACTTATAAGTAAACGAATGATAATATACCTTGCAGCCAAACTCAAAGCCATGGGAAATGTACCCATTGATGAGCCTCCGAGAAGAAAATCATCTCCGCTTGTCGGTTTTTCCGCAAAATAACCGTAAAATACTCCAATTCCGCAGGATATAATGAGCATGCTAGCTAACACACTGTAGTCTTCCCAGTGAAATAGGTCAGTCGTTGATATGTTATCATTTAATGTTACGTTTGTGGTTGCCGTTGGCAAAGGTATGCTGGGTGATGCTGATGCAAAACATTTCATCCAACATGATAAACAAACCAGTATTATCTGTAACAAATACAAATTTAGTTAATTTAGATTAGCTTCTGCAAGCGCGGCTTTGCTTTAAAATTAAAGTATTACTCGTAATTCATTATTTATATATTAGTAGAGCCCAGAAAATAAACAAACCTAGCCAATACCCTATGCCCTACTAAGTTTTTAAATTGAAATTTCTTCCATTCACCAGTTTACATAATGAAAACCAACCCCGTATCGAAAGTTTACTTTTTATATAAGTTTGTATCAACTAATGTATTTCTATTACCACTATATTAAAGTCACAAATACTACAGAAAACTATAAAATTAGTAGCATGAACATGCTTTACTGTAAACATTTGAAATGCTTTCCACCATTGTTGCTATTGTCTTAGGTTTGCAGAGTATCTACTGGAGTATTTTTAGACAAGTGACTAAGGTGTGATTGATTAGTTAATTGATGTGTGGGCTGGGCTGATCACGCCTCTCTGGATGTTTTGTTCTTTTATAAATTAGAAAACCACTTTTAAATTGCCGGCTTATTGGTTAAATACATCTTGGTGATGCGACTGCGAGGACTTATTTTGTCGTATTCTAGACATAGGATGCACAATAACGGAACTGACTGGACTAAAAAATCCGAGAATATCAATATGCCTGTTTAGATTTAAGTAATCAATATTTTAGTTATTATTATATTTTATTGTTTCTAAATGTACAAATATGTTTTTAGTTATAAGTTTAACGTTATAAAATAACGTTTTTCTTTGCAACACCTTACAGGGTACATGTGATGTACTTATTTATATTTAGTAATAAGTTCTAAATGTGTAATGAATAAATAAAATTCAGGTCATTTGTAAAGTAAGTAAAGTTGTAGTAAGTCAAAGTCAAAAACTTTATTTCCATAGAATTCATAAAGAAATGGCTTGGAAACGTCAATAATATTTAAAACATACGGTCACGCGTACTTATCGCTAAGTTTGACGCCTGTTCAAACCCTATCCGACCCTCCATGGCAAGAACATACAAGAAACCCCTAATGGGGGGATTCTTTTTTTCGCGAGCACGATCCTGTGACAATTGAGTACTATGTTACATTTATGACTACATAATATACTGAAATAGAAGCAAATAAGTTTTTTAAAGTCGATATGCATGCATTAATATCAAAACGGAATGGTTATGCCACTGTGTTGTAGTGGTGAGGCAGTAAGTGCGGCGATAAGGAGCGCCGCGATCCGGAATGATCCGGTTATGGTTCGCGTGAGCTTCCCCGAGCCGGACAGCACCGGCGCGGCGAGGGCTCAGCCACTCTAACACGCGTGTCTCATGCTACATTCCAAACAATTAGTAATGGCCGTTCGTCATCTGGTTTATGTTTACTTACTGAATTAGTTATGGGTACCCAAACTGATTAAAAGGCAGGAAGGGACCGCTTTACTTTACGTTGGCGCTCAGATCTCTCACGCGACGGGATTTTCCTGAGCTTGATTCTATTCTAATCGAGTCACTGGTTCTGTGGTGTCCAGTGTGGTGAAAGGATTTTAAATGCGCCTCAAGGAGGCTCCTTTCCTGAGCTTTATAAACAAAAACTAGATCGTAATCTAGTAAATTAAATAAGTATGTTATTTAATTCTACGATATCCAGCTTTACTTAATTGCAAAAGGTTTAATTCCAAATGTCCTAACGCGAGGTTGTTCTACGAATATAAAGGCACATCAAAGTTATCGACAAAATTTAAACGAAATGTCCATGATCGCACTATTCTACATATGCTCTTGACCATAATTGGGTAGTAAATATAAATAAATAAATATAAGTATTGGTGGACATTCACACATAGCGCCATCTAGCCCCACACTAAGCTAAGCATGTATTATGGGAACCAGATGACTGATATGTAAGTAACTGGTATAAGTATTCTTATATAATACAAGTATATAAGAATACTTATACACTTTTCGTAAATACATACATATAAATACATATCATTCAGAAAGTTTCAGTCCATGCATCCTTTCAAACTTGGGACCCAATTCGGGTTTTTTACATAGGTAATCTAGACTTCACGGATTGGAGACTTTACAGGTATTTGGGGAGCTTCACTTTATTTGGGATGCCAGTTACATTTTACAAACAGCTGAAAATATTTTAGTTTGTCTCCGAGTGATGGATAATCCTGGTTGATGGTCGAGAATTCAAACTATAAACTGTGATGTCCGTGATGAAGGGGCAATAAAGGCCATTTAAATTATAACTGCTTTAAGCTTTACTTTCATATTTTTTCCGTTTGAGATTCTTCGTTGATTGATTACATAAAACACATCGGCTCTCCGAGGCAAAGCAACATGTCAAAGGTTACATCGTGAAGCTACTAATTATACTAGGCGGGAAAAAAATGTGTATTTTCGTATTATTAATACCTACTCAATTGGCCATTCTTGCATTTCGCCTCAATCCTTGAAACTTACGAAAGTTTAAGTACCATTTGGTAGAATAAAAATATTGTCGGTGACTACATACTTCTACAAGGCAAATATATGTGAGCTGCGATGGGTTCATGTATTACCTACCCAGTTTTTTCTGAAAAATCTTAAAAACAAAACGTTTGAGTGCTAATTGTTTCAAATAAAATTTCACAAAGTGTGTACGACATAATAATTAAATAACTCTTGAGGAGCTTGAAAGGATGGCGGGGTACTTATTGCTTATTACTACTATATTTATATACTTATTTATATCATGTTTTAGTCGATGACGAAGTCAAGGTAGGTACACTACTATATCGTTATCATGACGTTAACACACTGCAATACGTGATGCACTCTTAAGGGTAATCTCTCGTTTATTTTTGATGTGAAACATCTATAGCCGCACGTAAAACCGATTTCTGGCGTGGCGACGCGTCGCCACGGCATGCGTTGCATATTACTTTTACAAAATAATGTCGATGTTTCACATCTGCCAGGCGTCCCGTGTTGGCTCACATTTTTTTTTGTTCTTAATTGGTAGAGAAAAAAGATCGTGCAAAATCTAAAAGTATGCATAAAAATACATAGTCATATGACTGGCTGGTTGCTACTAAATTTTAAAATACAAATGGATTCTAATATAGGATTTCCTTCCACATTTTTCTCATCTATACAAATAAATAAAATTGGAGTGGCTGTTCGTAATATTAAAATAACCGCTTTTAACTAAGTGCATATGGATGTATACACGGTACATATACCAAAACAACATTTTTTTAAATTTTTGTCTTCTGTCTGTCTGTCTGTTTGTTCCGGCTAATATCTGAAATGGCTGGACCGATTTTGACATGACTTTCACTGGCAGATAGCTGATGTAACAAAGAATAACTTAGGCTACTTTTCCGAGGGATAAAATAGAGGTGCTTGATAATACCGAATTCCACACGGAAGAAGTCGCAGGCAACAGGTAGTTGATAAATAATCTCGAGTTGGAAACACAGGAGCGATGTTTTAGTCGTCGTCTACTCGCTGGTGAATAAGTCGTTTAAATTTATTTGACTTGGATAATCTGGGTGATTACTCTGGGTGATCAAACTGGGACTTTTGAAGATTTCAGTTCGCCTCGGAAACATTATTAAGTGGAAACAATTAGTCTTGATACTTGGTTCACCTTCGAATCAAATGATCTAGGTGAATAGCGAGTAGCGCGACAGCCATTGTTTATTTGTCTGTATCACTCATATACATTGCGAATATATTGAATCATTTTAGTTAAATAAATGATTATTAGTATTCTCTTTTCAGCGGTTTAGTTACGGTATGTAGGTTATATTGTTACTCTTTTAATAGGTAACGTATTTTTATATGCTTAGGCTAGAGTTATAATATATAGTTATAGTTTTGTTATATTAATCTCAATTCAAAAGTTTCTGAAAAAAGGTATATTGGCAAAACAAAATAATGTTATGGAACTTAATTTCAAATTAAATTACAATAGCTCTCTAGCGTTATTAGCACCAAAAATTGCGAAATATTTATAATAATATTCCACATTCAATAGTTATAGATAACTTTTCAAGTAGTAGGATTTGTTTGTGATTGCAAAATTGTAAAATGAATTTCACAGTCATTCAGTCAGTGTGTATTTGTTTATCTCCGACTTTCACTGTCACCGCATCATTCATACTTTAGAAAACTTTACATGAACGGTTATGTGTAGTTCTTTTGCTAGATTTTTAGTAATATAATTTAACGTATAAAATATATGATGTTTTTTGATTTTGTCTTATTTTATGTAAACATAACTATAGATACGTTACCCATTCTAATGAATAACGGCGGGCAGGTAATTATATTCAAAAGTTAGACCAGATACAAAAAGGTGGCACTTTACGGATTTTATGATACTTATATCTTCCCCATGGAGGGTCGGATAGGGTTTGAACAGGCATCAAACTTATCGATAAGTACGCGTGACCTTATGTTTTGAATATTGACGTTTCCAAGCCATTTCTTTATGATTTCTATGGAAATAAAGTTTTTTACTTTGACTTTAGGCTTTGACTTTTAGTAGGCCATGCAAAATGAATTTCATATTCATTACTCACATTGTTTTTTACATTTGCTTATCTCAGTTATCAACTATAAACTTTTTTATGCACAAGTCTTGTCCTCTTCGGTTGACCCAATCTTCTTGTACAAGTTCTTGTGAAATAAGAGGAATGTATTCAAGTTTTTTGTAGTTTCACAAACTCACCCTAAAGTCTCCGCTCAGTCGACTTATTGTCCTCCGTATATTTTCCGCCATGACTTTGCCGTCACTTTGTTATGTTTACTTTTCTAAACATGGGTTATTAAGCCTGTGTTTATCAATCCCGTCAGCAGCGTACTGAGGGCTTGAGACGTGTCCGACATCTACGTACTCGAATCAATTATTGTGATTGTGACTAAGACAATGGTGTTCTTCAGCCAGTCACATGGGAAGCTTTTGCTCTCATAGAGTCAACACAATTATTCTCGGAACGTCACACCTGTAAATGAGATGAGCTAGATCATCACAACAGTTTAATACATAAATTGTCTTGACATATACTAGATACTACTCATGGAAAATGGACATCATCAGTCAGCGAAGTATCAGTATGGCGAAGTTTGAAAATATAAAAGATACAGAAAATTGTTCGTCCCGTTTCCTTCATGGCTTGATTAAATGTAACGATTTTATAAAAAATTCTGATATAATAATGCTTGTAGCAAATTTGTAATAAAAAGCCGGTCATTATCAAAAAATTACGTATGTTTTATTACGATAATTAATTGCTGATTCTTCTAACTAACCAGTTCATATTGCTTTTTTAGTATATACTAGGTAGACTATAACTTAGTTTCAGAATTCCCTGAACTGTTGGATCGTATTAATCTATTTAGATGTGTCATCCGGTAAGATGAATATACAATAAAGCCGAAAATTTGAAATTAAAAATAGATGTAATAAAAATTTAAGACAGAGTTTCAGGAACTTTGTTTTTTCGGAGTTTTTCATTAGGTGTAAAGTTATAGTATGTAAAACTTCAAAAATAGGTAAAGCCTCAATAAAATTCGAGAAATAAATCGTGTTTTAATTAAGCCAGTATCTTTTTTCATAGATTTGCCATTTTGCCACTGTGTTGAGCCTTAAAGTATAAATCAACCGGTTCCAAATGGAAACAGGTAAGTACTTACATTTTATGTTACACCGACATTTGCACATCTCTACAAGTATTTCTACATTATAGGCCTGAGTAGGGTCACTGAGAGGTCAATTATTCCCACGTAGTAGGTATCATACATACCACTCGCAAGTACCCTAAGCGAAAGTCTAAAACTTTTCAACACTAAAAATATTTTACTAACGCATTCTAAATCACGCGAACTCAAAAATAAATTTTCATTACATTGCATCTTCTGACATGTTTTATCAATTTAAAGATCCCTTTAATGTCACCCATTTAAGTATAAATAATTTATTACAAATAGTATTCAATTCTGTCGTGGGAATTATAGTTTAGTTACCTAGTATCTATTCAATATATATTACTTGTTTAATTAATTACAATTACAAATACCTTTATGTATAGAATGAAGTCAGAATCATTTGATTTTACAATTTTCACTTAAAAGTAGTCGTAAATTACTGAACTGCGGTTTATGCGCGTGCGCCGGTTAAACTGAAGAAAATTAATGAATAATTTTAACATCGTTTCGCTAAGCGTTTAAATTGACATTATCGCTACATAAATTCTACATTTAAATGTAAGTGTGCAAACGAGTTGAAATAAAACTCACATCTCTCTTTCAGATCCCTATAAAATCCTCACACATTTTTGCTAGTTATTTTGAATGGTTTAATACTATACTTTTTATAACTTATTATAACCTAATCTAAGACGAGAAGAGAAGTAAAGAAGAGAAAGTAAGAAGACAAGAGAAGCTCTACTGGATGGGTTAATTTTAATCGACTAATTTCAACAGTTTATGGGTAGATAATCCGTGATGACTACACGCTATTTAATTATATCAAGTTTATTAAGATCAGAAAATTGGCAATCAAATTGAAAATTGGAAAATCAGTAAAAGCAATACTTACTTATTGGTGAATTCATAAAATAGAAGCCCTATATTTTTGGAGCGATCTCACTCGAAAATTATACTTACATTTTCTCCCAAACCACAACCATATGCGTCAATATCATACATAGTTAGATTATGGCCTTTATCCCCGAAAGGGTAGGCAGGGCTTCGGTAAGCTACTTTTTATCTCGTGGGTTACATTATCATGGGAATATAGACGTGCCTAGGAGTGAGCTCGTCATTGTTTTCTCGCGGCTAACTCGGCTAACACATTCTTCCAGTAATTCATGGCAAGCAGCCAGGACAAATATTATACCAACGAAATTACCAACAAGTCCGGGCGAACCTAAAATTAATGATAAAATACTTGATGGGAAGTAATATAATGTTTACAAAAGTAGATTTAGAGCCGCTGAACCTTAGATATGTACAGTAAATTAAAAGAGATATGTAAGTTACTCAATAAACAGGCTTCTAAAACTGAATTCCGAACCTCGACTTCGAGATGTTATCTGTAAATAGCAGCGTGAGGAACATGTTTTATGAGTGACAGCTGATCGGCGTCGAAGGAAAATGAATCGTGCTCGCGAAAAAAAACGAAGCCCTCCTTTAGGGGTGTCTTGTTTGTTCTTTCCCACGGAGGGTCGGATTGTTTGAACAGGAGTCAAACTTAGCGATAAGTACGCGTGACCTTATGTTTTGAATAAGACGTTTTCAAGCCATTTTTATGAATTCTATGGAAATCAAGTTTTTGACTTTGACTGTGAAAAAAATCCGGTGTCATCTCACACATGCGATTACCTAGATAACATCGAGTGCTGCGCTACAAATGCAACGCATGCGATCTGCAGCGCACTACGGATCGGCTACGGGCGCAACGCTCACTGGCGCGGGGCGGCACGGCGCTGCGCGGTGGCGGGGCGGGGCGGCGCGGTACGTGAGCACCATCATATCGCGTTGCGCAAGCCATGAGAACCATCGAAAGTGCCCCCTCCCCCGGATATGGAGCGTACATCTCTTATAAACACAGGTGGCACCCGTTTTTTAGACACTGTTCCATTCAAACTCGTGTGTAACGTGCTCAGGATGTCTGACAAAAGGGTAGGTGTCCATTACAGTGACAGTTCCACTTAGTGACTCTGTGATTGGTTAAAACAGTGAATCTAGATTGAGTGCGCAAGTGCTGGATACATAAATAGTGCCTATGTGAATCGTTAATTTGTATGTGCAGATGCTGAGGTCTTTGCTGGTAGCGGCGGCGATGTCGTGCGTGGTCGCGCGGCCGGAGCCTCCCTCGTCGTACGGGCCCCCGTCCGCCTCGTACGGAGCACCGGCCCCTCAGTACGGGCCCCCGCAGCGGCCCACAATCCACAAACACGTGTACGTGCACGTCCCGCCCCCAGACAACGAGCTGCCTCCTCCCCGCAAGCAGATATACGTGCCTCCTCCCCAGAAGCACTACAAGATAGTGTTCATTAAGGCGCCGACGCCCCCGACCCCGACCGCGCCCGTCATTCCGGTGCAGCCGCAGAACGAGGAGAAGACCCTGGTCTACGTGCTGGTGAAGAAACCGGAGGAGCAGCCCGACATCGTCATCCCGACGCCGGCGCCCACCCAACCCGCCAAGCCGGAGGTTTACTTCATCAGATACAAGACTCAGGTGAGTGAACGATAAACTAGGATATTATTTATTTATTGCACATTACAACTTATTACTTAATATAAATAAGTACATCACATGTAAGGAGATTACCATTTAATAAAAAATAATTGCCATAGTAAACACGGCCTTGCCGATACATTCTTGAAATAACTGCAAGTGGTTCTAATGGAACCAAAGATCGCCGCCTACACACAGAGATTACAATCTTAAGCGTTCAAAATCCAGCAATATCATACTTAGCTAATAGTAGCTAGTTGTAAACAATCAATGAAGTCATTGGATAATATTAACTAGAATAAAATGAGTGGTTTTCACGGTCGTTGATTCAAGCACTTATCATCAAGGAGTTGAAGTGGTGTCTCAAGTCACTTGGTGCACTCGAGAGGATGCGTCCGCAATGTCTTGTGAAAGTGCGCTGTGAGCATTTCCTAGAACGAACTAGCCAGGAAGTACTGTAATGGCATTATTTACCTGCGCTAACGTGGTCAGTGCACCTGCCATCATCATTATGCTGACGCAATATGCTTCTGGCCTCAGGCGAACCGCATTAAAGAAGTAGGTCATATCAAAACAATAAAAACAGTTACCCTTTTTAAAAGAAATATCTTGATAATGAGTTTTTCCTTGATTCCTCTCGTGGTGGTCTAGTGGTACTGACTTTCAATCCGGAGGTCGTCGGTTCACATCCCCACGTGCACCTATGAGTTTTTCAATTGAAAGATTTATTTGCGTAATACCGCGTTCTCAAAACGGTGAAGGAAAACATCGTGAGGAAACCGACATGTCCTAGATCTGAAATTTCGAAAACATGTGTCGAGTGCACGAAAGGAGCCTCTTTGAGACGCACTTAAAATCCTTTCACCGCACCGGTTCGAGAGAACCAGTGACTCGAAGTATATTCCTATCAATTTGTTGTGAATAGTTTTCCCATCTAAACTTAAGCAGTTAAATTTAAATTGTTTTAAATAACACAGTAGGTATTTATCCAATTTTGTTCATTACATAAGTGAACTGAGATACAATTATGTAAAAAAAAATACATCGTAATAACAGTCGTGTGATACAAATGATTATAATTGACGGGTCAGACTGAATTTTAAATGAAGCTGCAAAACGAAAGTGGTTAGATGGATCATAACATATTGCTTGCAGCTTGCCTACACTTAGAGAGGCGTGCACGACGTAACTAGCCGATTATATTTTGTATTTGACATATGTAGGTCACATAAGAAAAAAACTGCCTAAATATCTACACAATTATATGTATGAAGGTAGTGTTTGCTTTGTCGTTAAACGATATCATAGCTAGTCATATTTACTTATGAAACTATTAAATTACAATAGTTTTTTCTTGCCATCTGCTAGGAATGTTAAATCTGATCTTCAGGAGTTCTATTGACACTGACTGCGGCATATGTCTGCTGGTCTGTAATCTCTTGATGCCGAGGATTGAAAGCATAGCGCAATTTTTGGCCTATTTGATTACCAAAAAGCTAATTGAAATAAATAAGAAGTATAACTCGCCTCTAGCTTTTCCGTAAACTACTGTCACTATACCTATTTTTGGCGCCAAGTAGTTTTTCATAGCAGTCCGTGCTTCCTATGTACATATTTTTTGTGTTTCCGTAGGCAAAACCAGAAATGGCAGTGTAATAAACATACCTACGGGAATTGGCCAGTAATTTTTCATCATAATCTGTGTTGGGTCATCTAATTTGGTTCAAAATTTCAACAAAATCGGTTCAGCAGTTTTAGTGCGAACTTGAGAGCGTGGTTGTCTAGTGGTACTGACCCCGAGTTTCAATCCGGAGGTCGCCGGTTCAAGTCCCAACGTGCACCTATGAGTTTCTCGATTTAAATAAACATGGGCGCAATACCACGTTCTTAAAACGGTGAAGGAAAACATCGTGAGGAAACCGAAATGTCCTAGAACAAAAAAATTGAAGAGATGTCTCAAGTGCACGAAAAGAGCTATTGACTCGAATAGATAGATAGAGAGCGCGAACTAGTAAAAGCAGTCGAACTTTCTTATAAAATGTTTGTGAAGTGTGATTTTTGAATACAAATTGTGCTATTTTCAGAAGCAGGAAGGATACCCAGCTGCGGCCCCCCAGGCTGAGTACGGTGCCCCAGCTTCTGCGCCCTCATCTGAGTACGGAGCACCCTAAACAGACTCACTAGTGAAACGTCTGAACGTGGCTTCGGTGCGCTGTTTCTCTCTAACATAAGTATGCAACATATCTTGAAGCATACACCCATTGAGTTTATGGTAAAATCTACGGACATGTTAATTGGAATTATGTAATTTTGATAATCGGTTATGAAGTTCAAACTCTTCAGACTATAAATTTACACCCAAAACTACCTCAATGAGTTGTAATGATTGGGAAAATGAGAGGAAAAGGGCGGTGGAGTCGGCGCGGCGTTAGCTAGCAATGGCTACGCCAAACTTTAACTTTACTGCATCGTGCATGTTTATATTGTATGCATCAAATTGATGTGATTGTTTGTAAATAAACTTTTTATATTTTATACTTATTAAATGTTTTCTAAATATAACACTGATCTTTCATTTTTGAAAAAAACCTGTTTTGTTATACTAGGTTACACACAGCTTCATGTTACGTATACCTTACATGTAGAATTAACATCAGGTACCTAAATCGTTGGAGTACAAATGGTTTAATTAAATATCCAGTATACAGAGAATCTTCAGAGAAGAACTTCATTTTAGAAGAAAAGTGATTGAAGTTGTTCATCTTCGGTCAAAGTACAATAATAGAAATTACGGACACAACTCTACTAAGTTTGTTGAAAATTGTCTTACAAATTCACGGCTAACGTGAAAAGCTACAGATAAACACCCATTGTCACATGTAAGTAGGGTGAGAAGTGAGTTAGTGTGACGGGATGGCGAAATATGTTAATTTGTTTCATGCTTCATGCATGAAACAATGCACTACTCTATTATTTATAGCCACATGTAATCCAATTATGGTTGACCTTACCCTGCGTCAACAACAAAACACAGTGAAAGACAAAAGTACGAAGCTAAATATCTATTTAAAGATGAAAATAAATGCTGAAATCTGTCAAGCCATATGAGTCAGTGAGTTAGGACTGAAGAAAATGATCAGTAGCAAAATGTTACGAAAGGTGTTAACTATTCGATGTCCAACAGATACTTATTAGTGCCACGCTAAAAGCGAAAACATGTAAATCATTTATTTAAAATACTTGGTGAGGAATACTTATTTCATATTACACAATGGGATGGCTCACATATTACATAATGATCCCGTTGCTTCGGCCATTAGGAATGCTGGTTAGTCCACGTACACTACTTTTAAGCCATTAGGCAACCAAGACTCCATTATGAAGCATGGAATTATGTCTTTACATTCACCTACGCCCATGTCGGTTCTGTTTCAATCTAAATGAGTTGCACCTTCTACATAATTATCAGGTAAACATATTAATAAATAATTCAAGAATAATTAGCAAGCTCTTTGTACAATGTTGTTCCGGGGAATACTAGCTAGGTATATCTTTATTATGTATCAATAACTGTAAATGTTTAAGTAGCTATTTACCAATATTGCTACATATTTCAACCACTCACGAGTCTGCACTCGTATTTTTGATACGATGAATAGAGTAGGGTAGCATGCAGTCTTACAAATTACAGACATGACAGTTTTACAATTTTAGTTATTTAACTGGTGTCTTATAACATAAGACACCACACAGTGATAGGAGTACCTACCAAAACTCAAGTAGAGAATTTTTGATATTTTGAGCTAAACTTTAGGACTTCAATACGATCTAGTAATGGAATAAAATCAATATGTTAGATTGTATTTCTTTTTAAATGTTTATTTATTCTAAATTATATATATTACTAAATACATCTACACATACATGAACTAACACTGTAAGGATATTTACAGAACTTTAAATCGGATTTAGGGGAAGCAAATAATAAACAGCCTCCATATAAAATACATCCACGATAGGCAATTGTATACTTAATCACGCGCTTGGATAGTTAAATGACTATATGTTACATTACAAAATAAGAAATATCGTGAAAATGACTTGTTTGGAAATGAAAACTTAAGTCAAAGTCAAAAACTTTATTTCCATAGAAGAGTTATTCTCTATTATGGAACTGTTAAACAGTAATGATAATCTTTTGACTAGCCTCATAGCTCAGTTAGTAGTAACCCTGCCTTATGCGCTGTAATGTCGTGGGTTCGATTCCCATCCAGGACAAACATAGATGTTGTAGACGTGTTCCGTGTCTGGGTGTTGATATATATTATATGTATACATTCACAAAAAAAAGGATATAATTACCTATTATATCAGTTGTCTGTGTCCTATGATACAAGCTACGCTTACTTTACTTTGGGGCGAGATGGCGCTGTGTGAAATGTCCACCAATATTATTATAATCTGCCTTTAGCTGCAGAGGGACTACCTTAATGAAAACATGTTCATTTACTGCAATATTTACAATCATTACCATACAGTCAGTAAGTAGCATTAAAGGTATATGGTACACTACCAACATATAAGGTCATTATGCGTGCGCCTGTGTGTGGTGATGTAACCCTAACAATCGCTACAGTGGTAAAAATGTCTCACGGCACAATAACAGCAATTTAGCATTTTCACTTTCTCTGGTAGCAGAATGGACTCTTCCGCGAGCCAGGACCGCCATGAATTTATTGTTATCAACTCATCAGTGAGGCCATCTGCTCGTGTTACGTAAAATACATCAAGTACTTGCCCGGAAAAGGCATCATATCTATTGTTTCGATATCATTATGAAACAGCATGCTATAAAATGTGGTGTATATCTCGTACGTGTTTTGAATACAAATTTGAGTTCGGATTGGTTTGAATTGCATTAACATTTCATTTTTATGACTGGAACTGGATTGCGGATCTTTTATGAGGATTAAATACGAAGATGCATACTTTCGGAAGTACCAATTAATTAAGATATAATTTATTTCGTTTATTAGAGCTTGGATTCAACGAAAATATAGTTAATGTCCGATATTTTTAATTTTGATAAATATTATTGTTTAAAACCACTATTTTGCCAAAAAGCTATATCTGTTTAATAACACTCTCAACAGAGCAAAGGCACCGACACAATACCGCTTTAATATCTTGGAAGCTCAGCTTACAAAACTAGTTTCAAAGTTTGTTCTATTCCTGGAAATTGGGTAGTTGTACCAACGACCCCCTGGCCACTTAAACCCCCAGGGCTCTCAACCCCTGGACTCGTAAACCCTAAAAATGATTTGTTAGATTTTAGTTTTCCTCTATACCTAAGTGAAATCCTTGTGAAAATAAATATTCATTAAACCACAAAACGAAAACGAGCGTATTTGTTGACAAAACCTCTTCATATGTTCGAATGTTCTCCTCTAAGAGATGCCGGTTACTACGTGATGTTTGTGTGGAAGTCCCGTCTAAATCTGTCCAACCGTTTCAGATATTAGCCGGATCAAACAGACAGACGGCCAAAAGTTATTTTGATATAAGTACCGTATGTACTTTTAATATGCATATAGTAAAAAGCTGATCTTTTGAGATTACAAAGAGGCATTTCAATTTTATTTATTCGTGTAGGTCGATACAGATAGCACTAGGATAGAGTTAAAAGGGTAAAGAAAATTTAGAGAAAAAGAAAAGCCACAGATTATTTTATATTATTATTGGACCTGTAACAGTATCTAACGCCTTCAGCTGAATAAATCTTATTGATTGAATGGCTGTGACGGATGGAGACTAATCTAGAAAAGTTATTTCTGTATAGTTTATGTGGAAAGTTCACTCGAAATCTTACGTAGTCTATTTTAAACTTGAATGTTTCGCGTTCTCGCTTCTGTTAGTATCTGTTGATAATCTGGCAACAGAATACGCGCTTTCTTTTAAAACAAATTTTAATCGTGTTATAAAAGCGATGTCCCTGAAAATAGCATGTGAAATTAATCTAGAAACCGTACCATGTGTGTTAGCTTGGGATGCCAAGTTATTTGTTGGTACAGAAGATGGATCTATAAAAGTAAGTCCTCGATATTTTTATTAATAATAATCATTGAAATACAGGCTAGATCTGAGGGGTCCACCAGTAATCAACCACATGTAATATTTTTGTTGTGTGAATAAAAATAATTAAATAAAAAATTGCAATGCATAACTGTTGCCGAAATGTAAAATATGTATTATGTACGCATGAGTAGCAGTTGGGTCTCGCACTGGTATAGGTATACCTAACTAATCCAGCTTTCAGTTGAGCTCAAATTGCTTGTGTTTTATGTGTATGGTAATATGAACCAGAATTCAATGTTTTTTTCAAAAATAAAATACTTTTTAAGATGCTGAAAGTAGAGGCTACTAAAATAATGACTAAAATACAGTTATTTACCTAGATGATAAAAATTAATTTTCTTTTTAGTAAGTAATTTTTAAGAATAATCAGGTTCCTTTCCTCAGTTGGCAGTTTTTCGTAGGAATTTATGTACTGTCTTTTTAGAAGGTATAGGTAGTTAATTGTTTCAAAAAATCATTGTATGTACATATTTTTTCATGTAAGTTCTTAATTACTTTCATATACTTAATATAATTACAGACATTTGACGCCGATTTGAAACCTGTAAAATCATGGGCGGCACATGCAGTCCAGCCATTTGCCATAGCGGCTAGCGGGGGCAAGGTCTATTCTTCCTCTAACGACGGCGGAGTCAGGGTATGGACTTCCGAAGGCGAAAAGGTCCTTGAATTACCACATGGAGGCGAAAATGCATCGGATGTCATCTCGCTGACTGCCTCGGGCCCTAACATTTTCACTGGCGATGAAGCTGGAAATGTAAGTAAATATATAGCTCAGGCTCATTGGCAGGCCTCTCACAGCTCAGTTGGTAGTAACTCTGCCTTCTGCGCTGTAGGTCGTGGGTTCGACTCCCATCCAGGACAAACATTTTTTTTAATGTTTGTTCTGAGTCTGGGTGTTAACGTGTATTATATCTATGTAGTTTCGTTGCCTCATAAATTCACGAACAGGGAGTCCATGAAGGCAATAATCAATGGGCTACTTTGTACACCATCTGCGAATTTGCTAATCGTGATATTCACACCGCCATTATCTTCCCACGAATAACTCAGCACATACTTCTTCCAGTAGGTATACGTTATTAGACTCTGTAACAAGTCTAAGCTAATAAGATTTGAATTTGATTTTGAATTTTGATTTCTTTTAGGAGCTCCTCCTAACGGACCCACTAAGACCAATGCAATCATTAAGTCTAATAGGATTCTAAAGTATACCTGCTACCCATTAGGAAGCGTCGATATGATACCTATAGGAATCTATCTATCTAGTCAAAGTTCTTACCCTGTTAATTAACTGACGATATGCTATCTTATTACAGGTAACTATTTACGAAAACAATACCTTGAAGGCCTTGTACAACGTGCTTGAAGAAGTAAAGGGTTTGCAGTACCGGCAACCATTTTTGTATACCGTTCGAGACCTCTATGTTACCATCACCGAAATTAAGCCAGGTAGAAAAACTAAAAAGTATAAAAAAAACTAAATATTAAACCTGTCCGTTATTTTTTTTTTTTATATAGGTATTTATTTTTTATATATATTTTTATATATACATATATTTTTTAATTTACCTGGTATGGTAGGTGAGAAAAAACAAAATTTATTTGTTTCAATACCTACGTATTTATAATAATTCTTAAAGTCAGCCCAAAAACCAGTTCATTCTTCTCAAATATATACCTGAATATAATATTATATTATCTATTAATTTTCTTTCAGAGGACTCCAAAACACGTTTTGTAACACGGCACACGGTGGAAGGCAGAGCCCCGATAGCGTTAAATGGTGAATGGCTTATTGTGGTAGCTCGGGACGGTTTCAGTTTGAAACTACACCATGCCAATGTTGAAAATGAGTTTAAATTATCACACGAATTGAAGGTAACGGTTTTGTACAATTTCAAGTGCATGACGGGTGTTAGCTATGTGCGTTATGCTAGCTATGTGCGTTATGCTAGCTAGTGTTAGCTATGGTGATGACAATGTTTCCGGACCGTGTACTGTACACAAATTTAGCTTTGCACTGCAATGTAGCCAGAACCAGTCCATGCTGTGAAGTAAGACAATCTAGATCCTATAGTCCTTTATGTCTAAATAATTACATCTAAATGAAGGTATTATATTTTAAAGCAATTGTAGATGCAGTTATTAAACTCCTTAATTTTTCAGGTTAGTGACATGATTGTCACAAGTATTGCTGCAGACGGGGACTTTGTTTGGACAGCTGGTTGGGATGGTCACGTCAAGAGGTGGCAAATAGTCAACGGCCAACTCCAAGCAGCAGGAGATATTAATTTAGGCAGCTGTGTTAATGCTCTTACGGCAAATTCAAGCGTTGTGTACGCTGCTGTCACAGGCGGGCGTCTCGTAGGAATCAAGGCAGCTTAAAAGTAATTTATTAGAATCCATTAAATAGTTATGGTGTTTTACTTATGATTAAAACAGTTTTAGCTGCATATTAATAATATTTTCATTGAACCAGTTCATTTTATTTTTGTCATAATATATTATTTGGTAACAAATAGAGTCTAAGAGTTACTCCGACTCAATACTGGCCATCCACAGTAATTTTATCTTTCTGGCTTATTAGACAATTTGTACAGAAATGCAACATTGATAAATAAGACCACTGACAGCATTAGTTGAAGTTACAAGTAATTCACAACAGAGGAGTTGTACAATTTAATGTTTTTGTCACTGTCACCCAAACCCATGTGTTAATTGCATAGCAGCTGTACATTCTGACAAGAAGTAATGTTGATGGCAACGGATATTATATACAGATAGTTGTTAATGTTATGATATTTTCAGTTTGGAGCTGTTCAACGAACACTGAGATAAAACCTGCTGGTATTTTAAAAATATTTATATACGACCCTCAGTTAAATAAAATAGAAAATAGATGTGAAAAAAAAAACATAAATTTTAGTAAATTATTTATAAATTAACTACATACATTTACACTGAAGATATATTTATACACACAAATTAGATTATGATTTCAACATCACAAAGCTCCGATTCAGACGGAAGCTTAACTGATCTGGGATCAACATAGTTAGGATCAATCAATGGTGCTCCCGCTTTCTCACGGCGACGCAATTCCAGAAAAGCTTCACGTTGAGCCCAGTCCCTCATGTGGACGTCAGGAGCATAGGCCCAAGCGAATCCACCGAACACTAGGCACAGGGTGACCGAAAAGAAAAACGATGCGTTGTGGACATTAGTATCCTCTTCTTTGCTTGTGAAGTCAAAACCATAGCTCACCCAGTTTTTATCTTCAGTGCTTGTTTCACAAGCTGCAGCAGAGGCGGAATCACTGTTCTTCTTCGAAGTGGATATTTCTCGACTTAGCCTGTTCATGTGGTTCCAAACACAACGCTGCATCACAGGCATGTGTCGTAGCTTCATCATTGCCGCCATAGTTTAGGTTTATGATTTTTGCCCCCTTTTTTTTCAATCAAATAAGTATTTTTTGAGTTCGAAGCTGGTTACGAAATCATGTCAAAACTCGAAAAACAGCACAGCTGCTGAATGAATGAAATGAGCGAATGAAGGAAATATAATTTATTACTTTTTGACGTTAGACAACCATAGACAATCTTTCATCACGAAGAGAAGAATTAGACCATTATTACGTTTTCGTTCAAGTTGTTTCACTTGTTTGCCGGCACTAAGCACGAAATACCGGATATTGTCCACCGATATTGTAATGGCCAATAATGTACATTCCGATAATTCGTCTACTAGTTTATATTAGTTTATGGTTTATTGGCTGTACATCAAGCAACGTGCTGTAAATTATCTGGCCAGGCATTATTTTAGCTGTGCATTAATTATTACTTCCTCAATTAGTTTGGTTTCGTTTTCTTTCATTCTCATTCACTAGATTTTGCCGATTTTGCGGTGTATTCATTCCTGTGTCGTATTACACTCCTATTTTCTTCTTCGGTGCTACAGTCAAATCAAATCTTGTAAAATGGTGGTGAGGCAGTACAATGAGGAGCTCAAGTACCTAGAGAAAATTAATCCATACTGTTGGAAGATCAAAAAAGGATTCCAGCCGAACATGAAAGTAGAAGGCGTTTTCTATGTCAACGGGACACTTGAAAAACTGATGCTGGAAGAATTAAGGAATGCTTGTAGACCTGGCATGACGGGAGGGTTCCTTCCCGGCGTGAAACAGATAGCCAATGTTGCAGCCCTGCCGGGGATCGTAGGCCGTTCTGTCGGTCTACCAGATGTGCATTCGGGCTACGGATTTGCGATAGGTACGTATGTAATAAGTTATATATTCCTTGAGTTTCCATTGTGCGGAATAGGCGATTAGGACAATGGGTTATTGATAGTGCAATATTAAAAATTAAAAATATTATTCCAAAACAAATTATGCAAAATTGCTATAAAATGCTTAGGCAGGATATGTGTGCTCATAAAATTAAATAGTTTTCATACCTTGTTTTAATGTCTTTGGTATAAAAATATTATTCTCCATAATACAATTACAGGTAACATGGCTGCTTTTGACACAGCAGACCCTACATCTATTGTATCACCGGGCGGAGTAGGATTTGACATCAATTGTGGTGTCAGACTTTTACGCACCAACCTTGTTGAAAAAGATTTGCAACCAGTGAAGGTACCCTACCAAAATATTTTACATTATGAGTGTCCAGTTTCTTAAACTAAAGTATGTGATGTACATATTATTTCTTTTGTTTTAGGAACAACTAGCTCAGAGTCTCTTTGACCACATCCCAGTAGGTGTGGGCTCTAAAGGTATCATTCCCATGAATGCACGTGATCTTGAAGAGGCACTGGAGATGGGAATGGACTGGTCGTTGAGGGAAGGCTACGTCTGGGCAGAAGACAAAGAACACTGTGAGGAGTATGGTAGGATGTTGAATGCTGACCCCTCAAAAGTTAGCCTCAGAGCAAAGAAAAGAGGGCTACCCCAGTTAGGCACACTCGGTGCTGGCAACCACTATGCAGAAATCCAAGTGGTCGATGAGATTTATGACAAATATGCTGCTGGGAAAATGGGTCTGGAAAGAATAGGACAAGTTTGTGTCATGATTCATTCAGGTAGCAGAGGTTTCGGACATCAAGTGGCCACAGATGCCCTTGTACAAATGGAGAAAGCAATGAAGAGGGACCACATTGAAACGAATGATCGTCAGCTAGCTTGTGCAAGGATTAATTCTGTTGAGGGGCAGGACTATTTGAAGGCAATGGCTGCAGCGGCCAACTTTGCATGGGTCAACCGTAGTTCAATGACATTTTTGACCCGTCAGGCTTTTGCAAAGCAGTTCAAGATGGCTCCAGATGACCTTGATATGCATGTCATCTATGATGTCTCTCATAATGTTGCCAAAATTGAAGAGCATGTTGTAGATGGAAAAATGAAAACCTTGCTTGTTCACAGGAAGGTAAGAATCATTAATGTATATTCAAGCACGCTTGTGTATGTAAAGATGCAATCAAACTAACATCAAAGATAAGGGTACAATAATAGGACTCTATATAACTGGTGTAATAACAGAGAGTTACATCTAAAGGTCAACTGGTTTCAAAGAGCAGTAGAACTCTCGCCATGTTCGTCCGGGGAAGTACTGCCACCATGCCCATTTCTGCCGCCAAGCAGCGAAGCATTTGCGTTACTGTGTTTCGGTTTGAAAGGTGTGGTTTCCGGTGAAATTACAGGCACATGAGACATTCCACCTACACGTCAAACAGTTACGGGCGCATACGATTCGACTTGGGTCTTGTTGTACCTAGTAGGGGAGAACCGAAGTCGCATCAGTTGTTATGGGCCGAGGTTACCACTTAACACCAGGTGGGCCGTCGGCTTGTTCCGTAACTGTATTACATTAAAAAAAAGAAACTGGAATATGTTGGCAACGTGCAAGATCGGACCTACTTTCAACACTTACATAATTTATAATTTTAGGGGTCCACAAGAGCATTCCCTCCGCACCATCCCTTGATTCCTGTTGACTACCAGTTAACCGGACAGCCAGTATTGATCGGTGGCACAATGGGAACTTGTAGCTATGTTCTTACTGGAACTCATCAGGGCATGACGGAAACGTTTGGATCAACTTGCCATGGAGCGGTAAGTCCATTTACATTGTGCATCCCACTAATATATTAAATTGTAGAAATTATGTTTGTTACTTGCATATGTCAAAACAGTTTAACCGATATCGCTGATATTTTGAACAAAGGTTGATTATGCCCTCTACTTATACCAACGGGACTATATAACATGCGACGGAAGCCGGCTAAACTTGTACCAGATCAAATCATCTGATAACCCAGTCCATCCACCGATACCCCAATAATTACAGTTCTATCATTTATTTCAGGGAAGAGCACTATCTCGTGCCAAATCGAGACGTAACATTGATTACAAAGAAGTTTTGTCAAAGTTAGAGACAATGGGGATTTCAATCAGGGTTGCGTCTCCCAAATTAGTGATGGAGGAATCGCCGGAGTCCTATAAGAATGTAACGGATGTTGTCAACACTTGCCATGCTGCAGGTATCAGCAAGAAGACTGTTAAATTAAGACCCATAGCTGTCATTAAAGGCTGACCTACACAGTTTGTATGTCTTCTCTAATCTCATCAAGCATTTTGTATTTATTGTGAGACTTATTTAAATAAATACTCCATATACAACTGTTTTTAATTGTTTATTTAATTATAACTAGGATACGGTTTTTTTTTTATTTATTTACCAATATGAATGATCAAAAACAGAAAAGTATGGTTATTAGCTACTAAAAACCACAGAGGTTTGTGCTAGTGCTACTTATCAGAGTCTACGTCACACAAAATACAAAATAAATTTACAATATGAAAGTACATTAGTAAAAAAGAAAAAAGACGTGTGGCACTCGGAGACTGCCGCGGTAAAGCTATTGCGCGTGATATTTCGAAAAGTCATTAAAAGTTCTGGTATTTATCGATAGATGGAACTAAAAAGTATCACCGCTGTGCCGGTCGGAGTGGGGGTGTTAGGTTTTTTTCGTTACGGAATTTCTGGATTCGGTCTCCACGCTCAAGGCCCGCGATAGAAGCTATGCAATAGCTTAATAAAAACAACAATTAATATTAAAAATAAATTAAAAAGATAGATATAGATAGATTATGATGGAGATCATCAGAGCCTTCATATATCAGTTGATCAGACCATGAGCTTTAAAGATGCACGACAGAATGCCTTAATGACAAATAGCTCATGTTTTGCGACTACAGTGTGTTGGTGATCTCATGTACCAGTACCTAAATTTTTCAACTTATAACAGCTGATTAGACTATGGGTTTTGAAGATACCTTATTCTCTTCAATGACAAACAGTTCATATATATATCACAAAATTGGTATGTTGGAAGTCACAGGCAAATGATGTTACTATCATTTGCCTTTTAGTATTTAGTAAAAAATACTGAAGTTTCTCCAGGAAGTGCTTTGGTGCGGTTAGTCTGAGAAAGTCTACCAACTAACATTTCTGTCACCGAGCTGTACCTAATGCATCATATTGTGGATTAGGAATGAATATGGGAGGCAGTGAAACTAAAGGTACATGAGACTTCCTGCCAGTACAGTCCCTGAGCGTCCCTGTAGTTTCTTGAGAGCTAGTTCTAGGACTGCGTAGAGTCCTGCTCTAAGACGCCATCATATTATCACACGTTATAAAGCCAAACTCGAGGATTTCCTTCCAGCCGGTCATTTGCTGAACTATCATACTTTTTTCTTACGATGTTATTGAACCGAACAAGTAAAAAATTAAAGACTCATTTCATTCGGATATTTATTATTCTACTTCAGACAACAACAATTTTTAACTATGACTAAATTAATACTTGATCTAGAGCTTTGGAGGTAAAAACTGTTATTCAGCAAACTAGTGAGTAAAGAAGCGCCGTTCCATGAGATAGCTATATAATGTATTATAAGATATCAAGCAAGCTACTGAAAATCTCAGGATAAATATAACATTCATGTTTTGTATAGTTTATTCATCATACATAGATAGATTATTCTTTTTATTGTGATTTGAAGAGAAAGAGAAGCAATCATATTTTACAAGTAAATGGTACAATGGGCGGTCTTATCGCTGAGAGAGACCTTTGAATGGACAAGATCCTTATGATGGCGTACTTAAGAAAAATATCAAGTAACCTACTTTGTAGAACAAATTATATATTATTTACCATAATATGACATTATGTATATGGATAAAATTAAAAATGTATGAATCTGTAACTCTGGTAAAATTTCCTAGTACTAGTTTTACATAGGTAATGTGTTTAATACATAATTTCACTGTGAGTTAGTTGAGTTTTCAACCACTTCTTTACTTGCAAGGTTATACATACTTACATCAATAAAGACATTCTAACAGTAAATAAGAACTTGTAAGTCACAAAACAATAATATATCAAAAAAATGGGTTAAATATTATTGAAGTTAGTTAAATCATCTCACGGAACAGCCATGACACCATGATATTTTCTTCTACGCTTTCAATTTATCTGCTATGATCACAAGAAGGGCAGTTCCTAGGAAGAACAAGCCCGATGGCAGCACTGCCGCCGTACGATCTACTTCCTCTGAAAAAGAAATGAATGATTCAATATATTGGACTCATAGCTCAGTTGGTAGTAACCCTGCCTTCTGCACTGTAGGTCGTGGGTTCGATCGGGGGGCAAACATTCAAACTTAGTGTTTGTTCTGTCTGGGTGTTGATGGGTATTATATGTTTGTATTTCCAAAAAAAAAAAAAATTAAAGTATTATATCAGTTGTCTGGTTCCCATGATACAAGCTTTTTAATTAGCTAACTTTGGGGCTATATGGCGCTATGTGAAATATCCACCAATATTTATTTACCAGCCGTCCGCGACTTTGTCCGCGTGGAATTCCGTTTTATCACGCACTCCTATTTTACTCCTCGGAAAAGTAGCCTAAGTTACTCCTTGTTACATCAGCTATCTGCCAGTGAAAGTCCCGTCAAAACAGCCATTTCAGAGATTAGCCGGAACTAACAGACCGACAGACAAAAATTGAAAAAAATGTTTTGGTACATGTACCGTGTATACCATCCATATGCACTTAGTAAAAAGCGGTTATTTTAATATTACAAACAGACACTACAATTTTATTTATCTGTATAGATTTTATTTATTGCATAACAAGTTCTGTGATCTTAAGGATAGGTCACATAATCTGTGGTTGACATGGTGTGATGTAAATAGTTGACAGACCACGCGCCACGCGCCTTTTGACACAGACACAGACTCCACAGACTTCCATTCTGCCCAGGGAAATACAAAAGTCATGTTACTTTACCTGGCATTAAGTTTAGATTTTCATCATTGTCGTCAGTGACCCAGCCCATACATTTTTGAAGCGCTTCCTCCCACCGAACCTTGCGCATTGCTCTTTCTGAAAACGAAGAGAACAGTTAAGTTATTTCCTTCACAATTTCAAGTTACATTATAGTTAATACTAGCTGCGCCTCGCGGTGAGTAAGTCAATCCACGGGAACACTGCACTTATCCGGGATCAAAGTAGCCTATGTGTTAATCCAGGATATAAGCTATCTTGATACCAAATTTCATCCAAAACCATTCAGCCGTTTGAGCGTGAAAGAGTAACAAACATCCATACAAACTTTCACGTTTATAATATTAGTAGGATAGCATTATTGAGGCAGAAATCGGGCCCTGTTAGGTTTTGCAGGCAGGACTAACTTAGCTACAGAACCTCTAGCTATAATTGAACATGGCACGTCCTAATGGTAGTGAAATGCAGTATAACTAGCTGTTGCCCGCGACTTCATCCGCATGGAATTCGGATTTGGATGAAATTTGGTACCAAGCTTATATCCTGGATTAACACAGGCTACTTTGATCCCGTAAAAATGCAGTGTTCCCGTGGAATTACTTATTCACCGTGGGGCGGAGCCAGAAGAAACATAAATTAGATTCTCGGATCTTGAACATTTATGTTCAGTATATGTTTGTCCAAGCGGGTGTGTGTGTCAGTGATTACCTTCAGCAGTGATGGAGGGTAGAAATGTGTCCGTGGGCGGGCTGGGGGCGGAGGCGGGCCACACGCCGAGCGCGCGCCCCGCCGCCATCGCGGCCCCGAGCGCCGTGCTCTCCATCATCAGGGGCCGTATCTGCAACGACAGCACTTGTAGCGGCGCTTAGCTTAGGTTTAGCACTATATAGCATTGCCATATGACACAAGGCGTTTCGAGCAGTAGAACTCTCGCCAAAGTCGTCCGGGGAAGTAATGCCACACAAAAACACCCGGCGGCGGCGGTGCATACACCGAGTGTCAATGCAGATGTCGCTGGTTCGAATCCTGACGTGTACCAATGAGTATATCACGTGAAAAAATTATGTGCGTAATATCACGTTCTCAAAACATCGAGAAGCAACCGTCAAGTCCTGGAACTATTGGCAGACACACTGCGTGTGATGTGACATGGCACGGCACACGGAGCCAAGGGCGGATCCAGCTTTGGTGCCAGGGGGGGTCACATAGTCGTGGTCACATCACAAGGATCCAGCTTTGGTGCCAGGGGGGGTCACATAGTCGTGGTCAAGTCACAAGGATCCAGCTTTGGTGCCGGGGGGGGGTCACATCACAAGGATCCAGCTTTGGTGCCAGGGGGGGGGGGGGTCACATAGTCGTGGTCAAGTCACAACAAGTTGTAATTTTATCTTTATAATCACAGATACAAGTAAAATGTAGGTATTTGATTAATGTATGTAAGTACTTACTGTACTTAATTATATTGAAGGTACTTACATAAAAACTATATTGTGACAAAAAATATATAAAAACATAATATTTAACAATTCTAATTAGTGGTCCACCTAGGTCATGACCCCCCCCCCCCCTGGATCCGCCCTTGCACGTAGCACGTACCAGCACGTACCAGCACGTACCAGCACGTACCAGCGGTATGCCGAGCAGGTCGGCTTGCATCTGCATGAGGGCGGCGTTCTGCGCCATGCCGCCGTCGGCTAGCAGCCGCCGCACCGGCGCGCAGTCGGCCGCCATCGCAGCCGCCACGCTCCGCGTCTGGTGGCACACGGACTCGAGCGCCGCGCGCACAATGTGCCTCCGACGTGTTCTGTTGCTCAACCCGCAAATAATACTGGAATAAGTTGTTTTCTTGTAATGTTTTTTTTTTTTGTCGTCCCCTGCTGGAGGAGACGAGGCTTGATCCTCTGACATAATCAGAGCCTTTTTACATCGTTTTTTATATTGTTTACTATCAATTTTAAAAGATGTTAAGGAAGAAGAAAGAGAGGGCTTATTTTTATCATTTTTCATATATATCTTCATCATATTTTATCATATTTTCATCATATTTCTTGTAATGTTAGATAGTATTAAATTAATGTTAATAAGTATGTTTGACTGGCATCACAAATTAGTTGGTAGTAGCCTTCTGCGCTGTAGCTCGTGGGTTCGGTCCCACCCAGGACAAATATAAATGTATGTTCTGTGTTAATATGTATTATATGTATGTATTTACAAAAAAGTATATAAGTATTATATCAGTTGTCTGGTTCCCATGACACAAGCTATGCTTAGCTTACTTACGGGCTAGATGGCGCTGTGTGAAATGTCCACCAATATTTTTTTATTTTAAGTATGTGTGAGAACTCTTAAGACTTAAATGGATAATTCTAGAATATTTTATTTTAGGCAGTCTATGAACTATCCACGATGACTATACATTTACGAACAGAGGAATAATCTGAACATGTATAATTTTTGCTTACCCTCTAGCATCCTTTTTCCAATGCGGGGAGTACAACCCGTTGAAGGCCGGAATAAAACAAATGCTGCCTTCCTCTCCTTCGCACACTTCCGAAGCTATGGACTCCGTATCTTTCACGTCATTTATAATCTGGAGTCCATCACGCAACCACTGTAATGTGTCCCCTAAATAAAATATTCATGTTTCATATAGGAACGTACTTGGATGCTATTAGGGGGGGCTGAGCTTCGATAACCAGTTATTTGAGAAGTAATACTATCTATAATTCTGTATGATGATCGGAGAGGTTTTTTATATCATGCAGTTAAGGAAAGAGCTGACGGCCCACCTGGTGTTAAGTGGTAACCTCTGCCCATAACAACCGATGCGATTTTCTCCTCCCCTACTAGGCAAGACCGTATGTGCCCGTAACTCTGAGACGTGTAGATGCAATGTCTCGTGTGCCCGTAATTTCACCGGCAACCACACCTTCCAAACGGGAACACAGTAACGCGAACGCGTTACTGCTTGGCGACAGTAATGGGCATGGTGGCAGTACTTCCCCGGACGAACTTTGCGTGAGTTCTACTGCTCTTAATTGTCATTGCCTCAGTTAATTTTGGACGTCTCGGAGTTGCAGTGTGTTGTGATAATGAAGATATTACGATTAACTTATTATTGGATTTTACCTTGGTTACCAGGTTTCCCCGATACAGGCTAGGCCTAGTGGGGGAGCCACCATTAAAACTATGTATGTGACAATCGATAAAATATTAGTTTTTGTATTTCTTTCTTTATTTCTTTGTATTTCTAACACTTGTAACGGTCCAGCATAGCTACCCCGTCACTTTTCTATAAACAAAATAAAGAATTATATTTAAAACATGACTCATACGTAGTTTCGGTTTCTGTCAAAGGAATGGATCGGCTTTTTCAAACAAATAGGATTCCTTTGAGGAATGCCGCCGAGCGCTTGTCGGGCGACCAAACAAAAAAATAGGCATCGTAAACCCGGGGATTTTTTAGGACTCAAGGGTATAAATACAAGGAACGGGAGCGTCTCGGAGTCAGTCAGTCGGAGTCAGTCGGAGTCAGTCAGTCAGTCAGCGTTGGAAATTGGGGAGTGTAGACGACTAGTCAGAGGCCAGCCAGGGAGCAGTCGATATTAAAGGGAGGTCCTTCCGGGGTTAACATACAGACCCATCTTATTCTTTGGTTGGCTAAATATAATTTTAAAAGTAATTGTTTTCTTGTTGTTGTGAAATTGTGTTAATTTGAAGGCGGTCTGGGTAAGTAGAATTAACAGAGGAGTTTTGAAACCTAGCGGTGTTAACATACTGACTCTTCTGGATCATTATTTAATTTAAAATAATCTGAAAAGTATCTCTGACCATGGTAATTTGTTTATGTTGTGTATTACTTTAGCGATGTTTTTGATGAACAATATAAAGGAGGAGCTAGACACTTTGCGATGTTAACATATGTGTCTTTCTAGTAATTTAGCTCAAACTACATTCAGAGCTTCGGCTCATGAAAACATCTAAGAGAGACCTAGGTCGACTACGACAAGACCGTCAGTCTTGTTTATTAGTTAATTAATAACTTACGTGCACGGTAAATTTATAGGTGGAAACGCGGAAGAAAGTACGTCTTCTTGTTTATTTATATTTGTATTATGTGTATTATCTTAGATAAATAGGGTTTGAGAAGGAGCACAAAATAGAATAACTGATTCTTCGGTACGAGTTTACTTCAGGTAAGATTAACTTAATTCTTCAATTAAAATAATGTTTGCTTTCGTTGCACAAGTTTTGTCATGGGGAATCGAACACCCGATCTACGATGTGCAAGGCAGGGTTTTGACTGCATTTTGGTGAACGTTTTCGAGCAGCATCACCTAATTGGAATAATCTGGGCGTGGCATTGAACTCGCGATCTACGATGTGCAAGGCAGGTTTTTACTGCATTTTTGGTGGACGCTTTCGAGCAGCGCCATCTGACGGAGGAACTGGACATGGCTTGCGTTGTGGTTTCCAGATATCTGCTACTTTTGGTCTTTATTTATTAAAATACAAACATGTAATGAATTTTAACACCAGAGACGGAACTAATGTTGTTTTCGTCGCGCAAGTTTTGTTATGGGCGGGAATCGAACTCGCGATCTGCGATGCGTAAGGCAGTGTAGCTATTGTCACTGAGCTGCGGAGCTAACGGTTTGTAGAGAATTATTTAACCGTCGGCTATCTTTGTAATTGAATTATATTTTAATACTCTTTCCTATTTTATCTAAAATGTGTGCCTGCTATATAAGTTTAGTTTGAATACTGGGGTTTGTTAAATCTAAGTATTGATATTGATGAACTGGAGCGTGAATTTACTCAAATATATTTAGTCTCTAAAAGATATAGTAAGTCTGAGACCTAGGGATTATAAATCCTAGTTTGAATATACATTAAAAAGTTTGTTGAATAATTTTGCATAACATACAACTTGACATTTTAGTCATATGTACATTAAAGTATTTTAATATAATTACGTTTTACCTACTTTATCAAAAGACGTGTGTCCGATATAAGTAAGGTTAAACAGAGTTGTCTTTTGTTTAACTCAATATTGGTCCTTGAAGACTGAAATGTGATCTGAGTGACTGTTGCTATGTTGTAACGATTTAGAAGGTACATAAACTAAGTACTTCGTACAATCTGGGAGGTATCCCCGTGGCCTGATCTATAGCTGAAATGGTAGATGTCACTTTACATGTATTGTTCGAATTACATTTGTTGTCCAAGTGAGACGTGTAAAGGCTGATCTTATAGCTGTAATGGTAAGAAAGCTGTATATAAAACTAAGTACTTCGTACAACCTGGGAGGTATCCCCGTGGCCTGATCTATAGCTGAAATGGTAGATGTCACTTTATTGTTCGAATTACGTTGTTGTCCATGTGAGACGTATTAACAGCTGATCTTATGGCTCTAAGGGTAAGAAAGCCTCTTGTGTTCTTGTACCGGAACATATTTATATTTATTAGTATGAGTAATGATTATTTAGTCATGGTGATGTCAGAAAGGACTAATATTGTCTGCTCTAAAGCCTAAGAAAGGTGTCGAAAAACGATGCGATTTCCATGGTAATTGGAGTTTTGATGAGAAACGTTATATCATTAAATTTATAACAAATTTAAGGGGGAATGTATCAAGAAGTAACAAAGAATACTTCTTTGGTGGCCAGGGCTGGTCTATGGGGAAGGTGGAGGACCGGGGGGGGCTTATCTCCCTATTGTTTGTATGAGTGATGCATTGTTTATTAGTCTGTCCTTATAAGTGAGAGAAACTTACCACGAGTGTGGCTCTAGGTCAGACTAACCGAACTAATGCGCAATTTAAAGTAACCTCTCGATACACACCCTGTACATTTGTCGCAAGAGAAATATAACAAACATGGCGTCAAAAGAACTATTTAAATATTCTAAAACAGATTTACTTCTAAGTAAAGTTGATATAACACCTTTTATTTATTCTACTCTCCTAAGTTTGTGTAAACTATACTAAATCATATCTTAGGAAATTCATAGAATCCTTTAGGTTTAACCTAGGTCTCAATGTACTATGTCTTGTTTTCAATGAAGAATTATCCATGTAACTTTTTACCACTTTTCAATGAAGAATTACCCATGTAACATTTTACCACGTTTATTGTAGTTGACTAAATAAGATACCTACTTAATTAACCATCTAATTTATATTTCGCGGGTTCTCATTCCTAATTATTATAGTTATATTATATTTATTTAGCTCGATACTAATAGTTAGGCATATTTAAAGTCAGGTAAACTTAGGTCAATCTAGTTAGGTATAGACTTCAATTCCTCAAAAGAATCTTGAGTTATTACGGAAACACAATGTAGGTCCTACCTTAAACTAGCGATCAGCAAGGCCATATATTTCATAACAAACCCAACGGAGATAGCGGAGACGATTAGGCGCGGTAGATTTAGGTTTAAGAAAGGTGCGGGAAGTGGTGAGTGTGGGGCGATTAATACATATTAAGGGGGGGGTTGTTACACACTAATACATATACGCCGAATATTTATAACCATCACCATCGTAAATAAGTCTCCGGATATTTTGTTACGAACCTGCCATCGCCACTGACCCCTCCAAGGCGTAGACGGGAGGAGCGTCAGGTCCTAATTTGTACGCTACAGTTGTCACTAGCCCATTTTGTGAATGAACAACTGAATCACCTAGAACCATGGAAACAGTGTAAGTAGGCGTTGTGGAAGTAAAGCTGGTAATAACCACAGAGCACACATAAGTATAATACCTGTATTGTACAACATGAAGCATCCAGTACCAAAAGTGCATTTGACTTGTCCAAACCGCATACATCCTTGGCCTATTAAGGCTGCCTGCTGATCTCCTAAACACTGGAATAAAAACTATCTTTGAATTGACCAAGATCTAGACTGTTGTTGTAACCAAACTATTATTGACAAATAGAACACTTAACCGCTGTATAAATCTAGCCAATCGAAAATGTACAAATTAGTCCCAATTTTTTTGGAACCGACTCATATTAAATTGTTCGAGTAGGAACATCCTAGCTAATTCTCCATTATCTTCATTGTTCCACACTGATTAAGTTGCAGTAAGGTAGATTTCCTCTCCAGGTAGGGACGGATAGGGTCTGGATAGGCACCCAAATACACTTTAAGAAATTCGTGGAAACAAAGTATTGCCTGTTGTAATGGTAATGTAAATCTGAGGTAAGACAGAACAAACTAATCCATTTTGTTTTTAAAATCCAATGGAAAGATGCACATAAACAGGAAATAATAAGGACATCTTACATTCGGCATCTTTAGGTATGATTCATATCTGGTTATCAAAATAAGTGCATTATTTAGATGTTCAGACATTATCTCGAATGGTTTTGTAAGTACATACGTCAGCAAGCACTTGTGGGAAAAACTCACATCTATCAGCATTATTCATCAAATGACAAGGTCAATAATACCAACGGGTTTTTTATACTTGCTATGCAGATAAGTATTCAGATATATTAAATTTTGAAATTTGCTATTGAACTGAGAAATAAGGCTAAGCGCCTCAAAACGGGCTGCCCAAATCACATATTCATCATATCAGCGGGTAAAAGTCCACTGCTGAACATAGGCCTCCCCCAAAGATTTCCATTTTGAGTCATAAATCACATATTATGGTAAACAATTATATTGCCTAGTTTGTGTACTATTCAATCAACTGATTGATAAACAGAAAGTCTGTGATGAAAATATACAGAGAAAAAATATTTTAGGTAAGAATTATTATTGCAATGGAAGTCAAAATTAACTAAGCTTTTCATAATATAATAATGTGACATTCCCAGTAAGTATAATACTATGTAAATAATTATATTCATAAAAACTTGTTAAGGTAATGGATCTCAAGTCACTGATAAGTGTTTTTTTTATGGAAATTTCACACAGCGCCATCTAGCCCCAAAGTAAGCTAAGCATAGCTTGTGTCATGGGAACCAGACAACTGAGACAATACTTATATATTTTTTTGTAAATACATACATATAATACATATTAACACCCAGACACAGAACAAACATCTATATTTCTCACACAAATGTTTGTCCTGAGTGGGAATCGAACCCACGACCTACAGCGCAGAAGGTAGGGTTACTAACCAACTGAGATGCGAGGCCAGTCAACATGATTAACAAGTTACACCTAGAATAAGTAGATACAGCAGATAAGGGATTCTTAGTAATGGGCGGGTACTCACACCAGCTATCGGCACTCCCAGCAGGGATCCAGTAGCAACGTATCCATATATTTCTGCGGAACTCTTGATCTCGGGCAATATTGCCTCGGGTATATCAAAGAAACGCAACAGGCCTTTATCCCACTGCAGACTAGTCAACGACATGAGCTGCGTTCTTGATGCGTTCGATACGTCTGTGATGTGGATTCCCCCGTGACAGCCTCCACTCAGGTTCTACAATATAGTAATTTGTGTCAAATCTATACAAATAAATAAAATTAAAGTGTCTGTTTGTAATATTAAAATAACCGCTTTTTACTAAGTGCATATGGATGTATACACGGTACATATACCAAAACAACATTTACAATTTTTGTCTGTTTGTTCCGGCTAATCTCTGAAACGGCTGGACCGATTTTGACGGGACTTTCACTGGCAGATGGCTGATGTAACAAGGAGTAACTTAGGCTACTTTCCGAGGGGTAAAATAGGGGTGCGTGATAAAACCGAATTCCACGCGGACGAAGTCGCGGGCAACAGTTAGTCAATCATAATTATGTGTTATCATGTGACATCAAATGGTATAGTAGTTGAGTCGGATTTGTTTCACCACTGTATGCGACCATTAGCGGGACTGAGTTCTGGGCTAACCAAAGGTATGTCGGCTAATATACAAATAAATGGAGAAGTGCTTAATCTTGTTGGTTCCACTGTGTTTTTGGGTTTAACTATAGATGCAAAGCTACAGTGGGGTGATCAAATCGCAGCACTTGCCTCCAGACTTAGTTCAGCCGCATTCGCGGTACGTAGAATAAGACAGCTAACGGATGAAGTTACTGCTAGGTTAGTTTATTTTAGTTACTTTCATAGTGTTATGACATACGGTATCCTGCTTTGGGGGAAAGCAGCAGATATCCATGCCATATTTGTTTTACAAAAGAGAGCTATACGTTCAATTTATAAAATGAAATCAAGGGACTCTCTGAAAGAAAAATTCAAAGAAATAAATGTCCTTACAGTGTCATCACAGTATATATATGAAAATTTATTATATGTTCATAAAAACATATCTAGTTTTGAGAAAAAAAGTGATGTTCATACCAAGAACACTAGAAACAAAAATAAATTAAACATTCCAAGATTCCGATTGCAAAAAGTCAACGGATCTTTTATGGGAAATTGTGTACACTTTTATAATAAACTTCCTGAACAAGCAACGAAGCTTCCGACCCAAAAATTCAAGTCATACATAAAGAAGGGTCTGGTAAGTAAAGCTTATTACACTGTAAATGATTATATAAATGATAAATCCCCATGGTCTGATGTCGCTCTGCTCAACGACACACAAACATCCTGTAATAGTATATTATGTAGTCATAAATGTAACATAGACCTAAGTACTCAATTGTTACAAGGATCGTGCTCGCGAAAAGAAAGGAATCCCTCCATTAGGGGTTTCTTGTCTGTTCTTCCCCATGGAGGGTCGGATAGGGTTTGAACAGGCGTCAAACTTATCGATAAGTACGCGTGACCTTATGTTTTGAATATTGACGTTTCCAAGCCATTTCTTTATGAATTCTATGGAAATAAAGTTTTTGACTTTGACTTTGACTTTATGTTACTTACCCATATTAACCAGGAGTCTACAGTTCCCGCCATACATTCCCCCTCTGCTACAGCTTCTCTTACAGCTGTCACATGTTTCAGCAGCCATTTGAGCTTCACTGAAGAGAAATATGTAGAAAGTGGAAGACCGCTAGTTTGTGATACGGCATTTATGCATTGTGCACTTTTAGTCTTTGTGAGCTCATCAACTATTTTGGAAGTCCTTACATCTAACCATACTGAAATAATAATTTGTTAGATATAATTACATTGATAAACATATAACAATTAAAGGCACAGGATACCCTGTGTAGCAGGTGGCATGGACAAACAGAACTGGCACATACATTCAAGAACCCAGAAACCCTTGCTTTGCAGGCATGGTTACTACCAAGATTGCCAAAGGTCTGTCATAGTCAAATTTAACCACATACTTACTAAGTGAAAATAATTGAAAATGCCCTTTGCCGTGGGTGTCTTGCAAAGGCATGCAATCTTAGCATCCTAGCAGTCGGGTTCAATGCGTTGAACTATATAGGGAAAACCAGCTAAGAGTATATGCAGTTATGACACACATATCGGGCATGTGGGCCTAAATTTAGTGAATTCTTTATACAAATAAGAACACATACAGTAGAGTCATATTTTTAATGGGGTAATCATACCTATGGCACTATACAGTGGTTGACCGGTGACTGAATTCCAAACTATGGTGGTTTCTCTTTGGTTTGTGACACCGATGCCAACAACATCATCGGGATTAATATCTAATTTTCTTAAATTATCAACAGTCACCTAGAACAAGAGATAAATCATTTATGTTTCAATCATACTACTACTATATTGATATAAAATAATTTTCTTGTTATAAAAATAATGGCATATTTACCTCAATACATTCTAAGACGGCATTGAGTATTTCCAGGGCATCTTGTTCAACCCATCCCTCTTTAGGACTGAATCTTGTTATGGGTAATTGGTGATAAGTCAATACTTCTGATGTGTTAGCAGCAAATACCTGAAATAAATTATATCATGAAACCTATATTGCTTCAATGTCTGATAAGTATTCTGCCATTTATCTACTACATTGCATAAGCTATGCTTAGTTTGGGGCCAGAAAGCGCTGTGTGAAAGTTCATCAATTTTTTTTTTTTTTTTTCATTGTGCATATGGATATTTATCACATTCTTCAAGCATATCTTAGTCTCCCCAAGGGCTAGTAAACCAAAGCAATAATTTTCTTTGAGTAAATTACGTTCATAAATATATAGCCTATAATCTCTTTGAAATCTACTCTCCAGCACAACTATATTTGCATATATTGTATTTATATTTTTTATAAATATATCAGTATTTACACGTTTTGATCTCCAAAATACTGACCGTCAAGTATCCCTGGTGTCCAGAACGCAGGCAGTAAATCGCGAAGGTTATGTATACAAAAAGAAAACAATACTTACCAAAAATTTGACATTGGAAGTTCCTTCGTCTACGGCCCCAATCAGCGGACCAAATCTACCGTATTCACGCATAGTCGATGAGCATTATTTTTTTTACATTTTTATGCACCTTTTGCCATAAATAATGATATTAAATTAAATATTTTCAGCGCAAACTTATCAGCTGACTGATTGATGGATGACTCCTCCCACTCTCGCCTCCCAATCACTGTTTGACTGCATAGTGCTGTCAATTTAATGACGTTGACGGCAACTATGTGTGACGTTTTAATCCTATCTTCACGCCACAGACTCAAAATTACATGATTTATTGAATCGTTTAAAAGGTGCCTTACTTAACTGGACTTCCAGTTATGGAATGGTAGTATAGATGAGAACATAGCCGGAACAAAAAAGTAAAATGACAATGTTTACGCTGTGATGTTTTTGTTTTGATTGTTTTGAACGGTCTTCTTTAGGTTAGAATTGAAAATTTTGGGAAGTCTATTCTGACCTAGGTATCTGCGAGAAAATTAATATCAGTTTTCGATAAATAAATACCTATTTACCTTCGAGTTCATCGGTTACCCTGCACAATATAATGTTATCTGAAATGAAATTAGTGATATCTACAAACGATAAAGTTTTACAAACGGTTACCAGTAAGATGGATCCTAATAGTTTCGTTAAGTCAATTGCAACTTTTCAGCAAGTTGCAAATGAAACTCTTACAAATATGATTGAAGAACTTGGAGACATAGGTAAGAAATCTGCTGCAAAGATCAATCATTTAAGTAATCTATTTAATGTATAAAGATTTTACCTAGGTATCAAGAAAATGTTTTTATAGCTCACTAATAATAAGCTAACTTTTGTGTCTATTTATTATAATTATGTATTAAAAAAGTCCTAATTTGACTGGCCTCGCAGCTCAGTTGGTAGTAACCCTGCCTTCTGAGCTGTAAGTCATGGGTTCGATTCCCACCCAGGACAACATTTGTGCAACAACACATACATATAAACACCCAAACACAGAACAAACATCTATATTCGTCACACAAATGTTTGTCCTGGGTGGGAGTCGAACCCATAACCTACAGTGCAGAAGGCAGAGTTACCACCAACTGAGCTGTGAGGCCTGTCGATAAAGGGTGTGGATTGGTGTGCTGCGGTTTCACTAAACACCTGCCCCATATTATGAACTTAATACTTCTACCCTTGGAGCATAGGTTCCATTCTTGCAACTCCACCCTCGACAGGCCAATTAGATAATTTGAATTTGTTTTAATGGGTCTGAAATAATATAATCTACCACTTTCACCACAATTCTTCTTCTTCGAGTCACCGGTTCTGTCGAACCAGTGTGGTGAAAGGATTGTAAGTGTGCCTCAAAGAAGCTCCTTTCGTGCACTCGACACATGTCTTCGGATTTTTAGTTCTAGGACATGTCGGTTTCCTCATGATGTTTTCCTTCACCGTTTTGAGAATGTGGTATTGCCACACTCACCACAATATGCTATGTTGATATTATATCTGAAAAACTGCCAAGTGAAGGAAGGCTCATAAAAGGCCTTAAGTCTTTGTCGCATACAATGGCAGATTTTACATGCTCATTAATTATATTACTTATATGAATTTTCTAGTTTTAAGGTATATATTCTATGGGCCCAGTATTGGTTACTGTGTTGCCTGAAATAAATAAAATAAGTCTTAAAATCATTGTTTTTTTTCAGCTAAAGTGGAAGAAGCTGAAGAAGATGACAGTGATGATGATGATGAAGATATCGATGCCAGTCCTAAGAAAAGGAAGAAATAGTTAAAGTAATTCAATTGTAAGTCCTTAATTTTATTAAACAGATTGATTTATTTATTAATATGCTTTTTAATCATGAATTTGTATAAAACTGTAAACCTTGTATATTATATTATGATTATTATTTTTCTCTAAGTGTAGGTTTAGATAGATTCTGTCCAACATATCGTAGTTATTATATTTTTATATGTTTGATCAAATAATCCGGAAAAGAGTGTGGGGATATTTAATTACAGAATTTATCATAAACCTACTGGGATTTAAAATTTATTTTTATATTTGGATATCAATGTGTTGAGTGTGCATTCTGGAAGTAAATGTTTGATTGATTGCAAACAAATGAAATACTTTTGTATACTTTCAAACTTTTTTTATAATATCTTATATCTTATTTCTAAATAACATTAAATTCACTTATTTTATTTAAACTCTACATTGGTTTACATTTGGGACACCTACATTCACATTACAAACAAAAAGCAAATTTGTTTCAATTTTAATAATGTGCTTAGATAATAATATACCACATATGATGTTGGCACAATTACTTATGGCTTAGCACCTGTTAAACAGTTTGGGGCTTAAAGCTGGAACATAATTGAACATATATTTTTTGTATTACCCAACAGACATAGCTAGTCTTAAATAGGTTATAATATTATATCTTAGGTCAGTGCATACACGTGATACGGAAAATGTATTTGCAAATCACGTAAATATTTGTCCCACAGCTAGAGGAATCGAACCTGCGGCCTATAGGTCTCAGGCTGTAAACAATACATTTTTCATTTTACTAGAGGTAAAACAAGTCAAAAGCTCCTAAGTCAATAATTTAATACTGGTTAGTTTCCAATCTCAACTTAAAAGATCTAGCAGGTATGAATTACACCTATACAAACATATCACGTATGCAAGTAGATTTCTCATGGAAATACATCTTTATTTTTAAGTTATTGCAAGAGTTTTATTCCTATTTTTAACCGACTTCAAAAATTGAGGTTATCATTTCAGTTTTTTGTTTGTTACCTCATATCTCCGTCATTTATAAACTGTTTTTTTTTTATTTGAAAGTATATATTCTCAGATTGGTCCCATAGAAATTTCACAAAAATTGGTTAACTATAACTGGAAAAAATATGTCGTCTATAATCTAAAACTGTACCAATAGGAGGGTACCTACTAACTCGAATTTATTTTCGCATTTTTGAGTGTGGAAAAGCACCTATCCTATTAAAATGGGCGTTATTGTAAATTTAACACAAATTGTGTTTTTGGGTCGAGTGCGCATTATGTATCATTGTAAATTAATGATAATTATAATGGTAGAGCATCTTATTATCATATTGAGTTGTTTATTATTCATATCTCAAGTGTTGTTTTGTAAGTGTAAGTATTATGCTATTTCACTTATTGCAACGGTTGGGTTTCCCACGACTAGTTTATTGTAGTTTTGTCCTCGGAGGGGTCCGATTCGGAGCAACATATATCACAACCGTTTATACCGCATTCGCATAGCGACGTCGGTCGTATGGAGCTACGCAGTTTCTGCAAAAGAAAAGGAAAATATTGTCAAAATCATTTATCTGTAAAATAATGTCGCATTATTTGATACCTACTAACTTCTGTCAACGCGGAATTCTATCTCTTGCGTTACTTATGATCTTTAAATTTGTTGGAACCTATAAAATACTCTCCTATTCCAAAGTATTCTGCCTATACTACGGATCGTTCAGATACTAAGTATTTCATGATAAACATCTAATGTGTGTTACTTTACGTATTGCCATTACATTTTCAACAATAGATTCAAAATTTTGATGCACCGTAGATATATTCATCTTTGTTAAATGTACCTACATTTAACTATAATAAATATTCTGAACGAAAAGCAGCAGTAAAGACAATGTGCAAACGTTTTTCTTATTATAAAGAGACAAAGTCGCGAGCGAATATGCCAAGTCTTCAAATGAAAGATAACACCGGTCGGTCATTCCGCTACTATCAGCAAACTACTTTTGTGTTCACAGAAGTAACGTATTTATTGAATGAGTAAGTGAACTAACCTATATGCGTACTGATAAACTTGTTGGTATTTATCTAATCCTTATTAGATGGTGGGCTCAACTCATCATTGTACTAATATAATACGATATTTGTCCTTATTCGTAGACTTAATCTTTATACCTTTGCGGAGTTTAGATATGCAAAACGTATTCCGTAAGACTTTAAGTTGTTGTTTGATAATCATAAATTCCGACTTAAAAACAGTCTGCTAGATATTCACCTCAATCCAATTATCTCCCGGGGACCTTATGACTACTACGATAGCGTACACAGGTATGCAGAGTAAGGAGAGGGAGGCTATGACCCAGCCTAGAACCTGCGCCCACAACGGGTAGTCATAGTCTCTGTAGGTTGGAGGCGTGTAGTCCACCATGGATACCACCCACAGCGCGAGGAGCAGCGCCGGCGAAGCTATCGACCAGCAGAATCTGAAGTACAGCGACGGGTAACGACCTGGAAACACATCGACCTGTATCATATTTACTGCTTGGAAGGAATTTTAAATAATAAATAATGGCGAACATTTCACACAGCGCCATCTAGCCCCAAAGTAAGCTAAGCATAGCTTGTGTCATGGGAACCAGCCAAATGTTTTTTTTTTGTTGTAAATACATACATTTAATATATATTAACACCAGACACAGTACAAACATCTATATTCGTCACACAAATGTTTGTCCTGGGTGGGACTAACCGGCTGAGCTGCGAGGCCAGTCAAATTTTGTGACGGTGTCAGATTTTGTCAGCGAACACAATAAAACTATAGATAAATATTTAGGGTGTGTTGATGCTGATTGTCGTGATAACAGCAGTGTTACTAGTTACCTTTTGTTGATACGTGTATGAATGTGTTTTATTGATGCAAAGAGATTAGGATCATTTCTGTTCTGCACGGCAAATAGTCACAAAACTAAAAAAGCCAGTCATATGAATGCATTGTACGTAGTAAAGTCAAGGCAATTGTTACAAGCGATAACACATTTGTATAATGTAGGCGCGTGGATAATCATTCAATGGGATTTACATACAAGTAATTATATCAGACTGGCCTTACAGCTCAGTTGGTAGTAACCCTGCCTTCCATGCTGTATGTAGGTGTTTGATTCCCACCCAGGATAAACATTTGTATGACAAATATAGATGTTTGTTCTGTATCTGGGATCAATATGTATTATATGAATGTGTTTACAAAAAAGTATATATGTATTATATAAGTTGTCTATTTCCCATGATACAAGCTATGCTTAGCTTACTTTGGGGCTAGATGGCGCTGTGTGAAATTTCAACCAAAAAATAAAAAATATCTGTAGGCACTGGTATTAACTTACCAGTCATCTGTTTAATATTTCTGGACAATCTGCCGACGCCGTAGAACCAGGCTATGGCGACGACCTCGAAAAATGCAAGATATGTTATGCTCAGAGACGCCGCGTAGTAATCCATCAATTGGAATACGTATATGCCGCTTTGTATGATGTGCGGCAATCCGAACACTAGAGATATAGCACATACGCACAGCACCAACAGTTCATGATACACTAGTTTTTTCCTTATCATGTCGGGGAATCCATCTTGGATGGACGTCACCACAACCTCAACGATCGCAAACTGAAATAAAAATATCAAATTAAACATTTTGATTTAAACATAAACCATTAGTTTGATGTAAGTACAGTTTTAGTACGATACGAACCTGACTGTTGAGACCGAGACACAGAAACATGAAGAAAAACATCACGGCCCACAGCTGAGGTGCTGGCATTTTTGCAATTGCCTGAGGATATACCACGAACAATAATCCAGGACCTGAAATTGAAGACATACCATTTAGAACACGTTTGCAACTCAAAAAATATGTCAAAGAATGATTGGTACTGACTAAAATTGTTGTATATCGTTGAAATATGTCAAAGAATGATTGGTACTGACTAACATTGTTGTATATCGTTGAAATACTCACTGTCGGCGATAACGTTCTTCACAGGAGTATTTTGTTCAAAAGCAATATTTCCGATTGTGGCAAAAGTAAATATTCCCACGATTAAACTAGTGACTGCATTAACTAACGATACAGCTACAGTGTCGTGAAGAAAGTTATTGTCAAATCGATTGTACGAAGCAAACATTATCATCGATCCGAAGGCTATGCCGATCGAGTTGAATATTTGTGACGCTGCGTTCACCCACGGCTTCGATTGCTTCAGTAATTCCCAGTCAGGTTTGAAGAAAAACCGCAAGCCTTTATCCGCTCCGTCGAGTGTCAGTGATCGACCGAGGAACACAATGATTAGTAGAAATGGCAGTGTTGTGGTAATGTAGCGGACTTTAGCGGATGATTTTATGCTTTTCCACAGGGCGAAGTACACCAGCACCCAAGCGCAGACTAAACAAGCTGCCAGCTCCCACCGCATGCCACCCGGGTACTCTATACCATCGCTCATGCTCAGTACCTTCTTCCTGCAACAACAAGATATACTTACTCACCTCAAGCTATTTCATTAATTTAATGGCAATATTCATAGACTGTGTTCTTCCTGTTCCTATTAAGTAACTTGTTTATTTGAGTTAAATCTTTCTAAATGATATAACTAGTCGGCTTGATCATTGCATCCTTTTTTGTCGTAACCATAGTGAGTTTTTGATCCGACTCATAAGGACTTGATTTTTTTGACCGGATATACGTCCGGTTAGTGACCATTGTCCTAGCACGCAAGTTCTAAGATTTTTGGGTACTATTTGCACAGGCCGACTGAACTACAGTTTAGTAGGTAAAAACTATGCATTTTAGGCTCTAGGTCGTGGGTTCGTTTGCCACCCAACATATGTAGAAACATATGTATGAGGAACATAGACGTTTGTTCCGTGACTAAGTTAATTGTATTTAAGTATTGTATCAGTTAGATTTCCTTAGTACAAAAAAATCTTATACATAGTTCTTTATAAGGATTACATAATGGCGTATCATGGGCATCGGTTGAGAGCCGTCTGTTCGGTTGAGAGCCGTCTGCTCTCACCAAAAGCCCGTGTAAACGCTGTCAAGGCCATCTGCGGCCAACAGCAAATTGTCCAGTAATATAAAAAAAAAAAAAACATGGGCACCAGACAACTGATATAAATACTTATATACTTTTTTGTAAATACATATAATACATATTATATCATATACCCTGTCACTTCCGTTCCAATAACCGGAAACTAGATAACATCATAGATTCGGTGAAGTTGGAGATTTGTTTTAATGAAAAATCGGCAGCTGTCTGTGTATCTGTGTAGTCTGTGATAATATTCACTATCTCAACTTGTCACATTTGATAAAACTAGAGCTCCGATTACAATTATTTATTACGTACGTATTTTTACTTGGTAAAATAATTAATCATATTTCGCGGAAGCTGTTTCTTTTGAACCTTTTTAATTATTACATCATTACAAAGTGGTAAAAACAATTAAACCAACAATAAATTAATCGTAATATCTTCATTATCACAACACACTGCAACTCTGAGACGTCCAAAATTAACTGAGGCAATGACAATTAAGAGCAGTAGAACTCAACCCAAGTTCGTCCGGGGAAGTACTGCCACCATGCCCATTTCTGCCGCCAAGCAGTAACGCGAACGCGTTACTGCTTGGCGGCAGTAATGGGCATGGTGGCATTACTTCCAACATTATATAGATGGTTTAGGATATTTTTGCTTCTTGATTTCGGATTTAATAGGTTGCGGTTCCGCATCAGGAATTCATCGTTCAATAACCCTGTCTAGCTATGAGACCTTGAGTATGATAAATGGTAATCTGCAACTTATTTCATATAAACATGCAGTCATAAATGTAACATAGATCTAAGTACTCAGATTGTTACAAGGATCGTGCTCGCGAAAAAAAGAAACCCTCCTTTAGGGGTTTCTTTTCTGTTTCCCCATAGAGGGTCGGATAGGGTTTGAACAGGCGTCAAATTTAGCGATAAGTACGCGTGACCTTATTTTTTGAATATTATTGAGCCATTTCTTTATGAGTTCTATGGAAATAAAGTTTTTGACTTTGACTATACTGATTCAGAACTATTTTGTTATGGTAACTATATTCAAACCTTACTCGAAGAATTGTTCGGTGGGTGTTTGTGATCCGTTGGGTTTGGTGTGGTTGTGGTATGGCACCCAGCACTGTTGCGTGTTCCATCTGTTGGAGCAGCTGGCCCACGGGACTTCGGTCTTGAACGACGTGAAGAAATAGTAGATGGCCCATGCAATTATCACCGCGTAATATGTGGACATTAAGAATGAGATCACCACGCTTGCCAGTCCCGCACCTGTAATTAAAATTGGTTTCAATACATTGCTTTCGAATTTCGGAACAAATTTCTTTCAACAAGAGCATTTTACATTGCTTTCTCTCATTCTGGACAAGCGCATATTTTGTATTAAAGAATTCAAATACCTAACCTCTACAGTATAAAACAATTTTATGTTATCCATATTAATTGAATGCAAAATAATTCTAAATACACTAAATGCCTCTCTTTATTTTTATATCTTAAGTATGCACGTCTGGTGCTAAATAAAACAGTCAAAAGGAGTTAATATAATCCTTAAAAAGTTTCGTTCCTCCTGCAAATGTCAAATCCTAAGAGACATCTGATACAAAATGACTTATGACTTGAAGACATAAGCGTAAGATTACAGGGCTGGTACTAAAACTGGAGTGTTCAACGTGGCATCCACGTTGCAAGCGCATTTACAAACGCCTATGTATAAACTACACAGAGGCCGTTAAAGTTATAAACTTAAGAAAAACATAGTTCACCTTTGAAGAGCGGACATATTTGAGATAGAGCTCCTATTGGCCCATGAGCCGTGTACTGTCCTATAGCGAGTTCCATGAAGAGCATGGGCACGCCGCATACCAGGAGTATTATGAAATAAGGAATGAGAAATGCACCTGCAACAAAAATATGTATGTTTATAAACAGCATTGTGCGTAAAGCATGCGCATAAACCAGCTTCGACTGGCCTCACAGCTCAGTTGTAACCCTGCCTTCTGCGCTGTATGTCGTGGCTTCGGTTCCCACCCAGGACAAACATTTGTGTGACGAACGTAGATGTTTGTACAAAAAAGTATATATGTATTATATCAGTTATCTGGTTCCCATGATAGCTATGCTTAGCTTACTTCGGCGTTAGATGGCGCTGTGTGAAATGTCCACCAATAAAAAAGCATTAACGATAATAATATGTTTGTTTCTATAAGTTTTAACGTAACTTGAGATAATGTTTCTTCACTGAATGACCGTTTGTTCGTAATGTAATCGCACCAATTAGTATCTTTCATATGCACAAGTTGACCTGCGGGAATCGTGTAATTAACCCGCTCATTCACTCAATGACAGTCAACCTACTGTTTTACTTGAAGACAACCTTTTTTTTAATGTAATTGAAGTCACGGAACGAGCTGACGGCCCACCTGATGTTAAGTGGTAACCGCCGCCCATAGACAACAACAATACGACTCAAGCCCTCTCCATCAAAGTACGAGATGACTCAAGTCGCATTGCGTTGCGTCCATCAACTCGAGACGGGGATGTTACGTCTCATGCGCCTGCAATTCCACCGGCACCCAGTCCCTTCCACCGGAACACAGCAAACAAATGCATCACTGATTGGCGGCAGATTACCAGGTGTGGTGGCAGTACTTCTCCGGGCGAACTTACCACAAGTTCTACTGCTACTTTGGATTGCTCCTTTTGCACCACCCGGGGGACACGTGTATGGATTCAAAGGGTAATCGCATACGGACGCGAGCAACTTGGTCCCCCAAAACCTGTGTCTAAAGCTATGCGCGGTTTGATCTATGGTTACGAAGAAATTAAGGTTTTTTTTTCACACAGCGCCATCTAGCCCCAAAGTAAGCTAAGCATACAGGGGTGGAATTTATGTGGAGTTCTGTTTCCAAGGTGTATCGTGATACTGATTGTTACTGGTTCCTTATACACTGCGCTATAAAATAGTTAAAATTAAGATTCATTCAACTCACAAGGCTTATTTTGAACAAGCAATCGTATTCTGTACCGAGGTCTAATGTCATCACGTGTAGATAATATCCATCCGCTAAAATAGTGTCATTACATACACCCAAACGGTATCTAGGGATTAATGACTGATGTGAAACGCTTCCTTGTTCTAACCATAAATATTGTACCAATACTTATCATCTTAATACATATATATACATAGAAGTATTGTTATGTCATGGATACTCTTTATTGCACTCCAAAGAAAAATATTTAAAAACTAAACATGGCTATAGCTTGTAAGCTAAGCTTAGTTTGAGGCTAGATGGCGCTGTGTGAAATATCCACTAATACATATTAAGATTGGGTTAATCGAGAAATGTTATTATGTATGTACATATATATAGTTAGTAGTTATATATACTTCGTTTTTAAATATTTTATTTTAGTGTGCAATAATTAGTTTATCTATCCATGAAATAATACTTCTTGCATTATAAATTAGTGTGGGCACTATTTATTTAAGGCGGCTTCATTTCATCATTCGATGGCTTGCTTCGTAATACTTTCAAACGCCTGTTTTATCGGATGGACTATATTAACTTTACATCTTTAGATACATTATATCAAGATCTAAATATATCCTTTAGGAGTAATAAATCATTTGTTATCTAGAGAATACGTCTGCGAGCCGTGATTGGTATGAGGTGTCAGTTTACTGACTACACGACACACCGGTGTAAATTACATGTGATGTGTACTCACATGTAATTTACACCGGTGTGTCGTGTAGTTGGTGCGTCCGTGTCAACCAACATCAGTTATCGCACGGAGACACAAATAAAGCACGATCACGAACTTTTGTGTACACAATCTATACATCTATACTCTATACAAATAAATAAAATTGGAGTGTCTGTTTGTAATATTAAAATAACCGCTTTTTACTAAGTGCGTGCACTGTAGGTACTGGCTAAGTACTTAATATAGTTCTATTCTATTCTATCGAGTCACTGGTTCTCGAGAACCAGTGTGGTATATCTATACAAATAAATAAAATTGGAGTGTCTGTTTGTAATATTAAAATAACCGCTTTTTACTAAGTGCATGCACTGTAAGTACCTACTGGCTAAGTACTTAATATAGTTCTATTCTATTCTAGAGTCACTGGTTCTCTCGAACCAGTGTGGTATATCTATACAAATAAATAAAATTGGAGTGTCTGTTTGTAATATTAAAATAACCGCTTTTTACTAAGTGCATAATATGGATGTATACACGGTACATATACCAAAACAACATTTAAAAAAAAAACTGTCTGTCTTTTTGTTCCGGCTAATCTCTGAAATGTCTGGACCGAATTTGACGGGACTTTCACTGGCAGATAGCTGATGTAACAAGGAGTAACTTAGGCTACTTTTCCGAGGAGTAAATATGGGTGCGTGATAAAACCAAATTCCACGCGGACGAAGTCGCGAGCAACAGCTTGTACATTATATACTTTATTGCACGTCTCAAGTACATACAATATGTTATATGGTTACTTGATTATTAGTCTTTTTCAATATATGGTATCGTAATAATGGGGGTATTAACCGTTTGAGGCTTTTCATAACTTTGTCTAAATTTAGCCAATGTGTCAACTTTTCTGTTTATAAACTGGATATGAACTAATTGATAAAACTGTTTTCTACGGAACGAGCCGACGGCCCACCTGGTGTTAAGTGGTAACCTCTGCCCGTAACAACCGATGCAACTTGGGTCCTCTCTTACTACGTACGTCAAGACCCAAGTCGCATCGTATGCGTCCGTAACTCTGAGACTTGCAGGTCGAATGTCTCATGAGCCTGTAATTTCACCGGCAACTACACCTTTCAAACCGGAACACAGTAACGCGAACGCGTTACTGCTTAGCGGCAAAAATGGTGACAGTACTTCCCCGAACGAACTTGGCGAGAGTTCTACTGCTCTTAAGAATGAACTGACTCTAACTCATATGGTTTTTATCGAAGATAACAAAGTTGAATAGCTCAACACAGAGATGTTTTACGACTCAGTTTACCCTACTGTGATATCAAAGTACATAGATAAGCCTTTAAGGGTGCTGCAAATTCTATGCTCTAGCTTTTCATGTAATTAATTACTGTGAACACGATAAAGGATATTAGAGCTGTCGTGTTAAGTGGAGGTGATATAACCATCAATACGTCACACCGCTTAAAAATATATGAATTAGTGTATAACTAAATAATATTACCGATGAGCGGACTTCAGCAATGCCACGACAAGCACGATACCTTTTTGTCACTTTAATGACCATGTTTACTACACTGGCTAAGCTGCCGTCCTTTAACTAAAAGGCCGTTAAGCCCAAATTGTTGTTTTTGAGATATGATCAGAAAACTCCACTAAACGGCCTACAATATTTTTTATATCTCCGGAAGTAATTATAATGTACAAACGTTTCTTAGACAGAAAGAAAGAGAATTTAGAACTGTATCGCTTCCTATTAAAAAGACAAAATTTACATTTTAAGGGTTAACGGCTTTCTAGTTAAAGAACGGCAGTAAGTACTTATATAATTCGCAAATGCGGACGTCCAAAATGAATTAAACCGGACCCCATAGGCTTTGCAATCATTTTACTCTTTTGATATAATTGCTATAAATAAATATTATTTGATGCAAATCTATTTGCGTCTCTCTATTGTGACGATTCTCGAGTAGGTAGAGACAGTGGCTGATATCATGCGGGATGCATTAAAATGCATCACACAAAGTAACTATTAAAGTAATAACAATTATCCGGGATGTACCTGTATTGACTGTAGAGGTTGAAACGCATCTGATTTCATCAGTTATAAATAAAAATAAATAAATATTGGTGGTGGTAATACTGGTGGTTAATACCAGGTGGGCCGTCAGCTCGTTCCGCAAATATATAACATAACATAAAAAAAAGTGCTAGGTACGACAAGACCCAAGTCGCATCGTAGGCGCCCGTAACTGTGAGACGTGAAGGTGGAACATCATGCGGCTGTAATTTCACCGGCAACACCTTTCAAACCGGAACACAGTAACGCGAATGCGTTACTGCTTGGCAGAACCTTTTGCCTGTGTCGGACTTGCAGGCGCTTACTGACGAAATTCGATTCCTGCGGCACGAAATACTTTCTTTTAAGAATGAAATGAACTCATTATCGTCTTTTGTTGCTAAAATTAATGAACAGTTGGAGGAAGTCGTGGGCCGAGTTGCTTCAGCAGATGAAAGAATAGTTTGTCTTGAAAGTCTATTTGAAAAGGAGACCGCAATGCTTAAAGAACAGGCTTCCGTTCTGCAACAGCAACTGAACGCGCAAGCGCAGACTCACGTTCGAAACGAGATCGAAATAATTGGCCTACCTGAATCGTCAAACGAGAGTCTTCATCATATAGTAATGATTGCAGCCAAAAAACTTGGTGTTGACCTGAAAGACGAGGACATAGACTGGATAGAAAGAGCTGGCCCAGTCCAACGCAAAATACCTCAGACGGTCAGAAGCGGTTCTGGTTTGCCTACTACTGAATTCAGCAGACCAGTCGTGATGCGCCTTGTGCGACGCACTAAACGGAATGATTTTTTGAAGGCAGCTAAAGGTAGAAAATCTATTAGCGCTGTGGACTTACAGGTCAGCGAAAAGCCAACGAAAGTCTTCTTCAATGAGAGACTGACACGGGAGAACCGAATCTTATTTCGTGAAACAAGGACTCGTGCGTCACAAGCTGGATTCAGATACTGCTGGACGAACAACGGGTTTATTTACGCGCGACAGCAGGAAGGGAGTCCAGCAATACGGATTCGGAGCCTCGCGGACCTCGCTGATAGGTTTAAGGAACACACAGTATCCAAATCAAGCACTTTGCATTAGTGTTTTGCTTCTCGTGGTATCATTCTTTTGTCACTTTCTGTTTGGTACGCCGTTTCAAACTTTGTTAAAGTCTAACGTGGATATACCATATCGTACATTAACTCCTATTTATTTTAGCATAATTTGTGCAAACATGCTACTAGGGTATTGCAACAATCCATTTCACATATTTTCACACACACACAATGAATACATACTTCACACACTACATACACACATCATATTATCATTTTCTCATCAGATATCTCTCTTTTTCTTTCAGATCGTAAAGACTATCGCGGCACTAATTACTAAAATACAACATACATTTTTAAATCAGAAACATTGGTTTCATAAATGGCCTCTTTAGACTTGGTTAATGAGATTGATGAAACCTTTACTGTTACGTGCCGTACGCATTCACTTGCTGAATTGTGTAAAAATTCACTCGGTGAGCAATGTAACTTTAAGATACTAACCTTCAATATTCGTAGTCTTCAGAAAAACTTTGATGAATTCCTGGTCGCATTTCAAAGACTTGACATTATGTTTGATGTTGTTATACTCACGGAATGTCATCTTGGTAGTTGCTCACTGATAAGAAATCTTCCTAATTACCGCCATTACAGTACATCCCGCATTAATAACAAATCTGGTGGTGTAGTAGCTTATATTAGATTGGACTGGAATGCAAATGTAAGTGAACCTATAATCGCAGAAGCAGACTGTATTCTAGTTGAGGTTCCTAATTTTAAATCTATCCTTGGTATTTATCGCTCCCCGTCATACTTGAATTTAGATAACTTTCTATCTTCACTTTCTACTACTACAAAACTGAAAAAATTAACCAAGGGAAATTTAATTATAACCGGGGATCTCAACATTAACACGCTCGATGAAGATTCAAGCCCCACTAACGATTACCTCTGCCTTATGGCTGAACTGGGTTTGAAAAACGTTATCAGTACACCAACCAGAGGGAAATCATGCTTGGACCACATCATGGTCGATGTTAAATCGCAAACTATTGGTGTAGTGTGTAGGTCTGGTCTCACGGATCATGATCTGGTCATGGCCGGGATAAGGAGCTGCTCGACTATACCAAGTAGCAGGGGAACTATTACGAAAACTGACTTTGAAGCGATTGCTGAAGAATTGGAACACACCAATTGGAAATTTATTCTGGAATCTATTGATACATCCGGAGCAGCACTTGAACTATCCAACAAACTTGAAGCCCTGGTCAAAAAACATACTAAACTAGTACCTGTCAGCCGCAGAAAACGTATAATCAAAGACTGGATAACGCCGGGTCTTGTGAGGTGCATGAAGCATAGGGACCACTTGCACTCAGAGGCGAGAAAACATCCATATGACTATGAAGTCCAAGTGTTGTACAGAAAATACCGAAACATATTTAGTGGTCTTCTGAAAAATCTCAGGATTAGTCACAACAAACAAGAGCTACTGCAAAACAGACACCTTCCAAATAAAATGTGGAAAACAGTGAAAGATATTTGTGAACTGCGCGATAACAAGAGCACTAATATAGAACTCACGAAATTGGAATCCCAGCCATCTCAGTCACTCAACTTATGCAATAAGTACTTTGCAAACGTAGGATCTGACCTTGCAAACTCTATAATGAGCACAATTGGAAAGACTCAACAGGAGCTAGCAGGCTTAGTGAAATTTTCATTGAACTCACCTAATTCCTTTTTTATGACACCAACAGATCCAATTGAGATAATGACATTTATAAAAAAGATGAAAAGCAAGAGCACCCCTGGTTTGGATGGAATTAGTAATTCTTTACTCAAGAAGGTTGGTCACTTGTTGGCAGTGCCTCTGTCTCATGTAATAAACTTGAGTTTACAGACAGGTATTTTTCCAGACTGCTGGAAAATGGCAGCTGTGGTACCTATACATAAAAGCGGCTCTAAAACTGTACCTTCAAACTACCGCCCGATTTCATTGCTACCTGTATTTTCGAAGATCCTGGAGAAAATAGTCAACAAAAGACTCGTTCAGTTTCTCGAGCAAAATGAAATTCTTTCACCATTTCAGTATGGTTTCAGGCAGCGGAAATCAACTGAGGACGCAATATCACAACTAGTCGAAGACGTAGTGTCTACGCTAGATGGTGGACGTAAATGCATGGGAGTATTCCTGGACCTGGCCAAGGCGTTTGACACCGTCTCACCAATATTACTGCTGCTAAAACTGGAACGACTTGGTATTCGCGGTCTCGCCTTGGACTGGTTCAGGAGTTACCTATCAGACAGGAGACAGTGTGTTTCAGTGGCTGGGTACTCTAGTAACATGGAAACTACGTCATTTGGTGTGCCACAAGGCAGCATTCTCGGCCCCACGCTTTTCATTGTTTACATGAACGACATAGTCAATCTTTTCTCTGGTAACGATAATACACGGATTGTATGTTATGCAGATGATACCGCTGTCATTTTCAAAGGAGTGACCTGGGACGAAGTTTTCAGTGTAGCAGAGTGTGGCCTTTCGTCCGTTGCGACATGGTTGGACCATAATTTGTTAACGCTCAACACAGACAAGACGAAATATCTCTGTTTCCACAAAAGTAATTTCACATCTCCTCCTGAGAACTTGACAGTGAGAATTCATAAATGTGGCAAAATAAGATCGTCTTCGTCTGAAGAGTGTTCTTGCAATCTTATTGATCGTGCTGCAGTTGTTAAATATCTCGGAGTCATGCTTGATGAGAAACTCAATTTCAAGCAACATATAAATGTTCTCTCGTGTCGTGTTCGGAAACTGATTCATATAATGAAACTGCTTCGTGACAGTGCTGACAATGAAATCTTAACAATGGTTTACACATCTCTCTGTGAATCTATATTATGCTATTGTATTTCTGTTTGGGGAGGCGCAGCCAAAACTTTTATTATCAAGCTTGAAAGAGCACAGCGGTCAGTACTTAAGGTGATGTACCACAAACCCTTCAGGTTTCCAACCATGATCCTGCACCAGGAAACACAAACACTGTCTATAAGACAATTATATATTCAAAAAGCTGCTCTGACTTATCATAAGAGTTACATATTGTCACACCCTGCCAAAAATTGTGAAAATAGTTGCCGTCGAGTAAAAATTCAAATGCCGATTATAAAAACTTATTTTGCAAAGCGTTTTAAATCATTTGCTTTTCCGTTTATATATAAACGCATAGTGTCTAAATGTGAACTAGACTCCTGTTCCCTTTATGAAGTCAAAGCCAAAATAAAAAAATGGTTACTTACACTTGATTATAACGACACGGAGACATTATTAGCTACTTTAGTTTAGTTGTATCTGTTTTCTCACAAAATATCACATGTATCGCTATCACACACACATATACATACACACACACTCACACGCACGCGCACACACACACACACGCACGCACGCACATACACACACGCACACAAGCACACACACACACCCGCACACACACGCGCACACACTGGCGCACTCGCGCCCATTCGCACCAGACATTCAATTTTTATTTGTATAACTTCTAGTATAATTGCTTTAAATATTTTTTTTTTTTTTTTTACCGAACTGTCTCACATGTTTTCTCCTAGAATTATAATTAAGTAATCGTATTTGGACACCCGCGAGACAGGCTAGCCCTAGTGCGGGGTCCACAGGCATATTATTTACACGAAATTTTTTTTTTTTTTTTTTTTTTTGGAAATAAATGATTTTGATTTGATTTTTGATTTGAGAACAGGAACTTGGCAGAAATGGGCATGGCAGTACTTCCCCGGACGAACTTGGCGTGAGTTCTACTGCTTTTAAAAAGAATTGGGAAAGGGATTTCCAAATTAAGCTTACCTCCTCCGCTTTTGTAACAAAGATAAGGAAACCGCCACACATTGCCGAGCCCCACGGAATAGCCGACGCACGCCAATACGAACTGAATTTTGTTCGCCCAGAAAGGCCTTCTCGGCTTCAAGTGAACTGTCGTGTCTTCTTCCTCCTCTTCGCAATCGCTCTCATGTGACCCCGATTCTTCGTCCGGTGGCCTGCGCAACAGTGAAAATACAGTTATAATAAGTTCATTAAAACAAGCACACATGAAAATAACTACTAAAGACTGAGATAAGATTTACCTGTTAAAATTATATTCCACTCAATATCTCAGGTATAGAAGTATTTATTGACGTCAAAGAAAGAAAATGTTATCAGTCTGTTTAACAATAGCATGCAAATACAAATATTTGATGTAGAATAAAAAATAACTAAAAGTTCTTATGTGAGATTCAACATGTCTAAGATAATTCATGGCAGATCACTTGTCGACTTACAAATAAAATGACATGTTTACTGTGAAACATTCAACACAAATGCAGATAACATTTTTATATATTTTTTGTAACTAACTTTTGATGTTTGTGGCAATTATTCCGAACTCTGACTATTCTATGTATCTACGAGTACCTGACTACTTACCAGCGGTATGTAGATGCAGCCTTGAAGCGCTTGTTTGGATTAATGATGAATGAAGGTAGATTAAACTGACGTCACACAGCTTAAAGGCTCAACCTGCCTGGCATCATTACCAATGTGTTTTTAGTAATTGTAGAGGAAGTTAATAGCCGGACATAGGTTCTCTTACACTGTGAAGGTGACTTGATTTGGAAATGTCAAAAATCCCTAAGCTTATATATCAATTATCAAAATAAAATAGTATTTATTACTCGCAGGGATAATGTACCTACCTATTACTGAAAGGTTTTTAAGGAGTTCCTGAGATATTATACAAACAAATTCTCTATTAAGCTATGCTACGTGGTGGGTCTAATAGATAATAATATTAGAAAAAGAAAGTGGTTTTATATTAGCAACGTTTCTTTCTAACTGTAATCCTGAAAAAAAAACATGAAAAATAATGCAAAAAAAAACAATTCAAGCATAATTTTCGTACTTTTAAGTATATTTCTTTTTTAACCTTCCTTGACAGCTTATCATTTAGAGCTAGTATCTTACATAAGGGATATTATGATTATAGCGAGCAACAGTTGATTTGACTCTCAAGGCAGACAGGAAATATCAAATTGTTTGGTCAACGACCGCGGTTCCAACGCCATTTTCATGTGGCTACATCACATTATTTTGATTAATTCAGGCGTCAGGTAGCTAATTCTTAGCTGTCACATGTTAAGTGCGAAAACTTATTGTAAAATGATTATCATGTATGTAGGCGAGGCGATAAGGCCGTGCGTCTCGGGCTCACGATCAATCGTAGTGTTTGCGTTTTGTTCAACGGATATTGTAGTTGTATGGACGCCTGGCAGGCGGCTCTATAGCAGCGTTATCGGCTCAGCTAAGGTCATGAGACCCCCGTATAAATCCTAGGATTTAAGGATTTTCTTGTGTCGAAAATGTCAACGGATAAATGCAATTTCATTCGGAGTGGAGTTTGAAAAAGAAACTACTTTCAATGACGACTAAATTTAAAGTGTGTGTGTCTTATTCTTAAAATTTTGATGTCATTATCCAATACCTATCCTTGTTTAGCTTATACAAGTAAATTTTAGAATCTTAACTTAAATTTGCGAGTGTTGCACAAGGTATCTTTTTATCAAACTTTTTTTCAGCCCGTAGCTTTAGTCCTTGTCATAGCGGGATAAAAAGTAGCTCGTGTATTGATTTAGGGATTCTATTGCTGGTCCAACAAGAAAGGTTTAATCACTTTATTTTCTGATTAATTCGGACAAATAAAATAACGATAAAACACCTGACGTTTTAATTTCGTTCAATCCTTGTGTATCTCGGTTAACGGAAAACTAATTTAAGGTGACATTATCACCTCGGGCCGAAAACAGGTCACATTTCTGTGTTCAAAGCTTCAGAACAATCCGTTCAGTAATTTAGTAATATGTAGTTGGTAGCAATGAGAAATTTTTAATATAAATAAATTATTTTCTGATATAATAGACAAAATGACGACTATAGAAGGCTCAATATATTGGGCGGGTTTTTGTGATGTCCATGTAGAAAGAATTATCATTCGTTTTCTTATTATTTTAATTCTTTGTATGGACGACAGGATTGTTTGTTTATGGAAGAAATAAACTGTGTTTTCAATGATGATCGTTCATACGATAAGGTTTTCAATTTCCGCTGATGCCATATTTCAAGAGTACAAAGGTCTCTTGAAACTTCAAAAGTAATAGTTAGGTGTGTGGTGTCATTTGAAGGGTAATTACTGTTGGTTGCGTGGAAGTAATCATGCCCATTTCTGCTGCCAAGCAGTAACGTGTTTGCGTTACTGTGTTCCGGTTTGACAGGTGTAGTTGCCAATGAAATTACAGGCGCAAGAGACATTCCACCTGCACATCTCAGAGTTACGGGCGCATACGATGCGACTTGGGTCTTGTCGTACCTAGTAAGGGAGGACCCAAGTCGCATCGGTTGTTATGGGCAGAGGTTACTACTTACCACCAGGTGGGCCTTCGGCGCGTTCCGTAACTGAATCACATAAAAAAAAATCGCTAACTAGCGGTAAGGTTCACTAAAAAATGATTTGTAATATTTAAATATATTTGGTAAACAATAAAACACTATCTATGAAAGGAGTATATGTGTAGTAAAACTTTTAACTATGAAATATTTTCTGTCATCTGATCTTTTTTCGGATCACAGTCCCAACAAAGCTAAGTTTGTTTTCCTTCCATAAGCAATAAAATTAACACTTGAATGCGCCTTTCTCGCACCACTGAGTGCTTACAAGTATAGCAACATAATTATAGCTTAACAAGTCATTGTTTCTCAGTTCAGCTCTAGTAGTAAAGATGGCGGCGTTATGATCCTTTGTGTTCATATTATACTTAATATTACCATACTATGTATTATGTAGGCAAACGAGGAAACAGTGTGTTGTGAATCAAAGTAGAAATTACTTATAGTAATAGGTACGACTACGTAATAATTACAACTTATAAATACAATTACGAAATTTTTAAATCGACACTGGAATTCAAGGTCAAAGAAATCGCTTAGAGATTTTGGAGTGTTTCGATATATTTCATTCTCTTTATATCCTTTACAGTTGAGTCGTCATCGTAGTCTTTTATGTGATACAGTTACGGAACGAGCCGACGGCCCACCTGGTGTTAAGTGGTAGGTAACCTTGACCCATAACCAGCGATACGTCTTGGGTCCTCCCCTACTAGGTGGTTAGAGTAATATGAAGTAGAATTTGTCAAGGACTATTTTGTTAACAGAAAATACTGAATAGGTACCTGAATAAGTGGAGTAGTAACCTCTACGACAAACTCCCACAAGTTGCATATTGCATCACCTCACGCAGTCAAAGCCTTTTAATAGTTCACTAAGCATTTAACAATTAATTTGTTAGTATATATGGGGAAGGGGAAGTACTGCCACCATGCCCATTTCTGCCGCCAAGCAGTACCAATCGTAGGCCTTTGAACTTCGAAATCCAGCTTCCTTCTGAGGTTTATCCTATTTACTGCCAGGACATTGATATTGAGTGGCCTCACAGCTCAGTTGGTAGTAAATCTGCCTTCTGCGCTGTAGGTCGTGGGTTCGATTCCCACCCGGTAAAAACATTTGTGTACGAACACAGATGTTTGTTCTGTGTCTGGGTTTAAATCAGTTGTCTGGTTCCCATTATACAAGCTATGCTTTGCTTACTTTGGGGCTACATGACGCTGTATTACACAGTATTTATTTACTGTTTTCCCAGTCAGATTAAGGTTTATGAATAAAACAAATACAAAAATATTTACTAATACAAATAATGACGCTTACTGTGCCCATACTAATTGTTCATAGCTTATGAAACGCTTACATTCCTTGACGTGAATGTGATGAATGGAGACATTTCGCTGCCGGCCTAACTTTGACAGGCAATTATTTTTACTATAATTATCATTACTTATTATAATATAATGTGAGCTCCACATTGTAATGATAAATCTTAAATGTTCTTCTTCTTCGAGTCACCGGTTCTGTCGAACCAGTGTGGTGAAAGGATTGTAAGTGCGCCTCAAAGAGGCTCCTTTCGTGCACTCGACACATGTCTTCGAATTTTTTGTTCTACGACATGTCGGGTTTCCTCACGATGTTTTCCTTCACCGTTTTGAGAACGTGGCATTGCGCACATAAATCTTTCAATCGAAAAACTCATAGGTGCACGTCGGGATTTGAACCGGCGACCTCCGGATTGAAACTCGGGGGTCAGTACCGCTAGACCACCACGCTCTCGGCTTAAATGTTAATATCTTAAGACAAATAAACATACTTCAAACCGGACGAACATAATCATGGAACTGGAATTTTGTATATTTTGGTTATGTAATAGTTTGTGATAAAATGATTTATTGATTTCAGCCATAATGCTTGTCCTACGTAGCCACTTCATCACTGATAGTAACTATTGCTCACCTCACCTTCCAACGATGCTGTCATTAACACGGAGTTATCGTAATAAAACAAGAAATAAAAATGATTTTAGTAAGATACGATATCGATATTATCATAAGTAATTACCGAACCTTAGCTTCATAAGATAATTATAATAATATTGGTGGACAATTCACACAGCGCCATCTAACCCCAACATAGCTTGTACTATGGGAACCAGACAACTGATAGAATACACATAATATACTTTTTTCTTGTAAATACATACATATTAACATCCAGACTCAGAACAATCTGTGTGTGTCTATGTTCGTCACAAAAATGTTTGTTTTGGGTCGGAATCGAACCCACGACCTATAGCGCAGAAGGCAGTGTTTCTACCAACTAAACTTTGCCGGTCAATTAGATATAAATCAATAACACAAAGTATAGTATTTATTTTATATTATAGAGTTATCATATGCATATCTTAATAATTATTCAGCCAAAGAGTTTTAACTATTGTAAACAGTGAGATATCACTAATAATACTAAAGATATAACTTAAGTTTTGAAATAGTTTTTGGGTAATGTTATAATTTGGCTGTTATCAAAATGAAGAAGGTTATTAATATCATAAATGTTATTTTATAGCCCTATCTCACCTTAAAATGACTGCTTTATTAACATAAGTACATAGCATCAAAACAAAACATTTATTTTCATTACAATGTTGTGGCTATTTCAATGTAGTAATTAAACCTAAAAATCCTTTCTGTGAAGTTTTTGTTAGAGAGACATATGAGAAAAAGGAACAACGAAAGACTAGTGTGGATCATCCCATTTAGCTCAATTGAATAATGATCGCTCGGAGGAAGATATTCATTCGCAGAGGTTACTTACGTGGGAGGACGTACTAGATGAAATAATTCCGTAGGTGATGTCGGCACTCTTCTTATAACCATTTTGCGTCCGTCCGTACATCCCATTCCGATAGAGGCGAGGGAGCGCACCGAGGGGGCGCCGTAATTGGTGCCCCCGCTCTCCGAACCCTCAGGGTACGGTGTCACTTGCTCGTACGGACGCAGGCTCCTGGCGGAAGCCGCGCCGGAAGCGGCCGCCACATCCCGTATCCTGTGCGTGTCGCTGAAACTCTTCACTTTGCGCATCTGTCCGGAAGGTGCTATCGTCGGCGTCGCTGCGTTCACCGCTAGAAGCTTCGAATGTTCCCTGTCGTGTTCGTTGTAGGCCACGTGGTACGCGCGGGGTGCGCCGACTTCCGACGGCATTTCGTTTTTCGAGCGTCACAGGGTCATCGCGTGGTAAACGAGTCGCGTGCGTCGGCGACGCGCGACTTTTAAGTAATGAGACGGTACGAGCGGACAGCCGCGATAGCGCGCCGTGTCGGTAGTTGGTCGACCGACCGCCCCGACTGGTACATCAATCGCAGCGAAGTAATTGGTAAACAACGTACGGCTCCAGGTGGTGGGGGCACACTGGGTAGGGGGGAGGGGGGGGAGGGAATGTCGCGCTCGCTCGGCGACGGCCGTGAAACCTTGCTGCGTCTGCGCTTGCTTTTATTTCGTTTTCAGGGTTACATATTAAAACATACCGAGAACTTAAGTAGAGTTTACCGAATATAAATAAAGAAATCGTGTATCAGAAGATACTTAAAGATTTTCCATTGAATCAACGATTCTTTGAGTAGTTTATCGAATTTCGATTGACACAGACACCATGGCCTTAGTAAGTTTACATAATTTTATATAGAATCTTTTTTATTTATCTTAGCAATTGTTGTTCAGTATGGTATTTAATGAATAAGTTGCCGTAATGACCTGATGGCCCACCTGGTAAGGGCTAATCCAGTAAGAGAAGAGAGACAGCCTCTTTTCATAAGAGTATCAGTAAGACTTGGGTCTTACCATACGTATGGGAAACCTAACTCGCATCGTGTTGCACGTGTAACTAAGACGTGAAGGTAGAATGTCACATGTGCATGTAAATATGACACATTTGTGTTACATTCTATAAATTTGCTCTGTCAGTTTGGATGGATTGGTTTTGTGAAGTCTGCATCGGCATGAAGCCACTCGTGTAGCGTTCAGCTAACGAAATTGACATACTTATTTGAATGAGGTGCTCTAAGTCAGTGTGAATGATGTATTTAATTTATGAGTTATCTACGAGTAACTGCTCTACTCTCGATTATTGTAATCTACGCATTCTCGCAAGTACTTATAAACATTCCGGCTAAAAAACGCATTTCATCACATTGTGTTATTGTAACTGAAGTAAGTTCCTATTGCGTTTTTTTACTTTACTTGGGCAAACACATCACGTATGTCCGAGAACCAAAAATAAACTTTATGAGCATAAAACCCGCAGAGTCTACCCCGGCCGGGTATTGAACCTCGGACTCCTCACTTTGCAAGCTGGTTTAGTACCAACTTAGTCACGCGGTCTTCAGTTAAGGTGAATTGTCGGTGTAATTACACCAATTTACAGCCGAACGACCTACTCTAATTTACCCTTTACCCTCAGAATACATCATAATGAAAATTCATATTTATATTATATATATATCCGTAGAGATATCCAGCGTAAATAGATAATAACTGTGATAATATAGATAAATAGATAACGGTTTGTACACTCATTCAGTCACACTTCTTCAGTTTATTACAGAAAACGAGCACAGATTTTTAAAGTCAAGATCAACGGCCACAAATTTAGTTACCTTTTCGAGGGCCTTTCTGATGCTATTGATAAAGGTCAAGAAGTTGACGTTATCTATATCGACTCCACACTTAATACTAACACAAACGCTTACATGTATGGTTTCCCATCGTTATTTTTTTTTGTCTTTCTTCATGGTTATCAATCTAGCTCATTTAAAATAAGCTCAGGTACTCCCCAGGGCTCACATCTTGGCCCCATTCTATTTAACATATTTATTAATGATATTTATGTTGTGTTATTCAAATTTAAAAGTTTTGTTTCTAAATACATTGAGTATAGGTCAGTAATTACCATTGTCACAGTAGAAAGAATTTGTAATGAAATGCATATTTATTATTAATTATTTTAATTTTTAATGCTTACAGTTAATATATTACATAAAAGTATGGTGATTTCGAATATTTATATTATGAATATCACAAAAATTGAAGGAGGCGACTATTCCACGTTTATATTATTTAAAAAAGTACAACTAACATAACATAGAGGGCGCTGCGAGCGCGAGCGAGGGGCGCCTTACGAAAGGCGCGGCGCTCGCGGCGTCCTCGCCCGTCGGTCCTCCGGCGGCGCGCATATATTAAAATTGGAGTGAGTGAGAAGAAAGAGCCGACACCGCCCGGCGCCGACGGAGGAGCGAGGTGCACGACTAGGCAGTTCAGCGCTGGAACAACGGGTTGGGGAAGTCGGGCGGGTGCGGCAGCGGCGCGGGCGGGGGCCGCGCGCGTCGCCACGCCACCAGCCAGCACGCCACCGCGGCCGCCACCGCCACCAGCGCCAGCAGCGCCGTCAGCGCGAGCGCCACCGCCAGCCCCGCGGCGGACACGCACACCTCGCCGCCGCCGCCGCCGACGCCGCCGCCGGCCGACGCGCCGTCCGACCAGCCGTCGCGCTGCCTAGCCACCTGAGACGGGTCCCGACGTTGCAGTGTCACTATCGGGTTCGATTCGACCGTCACCTCCTCCCGAAGTTGCCCCTCTATGGAGCTATCGTATATCGCTTCTCGTTTCCTTCGCTTTCCAAAAGCGTCAGCACCGTGACAGTTTACCTGCAGATCACATGAAATATAAAAACTCCGATAAAGTGAAGAAAAAACCTAGTTGGAACCACAATTGAACATACTCAATTACTTGGCCTCAATTTTGGTTCTACATAGCGCGGTAAGAACTTACCGGTTGACATTTTCCGAAGCATACTCTAATGTTGCACTGGAATCTTATATTATCACTGCTGGGGAACTTGAACGCGTTGAAAGACACTCTCAAAGCGCTACCGTCTTCACTTCGTTCCCATTCGCCGAATATGGCTGCATCAGTGGCACATCCATCTTCATCCGTCACGCGATACTCGTTCTCTACGTTCGTGGACGAATCACTGGTTTTTGCGATACAACTGCGAGCAAATCCGCCGTATATACCTAAAAAGAAAAGTTATATATTCGCTGAAAAATCCTCAAAGACACCTTTCAGAACCTTTGATATTAAAACACTTACTGGAAGGTTGAACATCGACTTGTAGGACAAGGTTTTCTCCAATCGCTGCAGAGCTAACCTCATCACCTGAACGAGAGACGATTCTCATGGAGCAAGTCGGAGGTGGACCAGTGTTGGCTATTGTGCCTGCTGTTGTCAGCATAGATACATTGAAAGCTAAAGTAACGTTCTGTTCGCCGGTTTGGTAGATACATTTTATGTGGAAAGCTTTAGCGTTCGAAGTTACTAGTTTGGGATGATTCTGCATCACTAATACGAAGCTGGCTAGTCCCTGTAATAAGAGTTTAATATGAGTAAATCTGTTTATTTGAATTCGTCAATCAAATTAGAAAAATGTTTGCTTTATTGGATATCGACTTACATTGACATGCACTAAGCCGCAGTCGCCGAAGTGGACCGTAAAGTCGACAAGGCTCTCTTCATCTCTGGATGTATCGACTGCCAAGCGACAGCGTTCATCTTTACTGTAGCTCTTTACGTACAACACTCCAGTAAAGTTTTTGATGGTCAAGCCCACACTCACTCCGTCAGCTTTACAGCGAACCTGTTGGAAAACAAATAGCATTAAGAGGTAGACTGGTAGGATTTTAAGTCTGGGCTCAACATCATGCATGAAGCATAATTTATATATTCCTAAAAATTTCATATCTGACACTTACCTGCATATCCGGTATCGGGAAGTCAGTTCGATACGCATTGCAATGTATTCTGGGGTTACCAGTATATCCTGTAATGCATGTGCAATGTGACCGGTGTCCTGACGCTTCGCAAGTGGCGAATGTACCGCAGGGGTCGGCCTTGCAGGCGTTAACGCAGACTCCGCCGAGGCAGCGCGAGCTGTCGTCGCAGTCGCTGTCCGCGCGACATCCGCCAGCGGCGCATTCATCACCACGTGCACTGAAACCTCGGGCCGCGTCACACACACAGCGGCCGCGGGCGTCCACCACGCGTCCTTCTTCCACTCGACACGGCGCACACTCGCCGAGTTTGTCGAGACCTTGCCCTTCCACGCACTTAGCACCTGGTTCTGCAATACAAAATGTGCTTATGAATGAAAATACACCGATTAAAAGAAAGGATTAATAAAACGGATAGTACAATACTTACGTTTGTTCGGAATGCACTCTACGAGAGCATTTCCTCTGTATCCCGGTAAACATTCGCAAATTATTGTTCTCACTGGCAGTGTGTCTACGAGCCTGCATTCGGCGTTAGCGCCACATGGTGAGGAGCCCTGACAGGGGTTGACGCATTTGGCATTCACACACGCTGTACCGGAAGGGCAGTCTACGTCGCGCGAGCACTGAGGTTCAGTTATTTCTTGGCATCCAACATCATTACTTCGGAAACCGGGTGGACAGACACAATGCGCCTCGTGAAGGTGGACACGGCATTCCGCCAACTCGTCACAAGTCGTCGGCGTGCAAGGGCTTACACATTTCGTGTTTATACAGGATTTGTCGTTCGGACAGTCGGAGTCAGCGCGACAACCGACAGGTGTACAGGCAATATTAGGATCACCGATGGTACCAATCTTGCATCGACATGAAGCCCGATGATCTGCTCCATAACATTCTGCCGACTCTCCGCAAACGTTGGGTTCGATTGAGCACGCTGGTATGCATTTGTTGTTAACGCAGGACTCATCGTCTGAACATTGGGAATCCGAACGGCATAATATTTCATAGCATCCCACTCGAGCATCTCCTATGAAGCCCGGCCGGCAAGCGCAAACCGGTTTATGGTCTTTTATTTGGCAATCTGTGTTAGGTCCACATTCGCAAGGATTTTTGCATACAGATGTTACGCATGCATGATTTGATGTACAATTGTTGTCTGTTTCGCAAACTGTATCATAAAGAGGTGTCGTCGGTCGGCAAATACCGCCACCGTTGCTGACGTATCCAGGTGGACAAGTACACAACATTGTGCGGACAGGCAGTGTCGGTGATACTTCGCAGCTCGCCGGAGTGGCACAAGGTCGTAAGGTTGTGCACGGATTGACACATTTACTCGATAAGCATGCAGATTTTGGTGGACAATCAGCATCAACGTAGCATTCAGCCGTGAATTGAGGTTTACATTCTACATAAGGACTTCCTACGTATCCTGCGTCACATTTACAAACTGCAATGTGGTTTCTCACTAAACAAGATGCTCGTAGACCGCAAACGTGGCTAGTAAGACATGGATTAATGCATCTGTGCGCTTTACATTGCTTATCTTGCGGACAGTCTCCATTGGATCTACATTCTATTGCGTTACAGCCAGCAAAAGCGTCGCCTTCGAATCCAGGGCGGCAACGGCATAAAGGTTGGTTCCTTTCCACGTAACACTCGGCATTAGGTCCACAAGTGCTGTTAAGAAGACATGGAGTGATGCAGTTTCCATTAACGCAAGCTTCGAAAGATTCACATTCTGAATTCGATCGACATCCAACAATTCTACAGGTGCGGTATGGATCACCATCATAGCCATCTCGGCAGGAACAAACCGGTCTGTGGTTTCGAATGAAGCATTCAGCATTATCTCCACAGTTACATGGGTTACGACATATTCTGTTAACGCAAGATTCTTGTTCGACACAATCTTGATCGGATGAACAGCTCACTGGTTGCAATTGTGCAGGCTTGCAACTGCCACCTTCTTCAGGTATAAAACCTTCAGGGCATCGGCATATCATAGTTCGGAAGGGTACGCTGTCGGAGACTGAGCAACGTGCGTTTCCAGTGCAAGGTTTGAGCTCATTACAAGCTTCACGGCATTCATCTCGAAGACAAGCGTGGCCACTAGGGCAATCGCTGTCGACTCTGCACTCTGGTTCGCCGACAACACTGATTCTTTGACACTGGACTGAAGGATCTCCTAGAGGAAGAGCGGGAGGACACTTGCACGAAGCGGCGTGATTACGTGGGAAGCATTCAGCATTACTGGCGCATGGGCTTACTCCGTCTACTGAACATGCGTTACGACATGTGCCTCTGACACAGACGCTGTCGTCATTGCAGTCATTGTCGATTTCACATTCGGCTGCTTGACATTTCGTAAATGGATTTCCCACAGTGCCTCCGGGACATCTGCAGTTGGGTCGGTGTCCTTTTCCGTAACATTCAGCGCTTATGGCACACGGAGCGTCGACTACGCATGGATTAACGCATGCACCGTTGTAACAAGTGTCGCTGTCAAGACACTCAGAATCAGATGTGCACCCAACTGAAATATATAATACAATTTATTGATTTATTTATTAATTCTCGGGAAGAAAACAGATATTACAGTTTATTATATTTATGAAATTATATAATCATATTTTATAACAAAGGAACATAACATTGACTCTGCTAACAGTTCAATCTAACTTTTGTAGTAGTCTTCGTTCCTTATTATTTTACGTATCATTGTGTTTCGTTCCAAATAAACTATTTGTAGTAACAATGCTTAACCTGATACAGTTTTCATATAATCCATAACAGTATTGAGGAAGATAAGAACTATAATAATATGGTATTAGCCACAGTAAAGAGACAACGCTACGGACTAACCAGTCGGAAAGCTAAGATTGTCAATCTCTAGATTCATAATGGACAGCTGGTAGATATGGTGGAAACAAATATGTGATCCTATAACTTACTCAGCAAACTATGATGAAAGATGAACTGCGTACACCTAGCATACCGAATTTAAAATTACCTTTGGTACAGCCTGTATAAGGGTTTCCGGAGTATCCACGGTCACAGAAGCATACAGGATGATGTCTTACAACAGTACATTCTGCATTGGAGCCGCAGGCACAAGGATTAGCACATGCTCCGTTTACGCACGCCTGTGACAGTGGACAGTCTGAGTTCGCCTTACATCCCAGTGGACCAACTTTTCCTCCGGATGCTGAAAATAAGGCATCGAAATGTATAAAATGCATACTAAACTATCGTAAACGTTATGTGCAAACGTGTAAAAATACATACGAGGTACGCAATGTAATGTCGCAACACCAGAATAGTCTCTCGGACATGAGCATTGTGGCTTGTGATCAATAACGCGACAAAGCGCACCAGCGCCGCACGCGTCCAAGCAAGGATTAACACAGGATCTCTCCATACATGCGCGCTCCGGTCCACATTCTTCATCATTATAACATTCCCATATTGGGTTACGTGGAACTGAAATTGCACACAAAAATGAAATTAAGTACTGTTTTCAATCAGAAATGTCACAACAAAGAATTGTTCTTATGGTTGGTGGTGATTACCTGAGTTGCACTCAATCCTCGCATTTCCAGTATAGCCTGTTGGACAGGTGCAACGCGAAGCGTGGTCGATGGATTCACACAGAGCGTTTTGTCCGCAAGGGTCGGCTCTGCAAGCATCTACGCAACTGCCGCGGCGACAGGTCTGAGTGAGTGAGCAGTCGGCGTCCACGGAGCATTCGGCACTCGGCGGGGGTCGACAGCCAGAGTCGGGAGCGGCTCTCCCACCCTCGGGACACACGCAGGCGACGGCGCGCAACGGCAGCACGTCTACCGTGTTGCACACGAGACCGGGATCGCACGGGGAGCCGGCGCACAGGTCAGTACATCGACCGTTCACGCAAGCCAGGGGCGCCGGGCACGACGCGTCTCCGCTGCATTCAGAGCTGTCTAGTGTTGTCGAGCAGCCGCGGGCGTACGCGTCCCCTGTGTAACCAGGCGGACACGTGCAGACGGCTCGGTGACCCCGGAACGTGCACAGCGCTCCCGGCGCGCACGCGTTCTCCGAGCACACGGGTTGACATACGCGGTTCAAACGATTGCAGACTTGGGATTCGTCACAGTCTTCGTTGTAGTGGCAGACGGCGGATATGCACGCGCGTCGCGGGTCGCCCTGCGTGCCCGCCGGGCAGCGGCAGGTCGCGACGTGTGCGACGGCCTCGCAAAGTGCGTCTCGTCCGCAAGGCGTGCCCAAGGCGCATGGGTCTTGACAGTATCCGTTCAAACAGACCTTGTCGAATGGGCAGTCGTTATCCGTGGTACATTCAGCTAAAAGAAGAAATTTGTTAGGTATTAGAATTAGTATTGACATATTCAAATATTTAATATTAACGATTTATTTGTATAGGTTATGTGTACTTGGATGTATTTACTGTATGGTAGGCCACTATAAGATGAAGTTTCGAAAAAGAATGCTTGGGGATTGTGGAAATTTCTATCGGTAAATAATATTTTGATCTAGAGTTTCGACGAATATAGGCAAGTCGCGTACGTTTATTCTGTGTGGCATATTTTCGCCATCGGTAAATACTGCCGCTCTTTGTGCCGTGAGCCGTACTTTCCATCTACAATGGAGTGGAACTGATACCTAAAAAGAATTATGTACAAAATGCGTTTTTTTTTATTACGACAGACTAACATTTGACCGCAATGTCACCTGAAGTTAAGTGACGATGCGGTCTACGATGTAGCATGTGCGCCTAGAAGATACCTATTCATTCTCCTCTTGAAGAGCTCCCGATTATCTCGGTAAATACAGACGCAGGCAAGGAGTTCCACTCTTGGGGTGTTCGTATTACCTTCGGGTAATGCGAACACCCCAAGAGTGGAGAGTAGGGTACGTGTAGGGTTATCGGAATAACCGTCCACGTTATCGTGGCACTCACTGGTGTAGCAGTATAGAGCTGGATCGCCGGCAGTGCCCGGCGGGCAGCGGCAGGTGGCGCGGTGGTCGCGCGCCTCGCACAGCGCCCCCGCGCCGCACGCCGCCGCGCACGCCGCCACGCACCGCCGCGATATGCACGCCTCGGCCGCGCCGCACGACGAATCCGATGTACATTCGCTGCCAACCGACACTGTGAACATATCCAAGGTAACACAATTGTTTCATTTTATAGAATAGTGAATTATAAACACATACACGGTTGCTAGGTAGGTTGTAGTAGAAAATGTAAGTATAATAATAATATTGGTGGACATTTCACACAGCGCCATCTAGACCCAAAGTAAGCTAAGCACAGCTTATATCATGGGAACTAGATAACTGATATAATATTTATATACTTTTTTTCGTAAATACATACATATAATACATATGAACTCCCAGACGAAGAACAAACATCTATGTTCGTCACACAAATGTTTGTCCTGGGTGGGAATCGAACCCACGATCTATAGCGCAGAAAGTAGGGTTACTACCAACTGAGCTATAAGGCCTGTCAAAAAATTATATAACTGAGTATTATGTAAGTATCGTATTATTTCCGGTGTCATGTTTACATAGTAGCTAGGTAGCTGTTGCCCGCGACTTCGTCCGCGTGGAATTCGGTTTTATCACGCACCCCTATTTTACCCCTTGGAAATGTAGCCTAAGTTACTCCTTGTTACATCAGCTATCTGACAGTGAAAGTCCCGTCAAAATCGGTCCAGCCATTTCAGATACTAGCCGGAACAAACAAACAGATAGACAGACACAGACAGACAAAAATTGTAAAAAATGTTGTATACTTCCTTAGTAAAAAGCGGTTATTTTAATATTACAAACAGACACTCCAATTTTATTTATTTGTATAGATTTCACGTAGGTAGATAACAGTTGTGATACTAACCTGGTGAGCAAGCCACGTTGGGGTCACCTTGCAGGGGTGGTATACAGGAGCACTGCGCTCTGTGTGCTAGTGCTCGGCATTCAGCGCCAACACCACATGCGCCTGCGCACGCGCTTACGCAGCGTTGGTTGTTGCAAGTCTCTTCATCGCCGCACTCACTATCTGCACTGCAACCAGCCCCTGCGCGAGAATATTAAACCTTTACTATCCAAGTTTTAAAGTTAAATAATAACTACATTTGAAATTGTATAAATGTCGCAGCTAAAATGTATAATCCGCTCTATTGCGAAACGGCGAAATTGCTGCGCCATTTTGAAAAGTGATTGCTTGTTTTATAAGACATTCGCTTTACAACATTTCGGCAGTGACAAATATTAGCTGAGCTGTCTAACTGGGAAAGAAAAGAAGGCTTTATTACTAATTCGAAACGTTAAACCGTATATATAAATAATATTACTATAGTGCAATATTTACACATTCGTACTTGAATTATGTACAACAGTGTGAAAGAAAGTGTATTAACAAATAATTTCATGTTCATGAAAGGTGAGAAATAGGTGCCTGTATATCTGCCAAAAATCCATGTGAACATACCCATAGTCCTCTGTGGATTCATTTGCATCTCGAGTGTTTGCTAAAGAATACTAATTAATAATTAGCTAAATTTTTGTGAAATTGTGTATCATATTAATGGTGTCTATTAATTTATCAATATTTATTTTGAATAGTAACAACATACACAGCGAAATAAATAATTCTCAGTCTCGTTTGTCGAGAGCAGGTTTCATAAAAGAACAACTGTAATTGGCTATCATAACATCAGAAACGCAGTGGACTAAACCGGTTTAAAGATTCTCAAAAAATTACAACAGTCACTTAATAGGACGGTGATACCATTTGATCGTAGGTTCACAAGTAAACAGTCGCTCAACCAAGTAAATTAATTTCAAATTTCATGTTTGCTCATCCAAAGCAAATTAATGAGGGCTACATATAAAGATATAAGGAATATTTTGGAAAGCATGTCGGACAATTGAATATTTAAATGCATCTAACGAGAATTTTCATTTTTTGTATGCGATTGTGATTAAATATCTGTGCGCCATCGTAAATACACATTTCGAAGGCCATATTCGTCCTAATTCTGGGCACACAAAAGTTAGCTCGACGCGTATTTCAACTTGTGAAAATACCTTACACAAATACACTTTCATCATGACTCGTGAATTTTAAATCTTGTGATATGCAACACGAAAGCAGGCCTCTGTAACTTATGAGGCAGTTTGAATCCGACGTTAGGTACTCACTCGGTGTGCATTGCAAAGATGCATCTCCAACCAAAGGTTTCGGACACTCGCAGATTAATGTTCGGAACGGCAGGGTATTGGCGACGCGGCAGACCGCGTTCGTACCGCACGAGGTCGTGTCACATGGGTTCCGACAGCTGCCTTGTAGACACGCCAGTTGAGGTCCACAGTCAGCGTCGCTTTCGCACTCCACTGTGTATTGCACTATAAAGACGAAGCAACAGATTACATTTCCTGTTTTTAAACACAAATGGATAGCGCATTCGGCTAAAAGTTGCGAGGGTAAAAAAAACTATGCTTAATTTATGGATCACTAGCTGCCCCCCGCGGTATTCCCCGCGGTGAGTAAGTCAACCCACGGGAACACTGCACTTTTCCGGGATCAAAGTAACTTATGTGTTAAGCCAAGATATAAGTTATCTTGATACCAAATTTCATCCAAATCCATTCAGCCGGTTGAGCGTGAAAGTGTAACAAACATCCATACAAACTTTCACGTTTATAACATTAGTAGGAGTAACAAATCTTACCTTGGCGACATTCTATCTTAGGATTGCCTTGAGTGCCTCGGGGGCATTCGCAAGCTGGGGAGTGGCGCACCACGGTGCACAGCGCTCCCGGTGCGCACGACCCTGGACACGGATCCACGCAGCTGCCTCCTCTGCAGGCCAACCACGAGGAACATTCGTCGTCATTGGTACATTCATTGGTACGACATCCGGTGTATGGATTGCCGCGGGCACCGGGGTTACATTCACACGATGCGGTGTGCCCGCGAGCCACACAGTGAGCCTCCACTCCACAGCGCATTTGTAAACAGACTTTCATACATGAACCTCCCTCGCAACTTTCGTCTTCAGGACAGTCATTGTTGCTGTGACATTCAACTGAAAACAATAATATATTTTATTAATATTTAGTAAAATGAAAAAAAAAAACGTTTTGAAACCAAAATAAAAAGACGCGCGCTTACCCGAATAACATCCTCTGTATGCGTCTCCTTCGTATCCTGGCAGGCAAGTACACTGAGCCCTATGTTGTCTCGCCAAACAGCGGGCATTAAGACCACAGTTGGAGGGACCGCAAACGGACACGCATCGCGAATCAATGCAAGCTGAGCTGTCAGCACACTCTTCGTCTCTAACACATTCGGGAGTCGGAGGAGTTGGCGTCGAAATGATGATACGCTCGCAGCGGACGAACGGAGATCCTGTATAGCCAGCTGGACACGAGCAAACAGCGGAATGTCTAATACCGGAGCATATAGCGTTGAGACCGCAAGCGCTTACGCACGGGTCTGTGCATTTTCTGTTGATACATGCTCTGTCTCCGGGACAGTCGTCATTTACGATACATTCTGGATATGTACAGAATCCGTCTCTGCACGTCCCGTGAGGCCCGCAAGGATTTGGTTCGCAAGGATCAAATTTAGTCGTTGGTTTTTGTTCTGAAATAAGGTAAATTTATTATTATGCGATCGGTTGAATTGGTGCATTTATTATTACAGTGAATTTGATTCGGAAATTTGACTATACCTCTGTGCACGCAGTCATAGAATGGATTTCCAGTGGTATCAGGTGGGCACGAGCATATCGGTGCGTGGTCGAAAACTCGGCACATTGCGTTGGTACCGCAAACGCCAACACACGGGTCGACGCATTTGTTGCGCACACATGCGCGGTCCCTCGGACATTCAGAGCTCACAACGCACTCAGGCCGGCAGCCTGTAGTTGCAGCGTTACCATCTGTACCGCTTGGACACGAACAGACGGCGTGACCGTTTGTGACGGAACACAAGGCGCCCGGACCGCACGGGGATGGACTACAAGGTGGTGCTGTAAGACCAAATATTCTGTTAAATACAAGTCCAATAAATAACCAGAAGGAATAGAAAGTTTGTTTAACTTAAAATACATACGTGACATGATGACATCGCATCTCTCGAAAGCGTTTCCTCTGGTTCCCGGTGGACAAGAACAAAGAGGTATGTGATTGACCGTCTCACAGTCAGCGCCGACACCGCAAGTGCCTTGGCAAGGATCGCGACAATGCGAGCGGATACACGCTCTCGACGGAGAACAGTCGGAGTCCGCGAGACATTCAGGTCGACAGCCTGAGTACGGGTCGCCGCGAAGCCCGGGCTCGCACTCGCACGAAGCGCCCGCCCCTCTGGCGCGGCATATTGCTCCAGGCCCACACGGTGAAGGATTGCATGGGTCATTAGGAGTTTTAGCTGTAACGTGAAAGTGTTCATAAATTTTTGTTTTTAACTATATATGTTACAAACCAGCAAAAAACGAAATAAAAAGCTCTTGATGGCTAACACTGAAAATTTTCATTTTATTCTCTACAATGCGATCGTCTCACCCAGTTTTACTAGTAAGACCCATGCCTAAGCCTTACAAGTAAAATCATGGGCTTGGCGATTCGCAATTCCCTAAAGGTTACTTTTCCATACGAATTGGACCGTGTTTTCTAAACTGTTACAAAGAAATCTTCCATTTGAGTCTATCTTACGGATCGTATCGATGGGTCGACATTCTACGAGTGGGTTTCCAATCATCGATGGGGGACATTCGCAGCGTGGTTCGTGCGCAACCGGAGAACATTGCGCTCTATGACCGCAGGCTCCCGGGCATGGATCCACACAATGCCTGTTTACGCAAGTTAGGCGCCATTCACAATCACTAGAACTGAGACATTCGTGACGACAGAACGGCGGTGCTCCAAAGTATCCTTGTCTGCAGCGACATCCACCGTCGACACAATCAGCATTCTGTCCACAATTGTCGCACGGTGTCTTCACAATCGGATCAGATTCAAGAGCTGCGGAAATTAAATGAATAATTTAGAGTTTATACTCTTCATGTATACAACGGTTTGGCTACTTGAAAAGATGCTTGAAGTTACCTGGCAAACATCTAATAAATGGATCACCGACGTAATTAGTAGGACATGTGCATATCGGGGAGTGCATCACGGCGCGGCAGTACGCACGAGCACCGCAAGCCCCGGGACAGGGGTCACGGCACTTGCCGTTTCTGCAGGCGAGGTGTGGCGGGCACTCGTCGTTAGCGCGACATTCTGCGCGGCAAGCCGGCGGCTCGGACATCATCGTCGGGCGACACGAGCAGTGCGCGACATTGCCCTCCGCGCGACACATACTGTTCGCTCCACAAGGATTCGGCGTACAAGGGTCGCTCACTGCCGGTGCTGAAATATTATTAGTATTATAATAGTAATTATGTTTAAGACTAGACTAGGTTATATTTATGTTACGCCAAAACACATACCGATTACGGGTCGACAAGCGATGAAAGCGTCGCCTTGCAGTGGCGACGGACATTCACAAATTGCAATGTGATTGTAAACGTTACAAACGGCATTCAATCCACAGGTATTTTTGCATGGATTTACACATTTATAATTAACACAGGCCATTTGTTTTTCACAATCATCATCTGTCGTGCACTCCGGTCGACATTCAATCGTGGGATTGCCGTGGTAACCAGGTATGCATGAACAAGTACCGGCGTCGCAAACAGCGTTACTGCCACAAGGCGACAAAGCGCATGGATCCAACGGAGATGATACTTTATCTTCTAAAAATTGAACAACTCATTAGTCTTGTTAAATATTATTTAAATACGAACAATATTTCCAAATGAAAATATAAATACAAACCATTGAAAACGTAGCAGCCTTCGAATGAGTTTCCTTTGTAACCACGTCGACATGTACAAATCGCTATGTGGTTCATTGCTCGACATTCAGCATTAGCTCCACAAGAGCCGAGACAAGGATCTACACACTTTTCTCTAACACATGCTTTGTCATTAGGGCAGTCTTGATTGATGGTACACTCGGGTGCACAGTTAGGCGGAGCGCCGACGTAGCCCGTTTTGCAACTACATTGCGGGAAATCATTGTTATCTCTGCATATTGCGTAAGGTCCGCAAGGATTTGGCTCACAAGGATTCTTTATGAGTGGAGTGTTTTGTTTCTCTGGTACACATCGTATAAATGGATCCCCTTCGAAACCAACATTACAGGTGCAGTATGGACTATGGTGATGGACCCGACATTGTGCGTTTTCTCCGCACGTTCCCACACATGGATCGACACACTTTTGTCTGACACATGCCATATTAAGAGGACACTCTGGGCTAGTTAAGCACTCTGGTCGACAATTTGGTGGATTACCAATATATCCTTGTAAGCAAGAGCAAACGGCATTATCATTGACTGTTTTGCACGTACTGTATGGTCCACAAGGCGATGGGCTGCACGGATCACTTGGGGGTTCTAAAAAGCAACATTTAGATTATTATACCGATGGAAGTTCAATAATATTATTCAATTATTAAAGAAAATTATAAAGTACCTTCTCTGAAAACGCAGTTCTCATATGGATTTCCGAAGTATCCGAACACACAACTGCATTTGGGAACGTGATTTACGATTTGACATTGGGAGTTTGTCCCGCATACGCCTGGACAGGGGTCTTCACATTTGTTGTTGATACAAGCTCTGTTTTCGGGACAGTCGGAATTGAGTACACATTCCGGTCGACAGCCTTCATAGGGATTACCGAAGTAGCCACTCATGCAAGTGCAACTGCCAATGTAGTTACGCTCCTGGCAAATGGCGTTCGGACCACACGGGCTAGGTTCGCAAGGTCTGACCGGTGCCGCTGGTTTAGGAGATGGAACTAAAAATAAACAGATAAGTAATGTATATAATTTGATTTGACACAAAAATGGAATAAGAGTTATACTTAATAAGAGTTTAAAATAATATTACCAAAAATTCGTACTAATTGTGGAAAAAAGAGTATTTGTTTTGAAGGGGCCAAAATGTTTAATACACTGCCAAAATAAATAAAATCAATTAATTATTATCAGCGTTTTCAAAAAGAACGTATTTTCCCAACACGGCCCAGTGAGCCGAATGATGAAACAAACTACTTTTTACTTTTCAACTTACGTTGTACGTTAGTATGCTAGTTTTGGTTTGTAGTTTTAATTAAATCTTTTGTTATATCAATTTTGTATTCTGTATCCGTTTCGTTCACTGTGTAATTAGTTGTAATTTAGTATTTCTCATCAAGAGAAATGTATTTCTTTTAAGAATAAAGTTCCTTAAATCACCTTAGTATAAGATTATTTCTGGCACTGTCTTATATTAAACCTCGATCTTGGAATATTTATTGAATATGGAAACAAACCTGCAATCGGCAGACACTGGTCGAAAGAGTTACCCTCATATCCTGGTTGGCATCTACACTGAGGTGAGTGACTAACGACAACGCATTCTGCATTTAGTCCACAAGCGCCCAGGCAAGGGTTGGCGCACTTGTTGTTAATACAAGCTTTGTCAAAACTGCATTCACTGTTGGTTACACATTCAGGTCTGCAGTACGGTGGAGATCCGGAGTAATCAGGCTGGCACGAACAAGCTGGTGCCTCACCGGCTACCCGACATATAGAGTTTGGTCCACAAGGCGATGGTTCACACGGTGCTTTTGGTGGTTTGGGATCACCTGCAAGAATTAACGACACCATAAATAACCATTGTAAAAATACAACTAGCATAATAACTTATATAAATATACTTACTTTGCACAATAATACATTGCGTGAACGGATCTCCAGTGTAACCATTTGGACAGTAACATATTGGGTTATGATTATGCACTCTGCATTCCGCTCTTAAGCCACACGAGCCTCGGCATGGTTCGATGCATTTTTGATTGGAGCAGGACATGAGGCTGGTGCAGTCGGAATCCACCAGACACTCGGGTCTGCATGAGGGCGGAACTCCGACGTAACCAATCAAACAAGAACAAATTGCTTGTTCGTTCATTGAGCGGCAAATACTGTACGGCCCGCATGGAGACGGTTGACATGGCTGTCTTATTTCAGGTATGGCTAGAAATATAATATAGTTTAGATAATCGTTCACATTCAAATCAGGTCGCAACCAAAACGTTAATGGCATTTGTATGGAAATTTTGTCGTTAAATGAAAAATTACCTAATATCGGGGAGCAAGAGAAGAAGGCATTTCCTGTGGTATTCGATGGACATATGCACATAGGTATGTGGTTGTAGACTTCGCAAAGGGCTCCGTGGCCGCAGAGATTGTTGCACGGATTTATGCATTTATTCTTCACGCAAGTCAACTGTGGCGCGCAGTCAGAATTGATGGTGCATTCAGGACGACAGCTTAGGTAGGGATTTCCAAAATAGTTGGGTCTACATTTGCATACTCCTTCATTACATTCTGCGTTCGAACCGCACGGACTAGGGTTACATTTGTCATATTCAACAGGTGCAGATTCTGAAATAATAACAAGGTTTTTAATACAAGTGTTAATAACAAATACAAATCTCGCATGTATAAAAATTACGCAATTCCTAAATTACTTCCTCTACTACCTTCTGCCGCATAAAGTTGTATGATTAACATTATTATAAACTATCTAGCAAAGACAAGGTAGTTCAATTCACAATAAATAAATTATATAGTCGATCAGACATAATAATAAAAACAGGGCTTTGGATGCAAAAAAGTACTCACCTATCTTTTCTTGAATGTAGCAGCTCTGGAAAGGATTTCCTGTATATCCTTCTCTGCAGCTACAGATAGCGGAATGTTGGAACACCTGGCAATCTGTTTGCAAACCGCACGATCCCAGACAAGGGTCACGGCATCTCTGATTGACGCAGGCTTTATTACTGCTACAGTCTGAATTGACTGTGCATTCTGCTCTACAGTTCGGCGTGGATCCAAAGTAGTTCTCCATGCAAGTACAAATAGGCGACTTGTTAACAGCCTGACATAATGAATTCGGTCCACACGGAGAAGGAATGCACGGATTCGTCTCGGGAGCTGGCGGTGATTCTGAAAGATTAAAATATATACTTATATACTTTTACTACTATATATACTTTCAAAGAAGAAAATGTGAACAAAAGAATAAACATCTATATTCATAACATAAATGTTTGTCTTGCGCCGGAATCGAACCCACGACCACAGTACAGAAGGCAGAGTTTCTACCAATTGAGCTGTGAGGACAGTCTAAAGATAAATTTACTTACTTTCAACAACTGAGCATCTAACGAACGGATCTCCTTCAAAACCAATTCGACAGCTACAAATAGGTGCATGGTTAACAACTCTACATTGAGCGCTTTGCCCACAAGCACCAACGCAGGGATCCACGCATTTGTGTCGCACACAGCTCTTGCTCGGATCACATTCAGAATTCACTGTGCATTCCGGACGGCAGTTGGGTGGTGTACCGAAAAAGTCAGGCATGCATGAACAAGCAGCCAGACCATTATTGTCCCTACATAAAGAATTACTTCCACAAGGGTTTGGAATACAAGGATTAGACGCTACAGGAGCTGAAAAAGAAAATTAAAGTCGTTTTGAATAAAATACACAAAAATATTAATTAATAATGAACAGACTGCACAAGATTGTACACCAAAAACAAAAAATTATTACTGGCAAGACATTGTTTCAACTTTTGGATGGATTCGACCGTTAATAAACATTATACCAGTGTTGCCGTTTATTAATTGGAGAAAATGCTGAAACTTGATGCTGATGATGCCAAAAAATTCTAAATAACTTTTGAGAATGCTAAATAAAATGTTGATATCAAGTTTTATTCCCAATTAGTTACGCACTAGGTTTCACCCGCGTGGACACTATCTTAAATATCATTTCATGTTGCTAATATGTGTTCCATGGCTTAATAATCTTATTATTTAACATAATTGCAATTGACTTACTTGGTTCGTTTATGACAATATGACAGTATTCGTAAGGGTTTCCAGTATACCCTGGTGCACAATTGCACGATGGTATATGATTGATTACTTGACAAGTAGCAGTAGAGCCACACACTCCTGGACAGGGATCTTCACACTTGTTTCGCAGACAAGCCTTGTTATAAGGACAATCAGTATTTATGACACACTCGGGTCTACAGGATTCGTACGGGTTGCCGAAGTAGCCAACTTCACATATGCAAGCTGCAGCACCGTTTCTGGACACTTTGCATCGCGCGTTTGCTCCACAAGGTGTTGGATTACACGGATCCACAGATTCCACGGCTAGCGGTGTACGGTGACACGATATAAATGGATCACCAGTGTATCCTTCTTCGCAAGAACACATCGGGCTGTGCAGGCGGACAGCACACACAGTATTTGTTCCGCATGATCCAGGACATGGGTCTTTACATTTGTAGTTTATACATGCTCTGTTCGATGGGCATTCATCGCTTGATGCACATTCGCGACGACACTGTGGTGGAATGCCTTCAAAAGTGGGTTGGCATGAGCACGTGTGAGACTTGTTATCAGGCGATGGAGTGCAAATAGTATTTAGACCGCACGGGGATGGCACACAGGGGTTCGATAGAGGCTCCTCGACGACTTGAACTAAAATGAAAATTAATTATGTTATAATTTCCCAAACTTATCCTCGTTATGCGAGACTGCATAGACTACATTACCCCAAAGATTGGTTAGCCTTACTAGAACCAATCAATACTTTTTGAATAGGTATCACTCGGCTCTGCCCTCGGTTGCATTACGTTTAAATAAAATTACGAAGATAAACTTAAAGTCAATAGAATAATATTTACCATAACAGTGACTAAATGGTGAGCCAGTATATTTTGAAGGGCAGCTGCAAATCGGGTTGTGTTTGATGACGTCACATATAGCATTAGACCCACAAGATCCGGGACAAGGGTCTTGGCATCTCCGATTGATACATGCTTGAGACGGTGGACAGTCTGTGCTTTGGATACATTCCGGTCGACAGTTTGGTGGATTGCCGATGAAACCTTGCACACACGCACAAACTGCTTGTCCATTTGCTTCTCTGCAAACGCTGTTTGGCCCGCAAGGAGATAACTCACACGGTCTTCTCGTTGGCTCTGCAAAATTGACACACAATAAGTATCATAACTACATTCACTATTGTTTTCGTCGAGAAAATATTCAAACAACACTTACTTTCGATTTTGATGCATTGTGTGAAAGCATCACCCGTCATTCCAGTAGGACAACTACAGATAGCAACATGGTTGTAAACGTTGCATTCGGCGTTCACACCGCACATGTCACGGCACGGGTCCATACACTTTGAACGCAAACAAGCTTTGTCGTTTGGACAATCGGTACTCAACACGCACTCTGGTCTACAGCCGAAGTAAGGATCTCCTTGATATTCAGGCAGGCAAGTGCATACACCATTATTACATTCTGCGTTGGGACCACATGGCGAGGGATGGCATGGATCAATATTTTGTGGTTGTTCTGAAATAACAATTCTATTTATCGCACCGCATATTTTTCAGTAGCAAAAATGTGAGTTATAAACGCAGCTTTAAACATTTTATTCGAGCGATTCGGACATTACTTACCAAGTGGTTTTATACGGCAGACTGCAAATGGATCTCCTTCATAACCATCGGGGCACGAGCACACTGGTACATGTTTGATGACATTGCACATTGCGTTCAATCCACAGGATCCCAAGCATGGGTTCTGGCATGTCATACTAATGCACGCTTTGTCGTTGCTGCAGTCCGTATTTAATACACACTCCGGTTTGCAGTTGGGTGGTCTTCCAAAGAATCCTTCCATGCAAGAGCAAGATGGGATTCCCCCTACATTTCGACATTGGGCATTCAAACCGCAAGGTGAAGGAATGCAGGGGTCGACGGGCTCTTCCAAAGTGGGCTGCTTCTCAATGATAATAGAGCAGACCGAGAATGGATCTCCGGTATATCCTTGTTTGCATGAACATATAGGATTGTGTTGGATAACTCTACATTCTGTATTTATACCGCATGCGTTGAGGCACGGAGATGTGCACTTGAAGTTTTCACAGACTTTATCCAACGGACACTCAGAGCTGGTTATGCACTCTGGTCGGCAGTTAGGTGGTGATCCTTGATAGCTAGGTAAACAAATACATATCGCCAGATTGTTTTGTGATTTACACTGGCTGTTAGGTCCACATGGCGACGGGTTGCACGGATCCGTAATGTCCACTGTAATTGATACAAAATAAACATTAGTCTAAATAAAAAATATTCCATATTTCACCGAACATACTTTGGTTAAACTTACATTGAGCCTTAAACGTGCATATCTTGTACGGATCTCCGAAGTGTTGTTCCGGACAGGAACAGCTAGGTATGTGATTGATAACGTTACAGTATGCGTTTATACCGCAAGTTCCAGGGCAAGGATCGTGACATTTGTTCTGGTGACAAGCCAAATTTGATGGACAATCAGAGTTGATCAAACATTCAGGCTTACAATATTCGTATGGATTTCCAAAGTATCCGGGCGAGCAAGTGCATGAGCCGGCATTATTTTGTTCTCTGCACTCTGCGTTTGCGCCGCACGGTGAGGGCACGCAAGGAGTGGGTCGTTCTTGTTCCACGGCAGCGACTTCGATGTCACATCTTAAAAATGGATCACCGGTGTAGCCGAACTGACAGATGCATATCGGGGAATGGCTGACCACTTTACACTCTGCGTTTACTCCGCACGAACCCGGGCAGGGGTCTCTACACTTTCTGTTCAAGCAGGCCATATGTGCGGCGCATTCTGTGTTACTTGTACATTCGGGTCTGCAATTTGGTGGTGATCCGATGAATTCTTGTAGACACCGGCAATCAGCACTTTCACCGTTTTCTGTACATTGTGAGTTAGGTCCGCATGGTGATGGAAGACATGGGTTAACTTTCACAGGCGGTGCGGCAGCTGAAACAGATAATTGTTAATAGTCATCTCACGATAAAATATGACTGTTATTTAGTGAAATAATAGTCTAGTCACTGGTTATATCCAACCAGTTTAGTGAAAGGATTTTAAGTGCAGCCAAAAGAGGCTCCTTTCTTGGACTTGACACATGTCTTCGAATTTTTGGTTCTAGGACGTGTCGGTTTCGTCACGTTGTTTTCCATCACGGTTTAGAAGAACGGGGTATCGCGCACATAAATATATCTGAAAACTCATTTGTTCACGTCGAGATTTGAACCAACGATCTCAGGATTAAAACTCGGGGTCAGCACCACTGGGCCACCATGCTTTCAAATTAATATTAAGTGAAATAGGACGTATACTTACGTATGAATTCACAATACGAGAACGGATCTCCAGAGTAGCCAGAGAGACAAGTGCATATCGGATTGTGGTTCACTACAATGCAGTGAGTGTTACGGCCGCACGCTCCCGGACACGGGTCTATACATTTCTGGTTGGAGCAAGCTTGATTCAAATTACAATCGGAGCTGACTGTACATTCTGGGCGGCAGTTCGGAGGACTGCCGATGTAACCCTGAATACAGACACATACAGCGTGGCCGTTTACTTCTTTACACTGACTGTTTGGTCCGCAGGGAGATGGCTCACACAAGTTGGTCGGTGATGGTTGGTCTGAAAGAAAAAATCGACTTACTTTATGTGGCTAAATGGCGGATAACGAAAGCCAAATTTAGATATCCCATTGTGATTTTTAACTTTATTCTCAAAAAAAGGTTGACTCGGTCTATTTATAAATATATAAATAATAAACGAAAATTACCTTGTACTGCTCTGCAGTAATGGAAAGGAGAGCCAGTGAATCCAGATGGACAAGAGCACATCGGTATGTGATTAATAGTCTCACAGAGAGCATCAGAGCCACAAGTTCCAACGCAAGGGTCACTACATTTGTTCCTAATGCAGGCTTTATTTCTGGGACAGTCCGAGTTGAGTACGCATTCAGGTTTGCATCCATAGTATGGATCGCCCTGGTACTCTGGCAAACAAGTGCAGATGCCGTTGCGACATTCGGCGTTTGAGCCGCAAGGAGAAGGCGAACATAGATCGACTGGTGCCACATCTAAAAAAAATGTTAACTCTTTAACAATATACAAAATAAACTTTTTGTAGTTCTTTACACTGAAGGAAAAATAGAAAATGCATAAGCATAGGGCATAAATTAACACTAGAAAGGAATACACTTTCAAGATTTTAAACCTCTGGGTTTAGCGGTTTAGACTTTATGTTTTCTGTCTGTCAACCAGCTATGACGTTTCTTTTTAATAGGGTACCAGTAAGATACTCATAAATAGAAACATAAAAAAATAAGGTGACCTTCATAAAACCTTCTAATAAAGTTTCAGTTGTAATGTAGATAATGAAAATTCTTAACTCTAACATTAGCTATTATAATTATCGGGTTTTACCTTGCTGCTTAATTTGGCAGTTGCTGAAAGGATCTCCAATAAATCCAGGTATACACGAGCATATCGGCAAATGATTGATAACATTGCATTGCGCGTTGTTACCACAAGCTCCTGGGCATGGGTCGATGCACTTGTTGTTAACACAAGCCATTACTGCACTACATTCCGAATTGACGGAACATTCAGGTCTACATCTTGGTGGAGAGCTAATGTAATTTGGAAGACACGAACAACGAGCATTGCCATTCATATTCTGACATTGCGAGTTCGGTCCGCAAGGAGACGGTACACATGGATTGACTATCTGTGGTTCCGATTGTATCGATATCGCCACTGTAATACAAAAAGTGAAACAATTAAAACCACATTCTAAATAAAAAATAAAAAAGTATACAAACATCAGTTATATCTTACTTGGTACGCAATTAGTGAATGGATCTCCGGTGAATCTGTCTTTGCAAGAGCAAATCGGGTTGTGGGCAAATACTCTGCAATTTGCGTTTCTCGCACACTGTCCCACACAGGGGTCAACGCATTTCCTGTTGACACATGCTTTATCTGTAGCACATTCGCTGTTGATTGTGCATTCTGGACGGCAGTTAGGTGGAGTGCCCATAAAGTCTGGTTGGCAACTACACACAGCTTGCGAGTTAACTTCCCGACATTGACTGTTAGGACCACAGGGTGATGGAGTGCACGGAGCTGGCTGGGCAGTATCTAAAAAGTATAAATTAATTTATTGATACACATTTGTATTACGCAACATAAGTAAAAAACTTGAAACTAATAACACATACCTTCAACTCTTTCTATGCAATTGACGTATGCATTTCCGGTAAGCCCTGGAGGGCAGTAACAAGAAGGCAGATGATTGACGACCTGACAAATTCCATTTCGTGCACATATACCCGGACAAGGATTCTTGCATTTGTTTTGCATACAAGCTAACATCGGTGGACAATCGCTGTTTATAACACATTCAGGTCTACATCCTTCGTAAGGGTTGCCTTCAAATGACTCCATACATCTGCAGGATCCAGCGCCATTTCTTTCGGAGCATTCAGCGTTTATACCACAAGGTGAGGGTTCACAGGGAGAGCTGTATTCAATTACGGAATCTAAAATAAAAACAGATTTACATATTATCAAACCAGAAAATATAAAGATGAAAGTCTCAAAAAACAAAGGACAAAGAATACATACTTTGTATGGGGTTACATGACACAAGAGGATCGCCCGTTTGACCAAATGGACAAGAACATATCAGAGCATGACTGATCACTTTGCAGTCAGCATTATACCCGCAGCTGCCGGGGCACGGGTCTCTGCATTTTTGATTGACGCACGCGAGGTTGCTCGGACACTCGGAGTTACTAACACATTCAGGACGACAGTTAGGCGGTGCGCCGATGTAGTCGCTCTGACACGTGCAAGTCGGCGATTCCCCAATAACCTTACACACAGAGTAAGGTCCACACGGCGATGGAATGCAAGGGTCAACAGGTTGAGGTGGTGAAGCAACTGAAATAATAGTTATATTTTGAGTAAACTATCCATCAAGATTTGTTTCTAACGTACGTGAACTAGCTACATAAACATACCTATGGCAATACACTGTGAAAACGGATCTCCCGTGTATTGAGCTGGACAAGAACATATAGGATTGTGATTAACAACTTCACATCTCGCACCATAACCGCATGGGCCGATACAAGGATTTATGCATTTGTAGTTATTGCAATCCTCGTTCAGAGGACATTCAGCGCTGATTGTGCACTCCGGTCTACAGGAAGGTGGGCTGCCAATAAACGATGGTAGACAAGAACAAACAGCTTGATTATTTATCGATCGACACTGGCTGTTTGGACCGCACGGACTTGGTCTACATGGCTCTTGATGTACAACTGTAAAATTAATTTAATATTATTAGTTACCAAAATATTCAAAAAAGATAATAAAACACCGAAAAGATAATGCATGGAGAACAAAAACAGTTGCTCCAATTCGTCACTTACTTTGAACAGCTTGACATTCCACAAAAGCGTTGCCCGTGGTGCCTTCAGGGCATGTACATATCGGGATGTGATTGTAAACATTGCACTGCGCAGTTGGAGCACATGTTCCGGGACATGGATTTACACATTTGTTTCCAGAGCACACTTGGTCAATAGAACAGTCCATGTTTGTGACACATTCTGGCTTACAACCAAAATAGGGATCTCCGTGATAATCGTTAAGACACGTGCATATTCCATCTCTACATTGAGCGTTAAAACCACACGGTGACGGATTACAAGGATCTAAAGGTCCCTCATCTGCAATATAAATAATTGTTTTCAGACCTCATTATAATTATAACAATTTATAAGTAACTCAACTATTTACAAATGAAAAACAAAAAAATACCTGAAATTGGTGGTGTTATAGTACAAGACGTAAACGGATCCCCTGTAAACCCTTGAGAGCATGCACAAGATGGCAGGTTATTGAATACTGTGCACACAGCGTTCTGTCCGCAACTGCCAGGACAAGGGTCGCGGCACTTCATATTGATGCAGGCTTTGTCAGCTGGACAGTCCTGGTTGATGGCGCATTCTGGCCTGCAGTTCGGTGGCAGTCCTTGGAAATCAGGCATGCACGAGCAGGATGGAGTTTCATTAACTTCACGACAAATGGCATTCGGACCGCAAGGACTTGGTACACATGGATTTATAAATGGCTGTGTAGGTTGTATCGCTTGTGCTGGAATTTAATAAAGAAATTTTTATTTCTTACTTTACAATAAAAGTTAAGCATAAAATAAGGTGATACAATAAAAGAAATGCTTACGTTGTTGATAGCAGCGTGTAAAAGGATCTCCAACGAAGCCCGTAGTGCATGTACAAATCGGACTATGGTTAATGACTCTACATTTTGTGTTTAATCCGCAGTGGTTTGGACAAGGGTCAACACATTTCTGATTTATGCAAGCTTTGTCAGTAGCACACTCTGCGCTAACTGTGCATTCTGGCCTGCAACCTGGTGGGGAGCCGATATAGCTCGGCATACATGAGCATACGCTTTGACCGTTTACGACACGGCAATTGCTGTTAGGTCCACACGGGCTGGGCTGGCACGGAGTTGCTATATCCATTACAGGTTCTGAAAAAAGTTATATAGTTTTACAAGCTCAAATTATTCAATTCAGGAATTGATTAAAGATAGCAAGTAGAGTAACTAGAGAAGATTCGTACTTAAATTTAATTTAAGTCAATTAAATAATTATTATTTTGATAATCATCGCAGGTTCTTACCATTAAATATGTCACATCTTCTAAATGGATCTCCAGAGTATCCAGGTGGACAAGTACACGTTGGCAAATGATTGACAACCGAGCACGTAGCTAACGGTCCGCACGTGCCAGGACACGGGTCTTGACATTTATTACGAATACAAGCTCTGCTCGGTATACAATCGGAGTTCACGCTACATTCAGGCCGGCATCCTTCATATGGATTTCCTATATAATTTTGCACACAGCTACATGAGCCTGCCGAGTTGAACTCTTTACATTCGGCATTTGGTCCACAAGGCGAAGGCTCACAAGGACTAGGGCGGTCGAGAACAACCGCTTGATGTGGGAAGCAGTTTGAGAAAGCATCGCCTGTAAAGCCATTGTCACAGAAGCACATCGGAGAATGACTGATCGTGCGACACTGTGCATTGGTACCGCAAGCGCCGACACAAGGATCTTTGCATTTCTGATTGATGCAGGCTTTATCGGTTGGACATTCACTGTTGCTTGAGCATTCCGGTCTACAGTATGGTGGTGATCCGAAAAAGTTTTGCATACAAGTACAAGACGGCGTTTCTCCAACTTCTTTGCATATAGCGTTCGGTCCACACGGCGATGGGGTACATGGCGTTACGTCGGCTACTGGAGGTCCTAAAATATAAATATTGTTAGTAAACTATGCTGTCATAAGTTTCAAGACATGTCTCCAAGAATAATGAAATATCTTGCCAAAACAAAATACTGAATATGTATGCAAAATACTTACTGTACGGTGAGCATCTGATGAATGGATCGCCGGTATATCTTGGAGGACAGCTACAGATTGGATTATGTTTCACTACAGAACATTTAGCTTCCACTCCGCATGAACCCACGCAAGGATCGATACATTTTTGGTTACTGCATGCTTTGTTGAGCGCGCAGTCAGAACTGACCACACATTCCGGTCTGCATAAAGGCGGACTGCCCATATAACCAGGTATACAAGTGCATACAGCTTGCCCGTTCACTTCCCGGCATTGGCTGTTTGGACCACAAGGAGACGGCAGACACGGATTTGTAATGAAGGGAACTGAAAAATTATATTAAATGATAACTAATCATAAATAACAACGTTTAAATAAAAAGTAATAAGTATGAAGTTAAATAGGTTGAAAAAATATGTAATAACCGCTGTTCTTGCAAAGTTGAGCCTGGTCAAATTCTTATAAACTTACTCCATAACATAATAGGATAATTACTTCAACTACCTTATTTTTTTTTGTTATTAAATGCTGCCTGTATTGTGAAATAAATAAAAATATTATTAGTTTAAAAGAATTAAAACATAATAATGGTTACCTCGTATAGGTTCACAGTTGTAAAAAGCGTTGCCAGTCATTCCCTGAGGACAACTACACATTGGGATATGATTGATTACGTCACAGATGGCATTGGTAGCGCAAGTGCCCGCACACGGATCAACACACTTGTTTCTGACACAAGCCTTGTCTCTTGGACAATCAGTACTGAGCACGCATTCAGGCCGACAACCCAGGTATGGATCACCAAGGTGCTCATTTATGCAAGAGCATGCACCATCATTGCAGACTGCATTGGCGCCACACGGAGATGGATTACACTTGTCAACTACGTCAGCTTCTGTAAATTTAACGTAATGTAAGTAATACACATTATTGATTCGTTCTGCAAACTGACATTTATTTGAATCAGATACTTACGTGGTGGCTTTGGTTTACACATAGTGAATGCATCACCGGTGTATCCCTCTGGGCATGTGCAAATCGGAGTGTGACGCGATACTGTACATACAGCTTCAATACCGCAAGATCCTGGGCAAGGGTCCCGACATTTTTGTTGTATGCACGCTTGTGATGTTGGACATTCCGCGTTGATTGTACATTCAGGTCTACAGTTTGGTGGCGATCCGATGTAGTTTGTCATGCATGAACACGATGGAACATTTCCCCTCTCTTGGCAGATAGAATTAGGGCCGCAAGGGGATGGAACGCACGGATTTTTGTATGGTTCCAGTACAGCATTTGCAACAGGAGCTAAAATTAAGATTGAGAACAAATTAAGATAAACTAAAACGAAGGAAATTTCCTCAAAAAGTCTTGATTTCTGTATGTTACGTGTTAAACAAGACAATGAAAATAATTTTAGAGAATATTTGCAAAATTTAATATTCGTATACTTACGTGGAATAGGGTTGCATCTTGTGAACGGGTCTCCTGTATAACGTTGTTTGCATTGACATATTGGACTGTGGTTGATTACTCTACACTCAGCATGAATGCCACAAGCATCAACACATGGATCTTCACATCTTTGGTTCACACAGGCCTTGTCTCGTGGACATTCTGAGCTTGTGACACATTCAGGATGGCATCCTGGTGGTGTTCCAATATAGTTTGGTAGGCACGAGCACACAGCTTGTGTATTAACTTCGATGCACCGACTGTTTGGTCCACACGGTGAGGGTTGACAAACGTCTATGGGCGTTTGAACGATTTCTGTGAAAGGAATAGACGCATTATAATAATATACCTGCAAAATATACCTAATGATTATTACGAAATTATAATGAACAGTCAATGTAGAAACTTACGTTCGATAGCACAGTAGCGGAAGGGATCTCCTGTATAGCCTCTGTCGCAGGAACAAGAAGGAGCATGGTTTACCACTTGACACAAGGCATTTGGTGCACACGCTCCTGGACATGGATCTTGACATTTGTTTTGCAAACAAGCTTTGTTTGAAGGGCAGTCTGTGTTAATTACACATTCGGGCTTGCAGCCTTCGTAAGGATTGCCAAAGTACTCTGGTAAGCACGTGCAAGATCCAGCGCCATTGAACTCTTTACATATTGCGTTTGCGCCACATGGAGACGGCTGGCAAGGCGTCGATATCTCTTGAATGATTGTAACTCTGCGACATTCTATGAATGGGTCTCCAGTATATTCTGGCAGACAAGAACAAGCAGGGGAATGGCTTTGTACGTGACAGTCCGCGTTTACTCCACATACTCCAATGCAGGGATCGGTGCATTTCTGGTTTATACAAGCGAGATGTATGGGGCATTCAGAATTAGTTATGCACTCGGGTTTGCAGTACGGTGGCGCACCTACGTAACCTGTCTGGCATGAACATGATGGAGATCCTGATATTTCTTTGCAAATTGAATTTGCACCGCAAGGAGAGGGAATGCAAGGATCGATATTTGGTTCAGGTGTAAACTCTTGAAGAATACATCTCACGAATGGATTGCCCGTATATGATGCTGGACATGAACATATGGGATTGTGATTTATAACCTGACATTTCGCTTGTACCCCACACGCACCAATGCATGGGTTTATACATTTACTGTTACTACAAGCTTCGTTCGGTAGACAATCAGTGCTGACAGTACATTCAGGTCTGCAAGAAGGTGGACTTCCGATAAACCCGACCAAACATGAGCATACAGCTTGTCCATTTATTTCACGACACTGGCTATTAGGCCCGCATGGGCTTGGTTGGCAAGGCTGAGTATTGGTGACTGAAAACAGGAAAAGTTACTTTTTAGTGGACTTTTGCACTTTTATCATCATTTAGAATAAAAAGTATTTTCAAACATTTAGATTACAAGTACTAATATAAACTGATTTACCTTGGAGTGGTGAGCATTGAACAAAAGCGTTTCCAGTCATACGTTCTGGACACCTGCACATCGGTATATGGTTGACTACCTCGCAAACAGCGTTCGACGCACATACACCGCTGTTACATGGGTTTACGCATTTGTTTCGTAGACATGCTTTATCTTGGCTACAGTCTGAGCTGAGTACACACTCGGGCCGACACTCGAAGTATGGATCTCCATTGTACTCAGGAAGACACGAGCATTCTCCGTCGTTACAAACTGCATTGGCACCGCAGGGTGACGGGTTACAAAGGTCTACCTCGTCTTTAATTATTTCTGGAAACAACAATGTTTTGTTTTAAATTAGTAGAAACAGTCGTTGCATGTGAGATTCGAATTTCAAAGGCGTTGAAATAACGTCTATTTAAACTTTGACCACAAAATTACTCGTCAAATCTAAAAGATGTGTACTTCCTTTGGTCAAAATATGTTAAATAAGATTTCCCTAATAGAACCGAAACAATATTGGAAGGCATTATTTGGAAATATTCGGTACGTAAAGTAAAAAAAACAACTTTATATGAAGAATTTACTGCCTGACATGACAATTGTTTGTTTGAGTAATGAATTGTTAAGTAGTGAATTGTTGAAGTAATGAAAAATTTATACAAAGACGGTCCCTTTAGGGTGCTACTAATATTCAACATACTTTTACACAGGGCATAAATGTCGTATAGGAAATTTAATTGCATATTTAAAGTTTTTAAGACCAGACAGCATAGGGTTTATTTTCCCTTCCAGTCTGCCAAGATATCTTCGATAATATTGACTTACCTCGTATTTTACACTCCGTGAACGCGTCACCGACGTAGTTATCGATGCACGTACATATCGGCATATTTGATTTAACGATGCACTGAGCATTTAACCCACACGAACCGGGGCATGGATCCTTACATTTTTGGTTCATACATGCCAAACTGCTGGGACAGTCTGCGTTTATTGTGCATTCAGGTCGGCACGCCGGAGGCGCACCTATATAGTTCGGTGAGCACGTGCAAGATGGGATACCGCCTATGTCTCTACATTCACTAAACGGTCCACAAGGTGAGGGTAGACAGGGGTTTTTAGGTTGCTCGTTCTGTATCGGCGCGACTAATGGATAACAACGACTGAATGGATCACCAGTGAATCTCTCCATGCAAGAGCATATCGGACTGTGGTTGATGACGTGGCATATAGCGTGCGTGCCACATTGGCCAATGCACGGATCGCTACATTGCAATGATATGCAAGCTTTGTTCAGAGGACATTCAGCGCTGACGACACACTCCGGCCTACAGTTAGGTGGAACGCCACGATAGTCTTGCATACATGAGCATACAGCTTGTTCATTCAACACTTTACAGACACTGTTAGGTCCACACGGAGAAGGTGCGCATGGATCCGTTGGGGGCTCAATATCTGCAACCAACATGAAAATGTATTAATAATTGTAATTAATAAAATTTGTTTATCCTAACCAATACTATAAATGCGAAAGTGAGTTTGCTTGCTTGTCTGTCACAACTAAACCGCTGAATCGATTATGATGAATTTTGATACAGAGATGGAAGGGAGACCGTTAAAGGCTAACAAAAATAAGAAGTCCAAGAAGCTTTATCGTTATTGATTTCTGTATCGATCGACAACCGTAGTCAAAGTCAACATCAACGCGATCCGCGAGCGAAACAGCGGGCAAAAGCAAAAGCTAGTCCTATTATAGTCCTATAAAATATAATTATGAAAATACACTTACGTTGTATAACTACACAGTTTTGGAAAGGATTCCCAGTGAAACCAGACAGACATGTGCAAATTGGCGAGTGATTTATAGTCTGGCAGTCAGCATTTAAGCCGCACGTTCCAGGACAGGGATCTTGACACTTGTTTTGTTGGCATATTCTGGTTGATGGACAATCAGTATTTACGCTACACTCAGGTCTACAACCTTCGTATGGATTTCCGAAATATCCAGGAGCACAGATGCAGGAACCCACATTTTGACGTTCATTGCAAATAGCGTTACTTCCACACGGCGATGGCGTACATGGCGTAATGTGTTCGATGTACGCGACTGCGTGAAGCTCTGAACAGTATGAGAAGGGATCGCCAGTGTACCCTTGGGGACACACGCAGTTTGGCGTATGACTCACAACGCGACATTGCGCCAAAGTACCACAAGCTCCAGGGCATGGATCTGCACATTTGCTGTTGATGCAAGCCATGTGATTGGGACACTCGCTGTTGCTGGTGCATTCAGGACGACAGTTCGGTGGCGCCCCAACGAACTGTGGCATGCAAGTGCAAGTAGGCGTTTCGTTTGTCACTTGGCAGATGGAATTAGGTCCGCACGGTGATGGCTGACAAGGATTTACTTGTATTGGGACTTGCAATGCTGTAAGTAAACGATCATTTTGAAATTACATACAATACTCTTCAAATAAATTTAGTAGTCGTTGCTATAAATAAAACTTACGTTTCAGTACACATCTTGTAAACGGATCTCCAGTAAACTCAAAGGAACATGAACAAATAGGATTGTGATTCACAACTTCGCATAAGGCTCCTACGCCACAAGCTCCTTTACAGGGATTGATACATTTGTAGTTATTACACGCCTTGTTCAGGGGGCACTCAGCACTTGTAGTGCATTCCGGTCTGCATGTCGGGGGGTTGCCCGAGTATCCAGGAATACATGAGCACACGGCAACGTTGCTTGTTTCTCTACATTGACTGTTGGGACCACACGGGCTTGGACTGCAAGGATTCGTTGGAGCAGGCGCTAAAATAAATAAGGAAATTAAAAATATTTAGATTACTGATATTTAAGTGATTTGTTATTTCTTTTGTAGGTGTATCTTTATTTACCTTGCAGGATATTGCAGGATACGAATGAATTTCCCGTGTATCCACTCGGACAGCTGCACATCGGTATGTGATTGATAACCTCACAAATAGCATTTGCGCCGCAAGTTTCTGGACATGGGTTAACACATTTCTTACGCACACAGATTTGGTTTCTCTGACAATCAGTACTGACTGTACATTCTGGTCTGCAACCGATGTATGGATCGCCGTGGTATTCAGGTAAACAAGTACATTCACCATTGTTACAATCCGCGTTAGATCCACAAGGTGAGGGATTGCACAGGTCTAATGGTATATCTGCAAAACCATATTTATACAATTTTATTGTACCATGGAAACAAAGCTAAACTCATAAAGTAATGATCTGGAAAACATACCTTGAATTGGCTCTAGGAAGCACGATGTGAACGGATCGCCTTTGTAGCCCTCAAGGCAAGTACAGATAGCAACGTGTTTTAACACCGAACATCTGGCATTAAGTCCGCAAGATCCAGGACAAGGGTCTTTACACTTCTCATTAATGCACGTTAGCGAGCTGATGCAGTCCTGGTTCGTAACACATTCTGGCCGACAGTTAGGAGGACTACCGATATACTCTGGAGAACAAGAGCATGAAGCTTGCCCACCAAAGTTTCTGCATACAGAGAAAGGTCCGCAAGGAGAAGGCGCGCAAGCATCTCTAGTTTCATCCAACTGTGGTTGGGTCACTGAAAATCCGAAGAAATTATGATTTTTATCATTTAAAATAGAGAAATATTTATGTAAATGTTTTAAAGAATATTACCTGGCTTAGAATAACATCTCGTAAACGGATCTCCTGTGTATCCTGGTCTGCAGCTGCATATCGGATTGTGATGGAACACTCTGCATTCTGCTTTCTCACCACAAGGGCCGGGACACGGGTTGATACATTTTTGGTTCAGACAAGCTTTGTCCGCGGCACAATCAGAATGCGATAAACATTCAGCCCTGCAGTTTGGTGGTTCACCATTGTAATTTGGCAAGCAACTACAAACCGCCTGGCCGTTTATTTCACGGCACTGACTGTTTGGACCGCAAGGACTCGGGTAGCAGACATTGACGGGACTCGGTTCTTGTACTGAAAAATAACACCGTTGATTAAAATGTCAAAAATCATCCTCGGTCACTAATATATCAATATTGTTTAAAAACTTACATGGAATAGGGTTGCATTTACGGAACGCGTCTCCAGTATAACCAGGGAAACAAGAACAGATCGGTGAATGGTTGACAGTGTTACATTCTGCATTCAACCCGCAGGTTCCAGGGCAAGGGTCTTGACATTTGTTGCCGGTGCACGCTCTATTTCCTGGACAGTCTGAGTCTGACACACATTCTGGCCGACATCCCTCGTATGGATTTCCAAAATAGCCCTCGCTGCATACGCAAGATCCGACCTTGTCTTGTTCTCTGCATATTGCATTGGAACCGCACGGTGAAGGAGTACACGGTCGTAAAACTTCTATTTGGGCTTGTATTCTGCATCCCGTGAAGGGATCGCCGATGTAACCTTGCGGACACATGCACATAGCAGAATGGCTCACAACGCGACATTCAGCGTTAGCGCCGCACGCCTGTGCGCACGGATCCTTGCATCTTTGGTTAACACATGCCAAATGCGTTGGACATTCACTGTTACTCACGCATTCCGGTCTACAGTACGGCGGTTGCCCCTTGTATTCTGGCAAGCATGTACAAGACGGAGTATCGCCGATTTCTTTGCAAATTGAATTTGGTCCACACGGTGACGGTTGGCATGGGTTAACTGTAGCCGGCGGTGTATCTAAAAGTATATTATCTTACATGAATAATATATAACAAACATAATATTTAAAAAAATGTAAAGTTTAAAATGTAACTCACTCGAGACAGGACTGCACTGTACAAATGGATCTCCAGCCAGCGGTGGTGGACAAGCACAGACAGGACTGTGGTTGACCACTTCACACACGGCTCTTACACCGCACACGCCAACACATGGGTTAATGCACTTCTGATTCATGCACGCTTGATTTTGGGGACATTCTGAATTCGATACACATTCTGGTCGACATGCCGGTGGAGTTCCCAAATAAGTGGGCAAACATGTGCACACAGGTTGGTTATTGATTTCACGACACTGGCTATTTGGACCGCATACTGCTGCGCTGCATGGTCGTTGACTTGGAGGTTCTGTTACAAAATATATACTTGTTATAAATCAATGACGCAACCGATTCATAAACAACACATTTTATAAATTATCGTCCTCAGAAAAGCGCTGTTCTTCTTACTGTTTCTGATTTTTCTATCGGTCTGTCAGTATGAGAAAAAAAACAGAAACTATTGTAGGAATTTTGATAATTAGTTTTTACAATTAGATAGACCGTTTTACAGTAAAGGTTGTAAGGTTGTATGTAATAGTAGATATATATAATTTACAAGTTGTCCGGCTGAAGTCTTTACTACTTAATGCCATGCAAAACCGGGACGTAACGCTTGTAACAAACACTCGTAATAACGAAAAGTTCTTAAAATATTACCTCGAATGGGACTGCATATTATAAAGGCATTTCCAGTAAAACCTCTGTCGCAACTGCACATCGGGATATGATTGACTACTTGGCAAAGGGCATTCTGCCCACACGCACCGATGCAGGGATCTACACACTTTCTTTGAACGCACGCTTTCTGTGCATCGCAATCAGTACTATATATACATTCAGGTCGACAGTTGAAATATGGATCACCATGATATTCAGGTAAGCATTGGCATTGACCATTTACGCATTGAGCGTTCGGACCACAACGGACGTTTGAACAATCATCGAACACGCTTTGTTCCACTGAAAAATATAAGTTCATATTAATAACTACAATATATGTATACAGCTTCTTAAAGACCAGTTAACAAAAAAACGTACCTTCCAGCGGCTGTGGTCTACAGCTAGTAAATGGATCACCAACGTAACCTTCGATACAAGTGCATATTGGTATGTGATTGAGAACACTGCATGTAGCAGATATACCACATGATCCCGGACAAGGGTCCTGGCACTTGGCGTTGATACAAGCGCGGTCACTTGGGCAATCGGCGTGTATAGTGCATTCAGGCCTGCAGTTCGGAGGACTGCCAATAAATGTGGCTAAGCAAGAACACGACGGAGAGCTGCCTACTACACGACATTCGGCGTTCGGACCACACGGAGATGGAATGCAGGGATTCTTTACATCCACAATTAAATCATCTAAAACATTACATTCGTTATTTTGCTGACCGATAAACGGACAAATAAAATGTTATTCAAATCAAATTTTAAATTTTATGTTGGTATTGCAAGGATCTCTAATAAGTAGTCAAGACCATTACTAGTCTTGAAGACTTATTAGAGATTTCTGGCAATTTTACTCCGTATTAGGGTAAATTGATTTCCAATATTTGTAGATACTATACGTGAGTCCTATACTATTAAAATATACCAAAACACTACACTTTACTTACTGGGTTACTACAACTGAGCTGTGAGGCCAGTCTAATATATATGAGTATTAGAGAGACATGAGTATTCTATCAGTAATTTGGTGCTCATAGTACAACCTATGCTTAATTTAAGGCTAGATTGAAATATCCAACAGTTTAAAACAAAACTTATCGACAAATATAAGAAATGAATGCTTAATGAACGTTATGAGAATTAAAGAAAAACTTACATTGCACAGGTCTACATATGGTGAATGGATCTCCCGTATAAGATGTTCTACAGGAGCAAATAGGACTATGATTGATCATTTTACAATTTGCGTTTACACCACATGGCTTCGGGCATGGGTTGACACATTTCTGGTTAATGCAAGCCTTGTCTTGCGGGCATTCAGAACTTCCAATACACTCAGGTCGGCAGTTTGGCGGAGCGCCGACGTATTCAGGTAAACAAGAACATATCGCCTGATTACTGACTGCTTTGCATTGACTGTTAGGACCGCAGGGTGATGGGTAACAGGCGTCAACTGCAGCTTGCACAGGAGCTGGTTCTGTAATACCAAATCAATTTAACAATCCATTGCTTATACATTGTACGACTAATATAAGGTCATAGAAATTAATACGCGCTAACGCTTAAAATATTATTAATATTTAATTAACCCCAAAAATGTTACGGTGCGTGGGTAGCCTAGTCTTGCCTTACTCGGGCATTTCTCACAGGCCTTGCGTCTAGGCTAATCAGACGACTATATAAATTGAGTCGCATTGCGACCGTAATGACTAAATCTAGTTATATTCCTAAGTAGAATTGCTTGTTAAGAGCAGTGTCCAACATACCATAAGGTATCTCTAGACAACATCGATCTTTTATAAAGTATTCAATAATTTTATTTCACGTTTCGTAGAAGTTATACTAACCTTGATAGATGCAGTACTTGAAAGGATCTCCGGTGTATCCATTGAAGCACGTACATAGAGGCACATGGTTTACGACTTGACATTCTGAATTAGTACCACAGCTTCCTGGACACGGATCTCCACATTTCATGTTGATACAGGCTTTATTGGATGGGCAATCGGTATTTACAACACATTCGGGACGACAGCTCTCGTAAGGGTTTCCCAAATATCCATCAACGCAGGAACAAGACCCTGCGTTGTTTCTTTCTTTGCATATTGCGTTCGTACCACACGGCGACGGCGAGCAAGGTGCGTTCGGCTCTGACTGTATCACTTCAGGAGTGCAGCCATAGAAAGGATCTCCAGTGAATCCTTGTGGACATACACAAATAGGAGAGTGGCTGACGACTTTACATTCGGCGTTAGCAGCGCAAGAACCTTCGCATGGATTTTTGCACTTATTATTGATGCACGATAAATGCCCGGCACATTCCTCGTTACTGCTACATTCTGGCCTACAATTCGGCGACTGACCGTGGAACCCTTCCAGACAGGTACAAGATGGGGCTTCATTAACTTCTCTACAGATTGAGTTGGGTCCACACGGTGACGGTGTGCATGGATCAGTTGGCTCCGGCAAATTTTCAGCTGCAACATATGTCAGTATTTGCAACGTGTACGTATTTTAAATCGAGTTATAACAAAAGAAACGTATACTTACGTAGTTTGAAGCAACGTGTGAATGGATCTCCAGAGAATGATGACGGGCAAGTGCATATGGGATTGTGATTAACAACCTTACAGTTGGCATTGACTCCGCACGAACCGATGCACGGATCAACACATCGCTGGTTGCTGCAAGCTTGGTTCAGCGGACACTCCGAGCTTATTGTGCACTCGGGGCGGCAGGCCGGTGGCGAACCAATGTAATTCGGCACACAAGAACAAACCGCTTGACCGTTTATCTCCCGGCATTGGCTGTTCGGTCCACATGGTGATGGGTTACAGGGATTTGTCACAACTGCTTCTGCAATTATATGACGTCATTAGATAATTTTTTTACGATAAAATTAAAAAGTAAAATAAGAAACTGCTATTTACCCAAAACTGGTCGACATTCGATAAAAGCGTTCCCAGTAAGCCTCTCTGGACAGCTGCACATCGGTATATGATTAACGACGTTGCAAATCGCATTTGACGCACAGGTTCCGGGACATGGGTCTTTGCACTTATTGCCCATGCAAGCTTTATTACGGTCACACTCAGAGCTCTGTACGCACTCTGGTCTACATTCAAAGTAAGGGTCACCTTGGAATTCTGGCAGACATGTGCACTTTCCGTCAAAGCATTCAGCGTTTGGACCACAAGGTGATGGATTGCAAAGGTCATCTTGAACTGGAATAAAAGTGATTATAGTATAGAGCTAAAGTCATCAGTAATTAGGTCATTTAGACTAAAATCTTTTTATATATTGGACATAGATTTATATTTAAATCTTACCTTTAATTGGTATGGGATTGCACTGTGTAAAGGCATTGCCAGTAAATCCATCAGCACAAGTACACACTGAAACGTGCTTTATAACTTGACAGTTTGCATTGAATCCACAAGAACCCGGACACGGATCTCTGCACTTTTGATTCATGCAAGCCAAATCACTCGGACAGTCTTCATTTATAGTACACTCAGGCCTGCAGTTCGGTGGACTGCCTTCGAAATTAGGTAGACAGGCACAAGACGGTATTCCACGAAGATTATGGCATTCTGAATTAGCTCCACAAGGGGATGGTACACAGGGATCTCGTTCAGGGGCAGTTTGGTCTGAAACTAAAATTGTTGTATTTAGTTTTGATAATCTGAAATGGCATGCAATTTCAATTATTTATTGGTTCTTATATCTTTACTCTTACCTGTGACTATATAACAATTTGAGAAAGGATCTCCGGTAAATTGTTGTTTGCACGTGCAAATGGGGCTGTGATTGATCACTCTGCAGTCAGCGTTGTTACCGCAAGGTCCAGGGCAGGGAGAAACACATTTTTGGTTCCTACACATTTTATCAGAAGGGCATTCAGCGCTGACGACACATTCTGGTCTACAGTTCGGTGGAGATCCTCTGTACTCGGGCAAGCAAGAACATACGCTTTGACCATTTGCAACCCTGCACTGACTGTTGGGACCGCATGGAGATGGTTGACACGGATTTGTGGGAACGTCACTTTCAGCTGTAATCATTAATTTATGTTATTACTGTTATATGTTTTGAATCCCAGTGTTATTTAAGTATCTTTAATTAAAGTGAAATATAATTTTATATTTCTTATTGTTTATAATTAAACTGAAAAAGTTAATAATGACTTACGTTTAAGAACGCATTGACTGAACGGATCACCAGTATACCCTTGACGACAAGTACACAGAGGCGAATGATTAACAACTTGACAATCAGCATTAGCCCCACATGTTCCCGGGCATGGATTAAAGCATTTATTTCTGGTGCACGCTTTATCACTCGGACAATCAGAGCTGACCAAGCATTCTGGTCGACATCCTTCGTATGGATTTCCAAAATATCCCGCAATGCACATACACGCACCCGCTCCTTGCTGCTGCCTGCACTCCGCATTGGCTCCGCAAGGAGACGGGGTGCATGGATTTACTGGTTCAATGGGTGTTAGGGCAACTGTGTTACACTGAACAGCAGCGTCACCAGTGAATCCTTCAGGGCACAGACAGATAGGTGTGTGGCTTATTACTCGACATTCGGCATTATAGCCACACGCTTGAGTACATGGATTTTTACATTTAGTGTTGATACAAGCCATCTGAGGCGGGCACTCGCTGTTCGCAAGGCATTCTGGACGGCAATTTGGAGGTGCTCCTACGAAATCGGGCATACACTGGCATGACGGTGTTTCTCCATTTGAAGGTTGACAGACGGAGTTGGGTCCACAAGGTGACGGTTGACATGGATTAATCGGTAAAGAGACCGCTGTTACAGCTGAAAATTGTAAAAAAAGATATAATAAGTGTTGTAAATGTTTATAGCTTATCATAAATTAAAAACAGATAAAATGACCACAATAAAAGAAATGGAAACTCACGAGTTGATATACATCTGGTGAATGGATCGCCCGTCAAACCAGTTGGGCATGAACAAATGGGGTTATGATTTATAACCTGGCATTGAGCTGACACGCCACAGGTTCCCTGGCAAGGGTTGATACACTTCTGGTTATTACAGGCTCTGTCTGGAGAACAATCTGAGCTTGCCACACATTCTGGCCGACACGCCGGTGGCGCCCCTCGATATCCAGGCAAACAAGAGCAAACTGATTGACCGTTGAATTCTCTACACTGGCTATGTGGGCCACAAGGGCTGGGCTGGCATGGATTTGAAGGAACAGTGTCTGTAAAGTTTTAAGTAGATTCATTTCTAGATCATAAATAACGTTGACAGCAAACAGTGATGTAGAATGGAAAAAGCAAGCCCGGACAAAGCTTACACGAGTATCGTTTACCTTTAATGGGAGTGCACTGTATAAATGCGTTCCCAGTAGTTCTTCCAGGGCACGTACAAACTGCCATATGGCTCACAACTTGACAAACAGCGTTTATACCGCACGTATTAACACACGGATCTTTGCAGCGCTGTCTTACACAAGCTTTATCCATGGGACAGTCTGAGCTGATTGAGCACTCCGGACGGCATTCAAAATATGGGTCACCGTGGTATTCGGGTTGGCAAGTACAGACGCCATCATTGCATACTGCGTTTGGCCCACAAGGCGACGGATTGCATGGGTCACTAGCTTGAGGTGCTGTAAATAAATATAATACAAATTTAATATAAAATCAATTAATTAAAACATTACCTTATTTAAATTAAGTAAGAAATTGTATATGTGCAGCTATTGATCACTTACCGATTATTGGTTTTAATGAGCAACTGTTGAAAGGGTCTCCTGTATACCCATCTATACAAGTGCAAATAGAAACATGGCTCTGTACTCTACAGTCTGCGTTGAGACCGCATGATCCCGGACACGGGTCAATGCACTTCTCGTTGACACAGGCTTTGTCACTTGAACAATCAGTGTTAATGGTACATTCGGGCCGGCAGTTAGGTGGGCTACCGGAGTACTGCGGCAGGCAGGAACAAGACGGTGATTCGCCTAAATTCCGACATTGCGAAAACGGTCCACACGGAGAAGGTAGACAAGGGTCGTTCGGTATTGCGACCACGTCAGCGACTGCGACTGTGAATATAAAAAAATATTTATAAAAACTTTGTCCAAAAATAATGCAGCACTAATAAGTTGTTGGTAATATTTTGGATTTCCCTCAAACTTATTGAAATTAATAAAATAATATATAACAAATTATTTTATTAATTTCTATAAATTTCCATTAAATTTGAGGGAAATTGGTGGGAAATAGCTAAAGACCGGGATGTGTGGAAAGGCTTGGTGGAGAACTTTGCACAGCAGTGGGACAATATAGGTAAGGAAAAAAATGGATTAAGGTATATACTTACTTCTGTAACATCTGCTGAAAGGATCACCCGTGTAACTCGATCGGCATGTACAAATTGGACTGTGGTTAATCACTTTGCAATCTGTATTTTGTCCACATACACCTTCGCATGGATTCACACATTTCTTGCGAATGCACGCTTGCTGTTGGCTGCACTCAGAGCTAACGAGGCATTCAGGCCTGCAAGCCGGCGGGGCTCCTATGAATTGAGCTTGACATGTGCAAACAGCTTGCTCGTTGGTAACTTTGCAAATACTATTTGGCCCGCATGGTGAAGGAACACACGGATCTCTTTGTATACTAGGGACATCTGAAAATGGTAAAACTTTTGGATTATTTCATTTATTTTAAAATATCTACAAGTAATAATTATTTGATGTATCACTCAGTAAAAACTACAGTAAATTCAAAAAAATAGTTCACCTGCAATTTTTTCATAGCAATTCTCATACGGACTTCCTGTTAGACCAGGCAAACATTCACAAGTCGGGGCATGGTTAACAACGTTGCACACAGCGTTTCGGCCGCAGATGTTGTTGCATGGATTTTTACATTTGTTCTGTATGCAGGCCAAATTCGTAGCGCAGTCTGAATTAACAACACACTCCGGACGACAACCTTCGTATGGGTTTCCTACGTGATCCGGTAGACAGACGCATGCGCCTGCATTTCTTTGTTCTTTACATATAGCGTTTGGCCCACAAGGTGAAGGCGAACACGGGGTTAGAGGAACGTCAAAGATTTTGCATCCAATAAAAGCATCTCCAGTAAATCCAGCTGGACACACACATTGCGGAGTGTGGCTAACCACGTGACATTCAGCTCCAGCACCACACAACCCGATGCAGGGATCTTTGCATTTTTGATTAATGCATGCCTTTTCATTTGGACACTCTGAGTTTGCTATACACTCTGGACGACAACTCGGAGGGTTTCCAAGGAAACTTTCTTGACAAGCGCACGATGGAGAATTTCCTACTTCTTTACATATAGAGTTAGGACCGCAGGGTGAAGGCTCGCATGGGTTGACATAAGCGGGCGGAACTACATCTGCAAAAAAATATCATTGATTAAATCTTTCATTCCATTTAAATTTGATACTCAAATTAGGATCTTAAACCTTATTCATAAATTTACCTTCTAAGGCACATCTTCTAAATGGATCTCCAGTGTATCCAGGTGGACAAGAACAAATAGGATTGTGATTGATGACTTGGCAAACTGCTCCAGTCCCACAATTTCCTACACATGGATCGATGCAATGCTGATTAGAACAGGCCCTGTTGAGAGCGCACTCCGCACTGGAAACACATTCCGGCCTGCAAGTTGGTGGTGCTCCGGTATAATTAGGTAAGCAGGAACAAATGGCTTGTCCGTTGATGTCGCGGCACTGGCTGTTCGGTCCGCAGGGAGACGGATTACATGGATTTAGATTCTCTATTACTTGGATTCGCCTGCATTCTATGAAAGCATTTCCTGAATATCCCTTTGGACATGTACACATTGGTACGTGATTATACACATCGCAAATAGATCCCTGCCCACAGGTGTTGACACAAGGGTCAACACATTTTTTTCTCACACAGGCTTTGTCTTGCGGGCAATCTGTACTTATTAAACATTCTGGCCGACAACCAAAATAGGGATCGCCTTGGTATTCCGGCAGACATGTACAAACGCCATTATTACATTCAGTGTTGGATCCGCACGGAGATGGATTGCAAGGATCGGGTTCCGTATAATCTTGCAGGGCCGGTAGACACTGCGTGAATGGATCCCCTACGTATTGTTCGATGCAACTGCACTGAGCAATATGGTTAAATACGTGGCATTCAGCGTTTAGACCGCAGGCTCCCGGACATGGGTCTCTACATTTTTCATTCATACATGCTTGATTACTTGGACATTCGGAGTTGATCGTACATTCAGGTCGACAGTTAGGAGGATTGCCAATGTAATTAGGCAGACAGGCGCATGAAGGTGATCCTCCAATATTACGACATTCTGCATATAAGCCGCATGGTGAAGATAAACAAGGATCCATAGGCAACTGTTGTGGTGGTTGCGATACTAGAAGAAAAGTAAAAGGTAAATATATAATACTCGAAGTCGACACATTCAAAAAAATACCCACGACTTAGTAAAAAAAAAGTCATGAAAATGAGTGCAACCCGTTCTCCACTGGCTTTAAATAATGCCAAAACACGGACTTTATATTGCTTAAAAATTCTTGCTTCACTACATTTGTTGAGAACTTGTTTGAAACATTGTTATAGTGGAAAAGGGTTTTTCATTTTTTCATATACTTACTTTTAATTGGATAACAGTTCGTAAATGGGTTTCCAGTAAGCCCTTGCTTGCAAACACAGATCGGACTGTGATTTATCACATTGCAGTTAGCATTTCTGCCGCAAGTCTGTTCACATGGATTTACACACTTTTGATTGGTACAAGCTAAATGTGACTGGCAATCAGAACTGACGACACATTCGGGACGGCAATTAGGGGGTGAACCGATAAAATCTGCCAAACAGGAGCAAACTGCTTGCTTGTTAATTTCCTTGCATTGGCTATTTGCTCCACATGGTGATGGGTTGCAGGGATAAGATTCTATAGCAAGCGCTGTAACAAATTAAATTAAAAATATATATCCAGAATCAAATTAAAAGTCATTCGAAATTACGTGAAAATCTTTAACGAAAATATATACTTACGTTCTTGCATTACAGTACAATAACTGAACGGGTTTCCAGTATATCCCGGTTGGCAAATACAAGATGGCATATGGTTATTCACTTGGCAAAACGCGTTTGAACCACATGTGCCCGGACATGGATCTATGCACTTCATTCTCGAACAAGCCAAGTTCAGAGGACAGTCGGAGTTAACGACGCACTCTGGTCTACAACCTTCGTAGGGGTTACCCGAGTAACCGTCGATACATTGGCATGAACCCACACCCCTTTGCTCCCGACAAATAGCATTTGCTCCGCAAGGACTCGGACTGCATGGATTTAAAATTTCAACGGGATCTGCCATCTCTTGAATACTACAATATGAAAACGGATCCCCAGTATAACCAGGTTGACATATGCAAAGCGGAGCGTGGCTTACTACTCTACACTCGGCGTTAGTTCCACAAGTTCCAAGGCATGGATCGGCACACTTCTGATTCAAACACGCCAGGCTAAAATCGCATTCACTGTTGCTTATACATTCCGGTCTGCAGTTCGGAGGAGTTCCCTTATATCCGGACAGACACGCGCATAGAGCACTTCCACCATTTAATTTGCAAACAGAATGAGGCCCACATGGAGACGGCTCACAAGGGTCAACTTGTGCTTCAACGGCAGCTAAAAATACAACTCTTTAAGTAATATCATATCATATATATAAGTAGGTAAACCTGATATTTATAGCTTGGAATAAATACGTACCTATAACAAAGCATCTCACGAATGGATCGCCGGTTAGTGACGGGGGGCATGTGCATATTGGATTATGGTTGATGACGTCACATATGGCCCCTGAGCCGCATGCCCCTATACATGGGTTCACACATTTTTGATTGTTGCAAGCTTCTTTCAATGGACATTCAAGACTGACCACGCATTCGGGTCTGCAAGTCGGCGGACTTCCTCGATAGCCGGGCACACAAGAGCATACCGCTTGACCATTTGATTGTTGGCATCTACTATTCGGACCGCACGGAGATGGATTGCACGGGTTTGTTACAGCCACTAAAAGAATTTATTTTTATTTTAGTACTAGTATTATGCTCAGTTATCTTTAGTTGCTATCAAAATTATATTTACCCATCGATGGTCTGCATTCCACAAAAGCATTGCCGCTCATTCCTTTCTGACAAGAACACATGGGTATGTGATTCATCACTTCACAGACCGCATTGAGTCCACATGTTCCAATGCAAGGATTTGTGCATTTATTTTGTTGGCAACCCTTATCCAGTGGACAGTCTGTGTTGTAAACGCATTCTGGACGACAGCCAAGACTTGGATCACCGTGATAATCTCTCATGCAAGAACAAATTCCATCTTTGCAAATAGTATTTGGTCCACAAGGACTCGGTTGGCATGGATCAGTATAAGCAGTCGGTGTAGGTGCTGTAATAGCAAAGTATAAGTTATCGCACATATTTTCACTGAAACCAGCTTAACAATAAATGAAACAAGGGAAAAAACAGCAATAATTATTATTTCTTTTTATGTAATAAAAATATTATAATAAGTAAAATACAACATTTTCTTACCTTGTAATGGTTTCGGTATGCATTGCCTAAAAGGATCTCCCGTGTAGCCCTCAGAACATAAACACACGGGTATATGGTTGTTCACGAAGCATTTCGCGTACAAACCACAAGAACCCTCACAAGGGTTTCTGCATTTTTCCGCTATGCACGCTCGATCACTGGAGCAGTCAGAGTTGACCACACACTCGGGCTTACAGAACGGAGGGGATCCAATGTAAGTGGGCAAGCAGGAACATGATGGTATTCCGTTAACGTTTCTGCATACTGCGTAGAGGCCACACGGAGACGGTGAACAAGGATCAGAAGGCGCTGCTAGACTCGGAGATGTTTCTAAAAAAAAATAAAGAAATTGTAAGAAGGTTCGATGCAAAAGCAATAAAAGTAAAGTGTATAGGAAGCAGTTCTTAATAAATGTATAACTTACGTAGTACACGACTACATGTAGTGAAGGGGTCTCCCGAAAATCCATTCTTGCAAGAACACACAGGACTGTGATTGATAACTTTGCATTCTGTGTTTTGGCCGCACGGTTTTGGACATGGATTTACGCAACGTTGATTGACGCATGCTCTATTCGGTTTGCATTCAGAGTTAACGACACATTCAGCTTTACAGCTCGGTGGAGTGCCGAGGTAATTTGGTAAACATGAACAAACAGGTTGACTGTTAATTTCCTTACATACTGCATTTATACCACACGGAGATGGATTGCAAACATTTATTACAGCGATATCATTTTCTGTAAATCATAAAAATCATTTAATGTATGTAGTGAATAATTTTTGGAAAATATTCAATTTATATTTAGATTATTTCCATCGAAACTTACCACGTAATACAGAACACATAGAATGAGGATTACCAGTGTACCCAGGCTTGCAGTTGCACACTGGTTTGTGATTGGTGACGTAGCAATCTGCATTATATCCACATGCTCCGAGGCAAGGATCAATGCATTTATTTCTCTCGCAAGTGAGCATCAAAGTACAGTCCGAGTCAGCTATACATTCGGGTCTACAGCCTCGATAAGGATCGCCGAAATGGTCGGGCAAACATGTGCAAGAGCCAGCGTTTCCTTGCACTTTACATTCAGCGTTGATGCCACACGGCGACGGCTCACATGGGTTCAAATATTCCACCTTCGGTGGAGCTGAAATTATTATTCCATAACATGAAATGACTTACCGGTTACGTTCAGCCACCGTTGAAGCACTCCTTGATCCGAAGCGTTAGTTGAAGCTTGCTCGGCTCGGCGACGTTTAGTGACTCCTCGTCCGGCGACAGCGCGACTATCGCTAGCGCACCTCCAAAGCGGCCGTCACGCAGACGACCTAAGCTTACTGTAAGTGCCATGTTATCTCCGCGTGCTCCGGTCAAAAGCGAGGCATTAATGTCACATATAAGTTATACAATGGGTAAACGACCCGACTGGAAGCATCCCTTCGATATATTTCTCAATATTCCCGACGTCATCCGGAGGCTACCTTTCTGAAGCGTATGAATAGATTCGACACAGACAAGATCACTTCTCGAGACGTTGCAGCGGGCATGGTCGCTACGTAGTCCTCAAGTGAAAACATCCATGAAGACCCATCCATATTTTAGTCAAAACCGTGTGAGGCGTGATTTTCTGATAATTTTATTTTGTTGTAAGCACATATTTAACGCATGAATTACCTATCACGTTGTTTGCAAAGCAGTGTTATTATGCACGTTTATAAACGTTTTATTCTCTTAATGGTAATGAATTTTTTTTTTGTCTGCGGATATTTTATTTAATTACCTTTTTTTCATTTATCGTTGTAAATAATTTTCATTCAAAATTAGAACTTCAGATACATTTTCATCAATCACTCATTGGATTTAAAACTAAAAATCTGTAGAAATCTCTACAAAGATAGTAAATTTGTAATGTATATATCAAATTGTTACCTTTAGGCGATGAACAACCCTGGAAAGGATCTCCTTCCAACCCGGGCTCACAAGCACACGTAGCGCGATGGTCTACCACGGAGCAGACGGCTCGGAGGCCGCAGGCTTGTTCACAAGGATCTCTACATTTCTGTGAGACGCACGCCAGAGTAGCTGGGCACTCTGCGCTGATCGTGCATTCAGGTCGACAATTTGGAGGAGCCCCAATGAAACCAGGTTGACAAGTACACGCCGGAGTCTCTTGAGACTTAACACAAATTGAATTTGGTCCGCAAGGTGACGGTTGGCACGGATCAACTGGGATAGGCGTTTGAACTGGAAATAAAAATAATGACGCTACACTACGGTACCAATTCATTTTAATAGTTTTGTAAAAGATCAATATATTTCCATATGAGCAGTGGTAATGTATATAGTCGGTGTCAGTTAATGACAACAAATATGAGTATTTCACAATTCTTTGAAGGTTTTTATGGTACGAAACCACTGATAATTAATGTATTTTTAATAAATGAAATAAATACCTGGAGCAGGATAACAGTACGTGAATGGATCTCCAGTGAAACCGTCGTTACACGTGCAAATAGGAGAGTGCGCTATGACCTGACACCTGGCTCCGCGGCCACAGGCGCCCTCACAGGGGTCGCGGCACTTGCGGTCGATACACGCCAGCTGTAGTTGACATTCAGCGCTCACGAGACACTCTGGCCTGCAAGACGGTGGAGATCCAATGTGACCAGCTCTACACGAACAAGCGGCAGCACCGCTGGTGCTGACGGTACATTCACTGTACGGTCCGCACGGTGACGGCGAGCACGCTGATTTACTTAATTCTGAAAATAAAATGCTTACATTAGCTTATTGGTAAAGTTATGTGCTCTAATCGATGTAATCTTGTGGCAATTTTTTTTATTTGTTTGGAATAACAAACAATTCATATCATATCATATCATATCATTTATTGAACCATTCGTTACATATCATAACATTGGCGTGTCAAAATAATGTACATTAAAAACTAAATTAAAATAAAATATATCTAATTATATTAAATTAAATCAAATTACTTATATAAAATAAATTATAAGATAATTAATTGTGACCTAAATAACACTAGTCATGCATATCAGAAAATGAACATGTCATGTATTCATTTATATTATAAAACGGTTGACTTTCTAAAAATGATTTTACTTTGTTTTTAAATTGTATAAAAGGAAGCCGTGTTATTTGAATTGGTAATTTATTATACATGTCAAGTTTTATAGAAAATCCCTGTTTATATGTCTTAACAAGTCTTGTTCTTGGTACGTGTAGTTTTTCTTTATTTCGGGTGTTTTTTTTGTGTATTTGCATCTTCGTTGGTAGGTCCTTTTTATTTGAATGTACTTCTAGTAGAGATTTGTAAATGAAAAGAGAAATTACAGTTAAAATTTTAGATTTCTTAAAATAAGCTCTGACTGATGTTAGCCTGGTTAAACCATATATAATTCTAATAGATCTCTTCACTCATATGTTTAGCTAATGTTATATTTAGGCAGTTTTACGAGCACAACCAGCCCCGTTATCCTCAGATTGAGTTTAATTGTAAAGGACGATTCATCGGGTAATGAAAAAAAGCATGCATTAAATTAATAGTAACGGACAATTTTTAGATAGACAAATCTGACAATAATATCGGGTATTAATTTTCGGAGCTATGTGTCTAAGTATTTTCCCTCCAAAAAAGCTCGATTCGATATAGCTTCGTAGTTAAGGACGTTCCTTCGATTTCATTCCCTTCAAAGAAGAGCCGTTAGAATCATCGATGACCTTATTAACTCACGAGAGCCACTCAGCCTACGCCGTATATTGGCTGTGTGCTTGTTTTCATTGGATAATGCGCTCAAAAGCTAGTGGACCTTATAGAGGCCCCAAAATATTATCAACGGCCTTCTCGAAACTTTTATAAAGCGCATCATATTCAGTCAAATCTTAGGTATCTCGTACAACCCCCGTTACCGGATATTGTTAAGTGGTGTTTCCTCAACGTTTTCGTCGAACAGGTTCAACGAAAATGACTACAGTCAGTAGAATAATTAACGCACCAGCAATGCTTCCAGTGTTGTAGGTGTAGATAGTAGACGGTGATACTTAAATTAAAACTCACCTTTTGGTACATTCTCTGAACATAAAGTGAAGGGGTCCCCAGATGTGCTCGGCGGACATGTACAGGATGGAATATGATTATTGATTGAGCATATGGCGTTTGTGCCACACGCACCAGGACACGGATCAACACATTTGCCGCCCTGGCAGGTCTTAGTCGGCGAACATTCTCCATTAGTACTGCACTCGAGTCTGCACCCAATATAAGGATCTCCGAAATAGCCCGGTGCGCAACTACAATATCCGCTCTCACATAAAGCATTGCTTCCGCAAGGCGATAAACTACATGGATCCTCCAGTTGCGTAGTTGGTACTGTAATAAAAAGTCAATTAGATAATCGTATCGACTATTTTGAAAGCTCTCAAACAAAAGTAAAAGCTCCATATGCTTACCTATCACTTCCGAACATTGTATGAACGGGTCACCGGAGAAACCAGTTGGACAGCTGCAAATTGGTATATGATCATGCACACGGCACTCTGCTCTAAAACCACAAGATCCTTCGCATGGGTCTCTACATTTTTCAGCAATACACGCCTGGTGCGATGGACAATCAGTATTAACAAGACACTCCGGATGGCAGTTCGGCGGGACTCCCACGTATCCTTGAATACATGAACACGACGGGTTGTCGTTGAGCGGACGACATTCACTATACGGACCACATGGATTTGGTTGACATGGTTGTTTCGGTACAACTTGTTCGTACTCTGTTTTTTGTATTTCAATACAATGTTTGAATGGATCTCCTGTTGTTCCAGCGGGACAGCTACATAGTGGACTGTGGTTTACTACCTGGCAATGCGCACTTATTCCACAAGTGCCTCTGCAAGGATCTGCACATTTAAGTTTATGACAAGCGCGATCAGCAGGACATTCGCTGCTTACTATGCATTCAGGTCGACAGTCAGGTGGTGCACCGATATAATCAGCGAGACATTCACATGACGCCAGGCCTCCATTTTCCCTACATATACTGTTCGGACCGCACGGTGAAGGCTGGCAAGGTGTTGTTGGTATATCCTTCACATTTGGCGTGCACTGTTGGAATGGATTCCCTGAATATCCTTTAATACACGCACAACTTGGAACATGATTAATAACGGTGCATTCAGCATTTGTTCCGCATATTCCTGGACATGGATCAGAACATTTGTTTTTAATACAAGATTTGTCTGCAGAGCAATCAGAACTGAGCACACACTCTGGACGGCAGCCCTCGTATGGGTTGCCTTGGTATCCTTCTAAACATGAGCATGCGCCGGCACCATCTCTCTGGTGGCAGACAGCATTTGCACCGCATGGTGATGGCACGCAAGGTTGTGAGACATTTTCTGAAAATAAAGTCCTTGATTAATATCTAGAAGGAGAGCTTTGAGATAAGAGACTGAATAAATAAAGTCAAATTATAAGATACTTCTGTTAGCGCGGCTTTTCCACCGTGTTCTAAATAAGTTATAACAGTACACAGCAAACATTAGAAAAACACAAAAAAAAAAATAGGCGAATCGAAAAACTTAATTTGAGAGAAAATTTCTTATATCGATGACAATTTTTGAATGATGCTAATGACTTTTTTATTTTGTTTGGGGAAACTACTTTTTTTTAAGGATACACACTAATACTCGTTTTAGGGCACCTACGCCTCAAAATAAAACACCCATTAAATTTCAAATTTCTAAGACAAGCGTGTTAAGGCTTACATTTTCTATCTCTTTAATAATATTATATTGTGATATACAAACCTTCTTGTGGCACACATTGCATAAACGGATTTCCAGTATATTTTTCTCTGCAGCTGCATGACACCGTATGACTTACGACAGTACAGTCGGCGTTGACTCCGCATGAACCAGGACATGGGTCTATACATTTGTTCCTAATGCAAGCTTGGTTTGATGGACAATCTGGATTAATTACACATTCTGGTCTACAATTAGGTGGTTGACCTACATAATTTTCCATGCACCTGCAATTCGCCTTTTCATTCCTTTCAATACATTGAGAATTTGGTCCACATGGCGAAGGATTACATGCGTCTACTGGTTCAGGTGGTATAGCTACGACATCATGACAACTCTTAAATGGATCCCCGGTTTGTCCAGGATTACAACTGCAGATTGGGCTGTGATTTATTACTTCACAGCGTGCAGATATACCACATGCGTTAATGCAAGGGTTAATACACTTTTGGTTAACACAGGCCTTTGTCGAGGGGCATTCAGAGCTCACAATACATTCAGGTCGACAAGCTGGTGGAGAACCTTGGAATCCTTCGAGGCAGGCACAGACTGCTGTATTGTCTGTTGTTCTACACAAACTATTAGGTCCACACGGTGATGGATGGCAAGGATCTCGTGGTCTGGCTATATCTGTTCTCTCTACTCGTTGACAATGAGTGAATGGATTGCCCGTGAAATCTGACATACAGGAACATGTAGGAATATGATTTATAACGTCACATTTAGCATTTTGTCCACATACACCAGGACAAGGGTCGCGGCATTTATTTCTGAAGCATGCCTTGTCCCTGGGACATTCTTGACTTCCTGTACATTCGGGTCTGCATGATTCATAGGGATTTCCGCTGTATTCTGGTAAGCATGTACAGAATCCTTTATCGCATTCTGCGTTAGGGCCACAAGGTGATGGGTTGCAAGGATCTGATGGACTTGGGGTTGACGGCACTGCAATAAAATACAAAGGATTATTAATCTAATAATTTTCTAAATAATTATGTTTCGTAAAATATCTGTAAACGTATATCAATGTACCTTGACGAATCAGTGAGCATCTTGAGAAAGGATCTCCAGTGAAGCCATCATTACAAACACATACAGCAACGTGGTTTAAAACATGGCAATTTGCTTCCACACCACACGATCCAGGGCAAGGATCTTCACATTTCTGCCTCACGCAGGCTAACGAAGCTGGACATTCGGAATTAATGGTACACTCAGGTCGGCACGATGGCGGTGAGCCTACGTAGCCAGGCAAGCACGAGCATGCCGGTCCACTGGACAGTAACTGGCACCGTGAATGAGGCCCGCATGGTGATGGAGTGCAAGATGGAGGACGTTCCGTAACTACTTTCAGTACTAAAAAAACAATAAATTGAAATGTTTCCAAACATATTTTATCGCATATTTTCATTTTAATACATACAGTTATTATGAATGATACTTACAGTAGCACTGTGTAAACGGATCACCAGTCATTCCAGCAGGACAAGTACAAATTGGATTATGATTCTTGACTTGACAATGTGCCCTCAAACCACAAGTATTGGGACAGGGGTCATCACATTTTTGATTTATGCATGCTTTTGATACGTCACATTCGCTGTTCACAATACATTGTGGCCTACATGTCGGAGGTGATCCTATGTAATTAGGAAGACAGGAGCAAACAGCTTGCATGTTAGCTTGTCTGCACTGACTATTAGGACCACAAGGTGTGGGTTCACACGGATTAAGTGGTGTCACTGAAAATCGAGCAAAAAATTATAAATTAGTAATTAGTCTGATAAGAAATGAATTTATGGTATAGAATGTTTATCAGAATAAAGCTTAATTAAATGCAGCAGATCAAAGTACTTACTCGCAATAGAAATTTCTTTGCATTGGAAGAAAGGATCGCCCGTGTAACCTCTAGGGCAAGTACATACTGGTGCATGGTTTTCGACTGTGCACTGTGCCATCTGACCACACGTCCTTGGACATGGATCGATGCACTTGAATCTCGTACAGGCTAAGTTAGCCGGACAATCATCATTACTCTCGCATTCGCGGCGGCATCCCTGGGGGCTGTACGGGTCACCTTCATATCCTACGGAGCAGACGCAAGCGCCAGCTCCATTATACTCCCGGCATTCTGCATTTCGCCCACAAGGTGACGGAGAACAAGGACTAGAAGTTGGAGTCATTTCAGTAGCTAAAAATAAAACGTTAAGTTTTAAATATTTCCGTACTGGTATACACTTATATTGAAGATAAGAAGACATCCAAAACGAAGCTATTCCGTTTACTTACGAGACATTACAATCTGGTTACAGGCATTTGACGCATCACCAGTAAATCCTTGTTGACACGAACATATAGGTCTGTGATTAACAGCTAAACAGAGTGCATTGAGACCGCATGCACCTTGACACGGATCTTTACAACGTTCATTGATGCAGGCTGCATTGCTGGGACACTCAGCGTCAATAGTACATTCAGGCCTGCAGTTTGGTACTCTTCCGATATAATTTGGCAAACAAGAGCACGCTGCTTGGTCTCCTATGACACGACATTCAGAGTTTGGTCCACAAGGTGACGGTACACATGGGTCAGTGTTAGGTGGTATTACTGGAAGAAATATCTCAAGTCATTTACGAATTTTCCATAAGAGAAAGTTTAAAATGTCTTTGAAGATTATTTGCTAACGTCTTACCTTCTTCTGGGCTGCATCTTGTAAAAGGATCACCTGTAAAGCCAGGTGTGCAACTACAAATCGGATTATGAGTAATAACTTGACATCTAGCGTTTATGCCGCAGGTATTGGGACACGGATCTATGCACTTCTTGTTCACACATGCCTTGTCTTGAGGACACTCCGAGCTCACAATACACTCAGGGCGACAAGAAGGTGCTGTGCCGATGTATCCAGCTTCACAAGTGCAGACGCTATGACCATTGACGATTCGGCAGAGGCTGTTGGGTCCGCATGGCGATGGTTCGCAGGGATTTGTTGGATGGTCTTGTTTATCCATAAATACTGAAATAAAGATTTACGTAGAATCTCTTTATTTTCTTTACGTTTTTAGGCTTCATTTTACTGCTAGTTTGTTGGAACATAGGGGGTTCATTCTAGCATTAAAACGGAAGAAGAAAAGAGAATATATTTTCTTGCCCACAATTTATTTAGACCACACTTTTCATAGAGTACGAATCATACCTATATCTTATACCTCTGGCACACAAGAGATTTTTTTAACAAACATGAGTAGTTTTTAGTGATTGATCGCAGATGGCTTTGAGAGCGTTTACGCGAGCTGTTTGCGACAGCAGACGGCTTTCAACCGGTAAACAATATTTATAAAGAACGACACACTTAGGTAGGAATGAGGCGTCGCAAATTGATAGCAATGGGAGAAGATCGTCGCAAAATTTCTGATGTTTTATTACTGTATAAACTCATACATGGCCTCGTGGACTGTCCAGATGTCTTGAAACATGTTAATATAGAAGTGCCACGACCTGGTAGCCGGTAGCCGCATCTCAAACAGAAAATGTTTCTCGTTACCACGCTGTCGAACAAACGTTGGGCAACATTCACCCTTATACAGAATGTTTCATTATTGTAATAGTTTTCGGTCACAGCACGATATATTCCATGGTTCTTTGGCCTCAGCCAAGAGCAGTTTAAGAAAAGTAATTTTAGTTTAGTTAATTATTGAATCCATTTCCTTGCAAACTAATTATTGTTATTTTGTTTTGATCTTTTCTTTATGTCACCTTTTTTATGTTCTATTTTTTTTTTCTGATAACTTAATGTAAATAATTTTAAATTCAACACTGTCAACACATTGCATGCTGTGTTCACTAGGGTTAGAAATTACACCGAACTTTTTATTTATATCAAAATGTACTTTTAGAATTAGTTTAGTGTAAATTTCAATTTGTGAACCTAATAAAAAAAAAAAAAAAAGAAAAAAAGAAGATGTTCTCAGTGCAGGCGGTTACGGGCCTGTGCTTTAGGTGCAGTGTTTTCTTTGTAGGGGAGTGACGATGTGAATAATTCCGGATAGGCAATAACTCTGGATGATAACTACGGATAGGCATAAAAGAGACCAATCCGGGCGATAGAGTAAATAAATAGATTATAATATGCATTTACCTTCTATTTCACATCGCAAAAGAGGGTTGCCAGAGTAGCCATTAAGACAAGTACATGTGGGAGAGTGGTTGACTGTTCGACATTCTGCGTTAATACCACAGGCTCCCGGACAAGGATCTTTGCATCTGTTGTTAGAACAAGCCTTGTTACGGTCGCAATCCGAGTTTGAGACGCATTCTGGTCTACATCCTGTGTATGGATCGCCGAAATACTCCGGTAGACACGAACAAGATCCCACCCCGTTACGCTCTTTACATAACGCGTTTGCACCACAAGGTGATGGGTGACAGGGGTTGCGTGGGGGTTCAGGAGTAACTAGAAAAACAAATTACATACCATAAATATAATGCAAAATTAATATAGTCTTTTGTTGGGTCAACTTGAACCATTTACTTACTTGGAACTGGTGAACATCCGCTAAATGGGTCGCCTGTGTACCCAGGAATACAATTACACAATGCTACATGATTCCCTACTGAACATTCTGCATTGAACCCACAAGATCCCGGACAAGGATCCACACACTTTTCGTTTTGACATGCAAGATTACCAGGACATTCAGCATTTATAGAACATTCAGGTCTACAGCTCGGTGCGACGCCAATGTAGTTTGGCAAGCATGAACATGCAGGCACTTCTCCCACTACCTTACACTGAGAATTAGGACCACATGGTGAAGGTACACATGGATTTCCTCTAGGCCCCTCTACAATAGGTTCTATGAAAGAAAACACAATAGATTAGGAAATAAGATACAGAATAGATGAAACACAATAAATGAAACATAAAGAGATTTGAAAATAAGAATGAATATATATCATAAGGTAAGCAATAAAATAACCCATGCAAGAAATGAAATCGGAGTACGTTTGTGAACAAATAAAACGTTTGAGTAATTGGATCTATTTTTATTATTATTCGTATGGTCGCTGAATCCTTACTTTGCTGTAACTGGCAAGTAACGAACGGGTCCCCTGTAAAACCTGCTTTGCATGTACATATTGGATTGTGATTGATGACTTGGCATCGTGCGTTCCCGCCGCACGTTCCCGGACAAGGATCCCGACACTTTTGCGTTATACACGCTTGGTGCTGCGGACAGTCAGTGCTCGCTACACATTCGGGTCTACATGTGGGCGGAGATCCTACGTATCCATCCTGGCACGAACAAACCGCGTGCTCATTCACTATTTTGCAGATACTATACGGTCCACATTGCGAAGGCACGCAAGGATTTACATCCGCAAGTATAGCTAAAAATAACGTCATTTGTTAATTACACGTGTGTTATAAAATACAGTTTATTAATTGACTTCATTTTTTTATAGTTTTTAACGAATACTAACGTGTTCTCTGCGGTTGACAAGATACTATAGGATTGCCTTCATAGCCTTCGATACATAAGCACACAGGTGTATGATGGGCTACGACACACTGAGCGTTTATCCCACAAGCGCCCTGGCACGGGTCCACGCATTTGTTATTGGAACAGGCTTTGTCTGATGTACAGTCGTTGTTCGTTACACACTCAGGCCTGCATCCAAGATAGGGATCTCCGAAATATCCCGCCTGGCACGTGCACGATGCAGCGGAATGTCTTTCTTTGCATACAGAATTCGGTCCACAAGGTGAAGGATTGCACGGATTTGTTTCATCTTCGCTTGGTATTGTGACTAGAAATTAAAATATCCCGCGTTAATGTTAATCGGATTTTATTTTATACCGAACCTTTTTGCTTTTATATAATGGCCACTTACCGATAAAATAGCATCCGCTGAATGGATCACCGGTGTAACTATCGCGACAGTGGCATACTGCCTTGTGGTTTATAACGTGGCATTCAGCATTATTGCCGCACGAACCTTCACATGGGCTAACACACTTGTCGCGCACGCAAGCCAGATTGCTCGGACATTCCTCATCGTAAATACATTCAGGACGACAGTTAGGTGCTCTTCCAATATAACCCAGTTGACAAGAACACGCCGGTGTTTCTCCTATTACACGACATTGAGAATTCGGGCCGCAAGGTGACGGAATGCACGGATTCCCACTTGGCTTTGGTTGAGGTTCTACAATATATTATTAATTATTTTTAAGAGCATAACTGCATTATCATTTAAGAAACTGTTGTTAATTATATTAATTTATCAGGAAGCTCATTTTAGTATTTCAAAATTTATTCGATAAGTAGGTATTATTTTGTTAAAATTGTTAGATTTTTAAATATGGAAACACTCACGATCTGCATAGGCACATTGTATAAAAGGATCTCCGACATAATTTTGCGGGCAACTGCATAACGCGTTATGATTGACCACCATACACTTTGCGTTTTTGCCGCACGATCCAATGCAAGGATCAACACATTTCTGGTTAATGCACGCCATATTTGGCATACAATCGCTGCTAACCATACATTCGGGACGGCATAAAGGCGGTGCACCGTAGTACTGTTCCTGGCATGAACATATTGCATAGCCGTTGCTTTCCCGACATACACTGTATGGTCCGCACGGTGAAGGTAGACACGGATCGACAGGCTTTTCGATAGCTCCTAGAAATATGATGGGTCTGTTTTTAAGCGTTATCGATATATAAAAAAAAACAATGGATAAGTTCTGACTGATATAAACCACGGACGGTTCGATGTTCTAAGCTATTATAACATGGTTATTGTAGTTATTTCTCAAAATGTATTTCTGTTAATTCACATTCTAATAGGGCTAAAGGTATAAACATATTGCAAATATAAATTTACAAGTATTATATCAGTTGTTCAGTTCCCATGATACAAGCTATGCTTAGCTTACTTTGGGGCTAGATAGCGCTGTGAGAAATGTCCACCAATATTATTATTATTATAGCTAATTATATAATCTGAAAGGTAAATTTTTGTCATGACGTCTTCAAATATTTCTCAACGAATTGATGACTAATAAGTAGGTATACGCAGATAAAATCGCGGGTGACTAAATTATGTAATCAAAAATGTTTCTTACTTAAGTAGCATGAAGTAAATGGATTTCCTTCATATCCTGATATGCACGCGCAAGACGGGGCATGGTTAATGACGCGACATTCAGCGTTCATACCACACACACCAGGGCATGGGTCTCTACATTTGTTGTTTGTGCAAGCTCTGTCTTTCGGACAGTCGGAATTGAGCACACATTCTGGTCTACATTCCACGTAAGGATCGCCATAGTAATCAGGAAGACATGAGCATGACCCGACACCGTGTCTCTCCTTGCAAACGGCATTTGCTCCACAAGGCGACCGAGAGCAGGGACTTTCGTACTGAGGTTCGATAGCTACAAATAGTTCATTAGTTTAATCATACAAATTAACAGTTCTGAGGATACATTTGCTTCATAACCTAAACAATGTTATGAAAACTTACTCGGTATAGGGGAACATCCCGAGAAGGGATCGCCAGTGTATTCTCTATTACAACTGCATATCGGAACATGTTTTACAACCATGCAAGTGGCATGGAATCCGCATGAGCCAGGACAAGGATCACTACATCTTTCAGAGATGCACGCTAAGTTTCCTGGACATTCGACGTTCGTAACGCATTCTGGTCTACAATTAGGAGGTCTTCCCACGTAATTCTCCAAACATGAACATACCGGTATGTTATCTACTTCTTTGCATTGAGAGTGTGGCCCACAAGGACTGGGAAGGCAACTGTTTATAGGTTCCATATATCCTGATAAGAAAACATGGTTGTATTAACTAGAATTTAAATCCTAATTTTAGGAAAAAAATAACAAGAATAAACTTACTTTCTTCATAGAAACATCTTACGAATGGGTCGCCAGTATATCCACTAATACAACTGCATATAGGATTATGATTAATAACTTGACATTGAGCATTGACTCCGCACACGCCCGGGCAAGGATCTTGACATTTTTGACCAAGGCAAGCTTTGTTCGGCCTACAATCTGAACTAACTATGCACTCCGGGTGGCAATTCGGTGGCGAGCCGATACATATGTCGAGACACGTGCAAACAGCGTGACCGTTAAACGTACGACAATTGCTGTACGGTCCACAAGGTGAAGGGTGACAGGGATCCACAGGTTCCGGCAGGTCTTTGTAAATAAAAGATGAAAAATAAGTAAAGAATTCAGAATAAAAGATACAAGTAAAGAAAGAGGTAAAGAAAGAAACATCTTACTCAGTACAGGAACACATGCATGAAGAGAGTTCCCAGTATATCCAGGTAAGCAGTAACATGATGGAACATGGTTTACAACTTTACATTCCGTGTTTTGCCCGCATGTTCCAGAACACGGATCCACACATTTGTTATTGAAGCAAGATTTGTCTCTATTGCAATCAGTGTTCATGACGCATTCTGGATGACATCCAAGGTAAGGGTCGCCGTAAAAACCATCTACACAGACACAAGAACCAGCACCGTTTCTTTCCCGACAAATAGCGTTTGATCCACAAGGTGACGCGATACAAGGATGAGGAGGTACTTCTCTTTGAACTGAAAATGTATGATACATGCTACATATACATATACCGAAAGAAGAAACAACAAGTTACATGCGTGTCCTCTACGACTACTTGCGGTGCGGCTTACACTAGGTAATATTCACTTACCCTCAAATGGATTGCATCCGGCAAACGGATCACCGGTGAAGCCTTCGTCACAAGAACATATGGGCCGGTGGTTCTGCACGATGCACCGCGCATTGAACCCGCAGGAGCCGACGCACGGGTTGACACAGGTGCCAGCGAGGCAGGCGAGCGCGAGGGGACAGTCTTGGTTGATGACGCACTGCGGCCGACACGCGGGCGGAGCACCGAGGGTGCCCAGTTCGCAGGCGCACACCGCTCGGTCGCCTTCTCGACGACATGTTGAATGTGGCCCACACGGGGATGGTACGCATGGATTTTGTTCAGGTGCAGGATTTTTAACACCTGTATATGTCAAAATATATTAAATCTTTATATTGTTGTAAATTTTGTTTAAATTGGACCTATGACACGAAAGAAGAAGTAAAAATAAAGTATATGTGTTTTATTCTTTTAAACGACTTTTTATTATTTAATAATATATTTTTAATTTTTAATTATATATAATTTGATTTTTAATTGACTAACCAATAATCTAACGTTTCCTGTTTGAGTGGATGAAATTCACTGAATTAAAATTAAACCTGATATGGAGAGGAGATAAAAAAACTGTATTCCAGTATTTAAATCATTTTGTCAAAACTGCGGGTTATAAATTACCTATAAATAACAACAAAATGTAACAACTCATATAAACTAAATAAAAGTTACTAAATATGGCTGAAAGCCATGTCTAATATAAGCAAAATTTGTTCGTAATATCAGTAATGATAAATGAAAGGACTGATTCGTTATCGACGTGGAAAACAATACAAAAACTGAACAAACCCCAAGAAAGTAAATCAGTATAACACTAAACAAACAAACGACAACTGATAAGTAATTAGGACATCTTTGTCCAATATATAATTCAGTTACATTTATACAAGCAATTAGATAAAAGTTGGTTCACTAAGCGTAACAAACTTACTCTTTCTGTAGCATCTTATGAAAGGATCGCCTTCTGGCAAGTTATCAGGACACGAACATATTGGGTTGTGTCCCACGACATGGCATCGCGCATCCAGTCCACAGCTATTGACACACGGATCTCTACATTTCCGGTTGATGCAAGCTCTGGTCGCCGGGCAGTCGGAATTGACCGCACATTCTGGGCGGCAAGCGGGAGGAGCTCCGAGGTATCCCGGCTGGCATGAACAAACTGCTCGTTCATTAGCCACGTGGCATTCGCTGTTAGCACCGCATGGTGATGGCTCACAAGGGTTGCTGTATGCTAGAATAATAAATCAAATGACATCATTACCTACTATTTCTTTAGAAAGAAAGATGAAAGAAAGATTATTTATTTAACCCAATCAACACAATTATAAATGATAAAGTTTAATTAATTATTTAAACAGGAATAGTGACAGACAATAAACTATTTATACCAAGACAAATGTGTCGAGTGGGCCAAAAGTCTCAGCATAGAGGTCAACACAATGAAGTGTGCAGCTCTGGTATTCAAGCAGATCTAGGTGATCTAGGTAGAGATCTAGATAAAGAAAGGTTATACTCACGTGGATTCAATTCCTTCGGACGGCACGATGAGAACGGATCTCCTTCATAACCATTGAAACACGTGCAGACTGGGACATGATTCGTGACAAGACATTCAGCATTCGCTCCGCACAAATCTTTACACGGATCCCGGCAGTGGTTTGATAAACACGCGAGATGATTCGGACAATCTGAATTCAATGTGCATTCTGGTCTACATCCACCCGCATAAGGGTTTCCAATGTTAGGAGGTATGCATGAACAACGAGCCATATCGTTTGAAACAGTGCAGATTGTATTCTCCCCGCAAGGCGACGGGTTACACGGAGTTAAGGGGTCATCTCTAGATATTGCTGCGCACCCGACAAACGCGTCACCCTTGTATCCATCTAAGCAGCTGCAGAGAGGCATGTGGTTTATTACGTCACATCTTGCATTGTTTCCACACGCGTTGATACACGGGTCTAAGCATTTCTCGTTGACGCAGGCTTGATTCGATGGACATTCTTGACTGATAACACATTCTGGCCTGCAGTATGGAGGAGTGCCCGAGTAATTGGGCCGACAAGAACAAACTGGATGATTGGATCTCACTTCGCAAACTGAATTTGGTCCGCAAGGCGAAGGCAAACAAGGATTTTTGTCGGTAGGTCGGACATTATCGGCTACCGAGCAAGCGACAAATGGGTCGCCGGTCTTTCCGGATCTGCAGCTACATATCGGGTTATGATTTACTACGATACAGTCAGCCGCAATACCACAGCTGCCTTGGCATGGGTTCAAACATCTTTGGTTGACGCAGGTTTCCGTTTGTAAGCAATCTGAATTGCTAACACACTCGGGCTGGCACATCGGTGCGACTCCTCTGTGTCCTGGCAAACACGAACATACGGCTAACCCAGTCGGCGATACCAGACATCTGCTGTAAGGTCCACAAGGCGACGGATCGCAAACGGACAATGTCGGTGGTACGATGGGGGCAGATTGACATCTTATATAGGGATCACCGGTTTGTCCGGATTCACAGTAGCATACAGCATGATGATTTATTGTCTTGCAAATTGCTCCGATACCACAAACATCTCTGCAAGGGTTCTCACATCTGTTGTTCAAGCAAGCTGCTTCAGGTGAGCAATCGCTGTTCACGACGCATTCGGGTCGACATGACATTAACGGATTTCCATAAAAGTTCGGCAGACACTCGCACTTAAGTGCTCCATTTATATCTTGGCATTTAGCATTAGCGCCGCATTGGACGTTATCACAAGTTTCACGGGTTATGGCTGGAATAATATTATGAAAATCAATCACTTATACGGCGGATAATAAAAATAACAATATGAGGTAATTTCCAATGTGATGGTAATTTCAACACTGATGAATAAGTAAATAGTTGTTTCAATGTCGATACTACCTCGTACTATATGGAAAATTAAGTACGCACATAGCATTGTTAGCACTACTTACGCTTTACTGAAGGTTTGCAATGTTCGTATGGGTTTCCTTCAAATCCGTCGACACATCGACACATTGGGTCATGATAATATACGGAACATTCTGCGTTGACACCGCAAGATCCAGGGCAGGGGTCGACACATCTATTCCTCAGACACGCTTTATTAAATCCACAGTCTGAACTCATGACACACTCTGGCCGGCACGCTGGGCTGTTCGCTGCATCGTGGCCTACACACGCGTTACAAATTGCGAACTGATCTCCATAACTGTCACACGGAGCGTTTGGATCACACGGGTTGGGCGAGCATGGTTGAGCGGTTGTATTGTCCGGTGTTATAATTATGGCTGCAATAAAAAAATAATATAAATTCATACCTAGTGAATCCCATAATCCAAATGGTAGGTACCATTTCGTACTTCCTATTGAATGATATATTGAGTAAATTATAAATGTTTCGCCTGAATAATCATTGAATTCCTTTTTATTATTCCAGACATAATTCTATAAAAGATAAAATGACAAACAAGAGAAGTACCAGTGGAACTTATGCCAAGTTTGTCAGAGGGAGTACCTGTGTTCCGGTTTTAAAGTGGGGTTGCAGGATAAAGGCACTTGAGATACAAGTCTCAGAGTAAAGGGCGCATACGATGCGACTTGGGTCTTGTTCTACCTACGCAGAGATCCCAAGCCGTGGTACTTATTTCGGGCAGAGGTTTACCACCTAACACTAGTTGGGCTCGTTCCGTAAGTTTATTACATAAAAAAAATATATATAATTTAGAAAGTTACGATTAATACAGAAGACTATTGGCTAAAATCAACCATTGAGTCCTAAAGTCAGTTCTAGTATCTGTAGATAGAAAACAATGTTAACTTTTTAATTATCCGACAAACTTTTGCGTGAAGTTCGATCGAAAGCTTTGGATGCTAGCTAGATTCAACGCGATTGATAACTTATATATTCATACAATAATTATGCTTCGTTCCCATGTAACGTTCTGAGATCAGAGAGTTTTTTATACGACTTCTTTTTCCATCTCCTGTGCAGACAATGAACTGACGTACAGTAAAACTCGACCCTCGAAAGCATACGCTTATTGTAAACTTACATTTACTTAGATATATTATAGTCATTCTAGAGATAACAGGCTAAAGAAACCTTTACAAACGTACTAGTCTACTAATAACTACTAATAAATAAATGAAATATCACTTACGTCGGTAGAGACACTGAGTTAGTGGATCGCCTATGTATCCTTCTGGGCATAAGCATGAAACTGTATGGTCAGAACAATAGCACACCGCATGAAGTCCACAAACGTTGTCAAAGGAGCATGGATCTATACACTTCTTATTAACACAAGCTTCGTTAGGGGCGCAGTCTGAGTTCATCATGCATTCTGGTTTACATTCCACACGTGGATCGCCACCAAAGTCCGGGGGGCAATAACATAATGCATCTTCACCGACGTCTTGACATATCGCATTGATTCCACATTGCGATTTGCTACACGGGCTAATTGATTTTTGATCTTCAGGAGGTAAGCGACAAATCAAGGGGTTTCCAATAAATCCATTGTCGCAAACACAAACAGGACGATGACCTTCAACATGGCACTGAGTGTTCAAGCCACAAGCTCCTGGACACGGATCAACGCAACTATATCCAATACAAGCCCTGTTAGGTTTACATTCATCGTCGACTTCACACTCTCGCGAGTGACAACCTTCACCGTAAGGATCGCCGATGCTCCCAGCAGCACACGAACAGATCGCTTGCCCCTCGTGGTTGACATTGCAGACAGCTTGCGAACCGCACGGACTGGGATCGCATGGACTTCTCTTAGGTAGGCAGCCTACGCGGGCATCTCCAGTGTAACCCGCTTTGCAGAAGCATAACTCATCGTTACCACTGACATAGCAATCAGTGTATGGTCCACAAGGTCCCGGGTGACAGAGAATTGGTGGTAAATATTCTCGATTGTTACTGCAGGATTTGTAAGGGTTGCCTTCTGTGTTATCAGGGCAGTAACAAGGGGGGTTCCTGTTCGGGTCGCAACGCGCTCCGACTCCACAGGTGTTTGGTTCGCAAGGATTTCGTGCTTCCACACAACCTCTCACTGTATTAGGACTCTCTATGTAACCTTGCAAGCAAGTGCACTTGGCAAATCCGTTAGACAGAATAGTACATTGTGTATTGGGTCCACATGGTGACGGATTACATGGATTATTTGGTAAGGCGCATGGTTGTCTAGGAGGTTCTCCTTCATAGTTCGGTAAGCAGAAACAAGCCGGTTTATTATCAATCAACCTACATCCCGAAAATGGACCGCATGGGTTTGGTTCACACTCATTGCCTTCGGGGACTGAAAAGAAAATATTATTGAAATCTCTTAACGTAATATCTTTACTATTTATGAAGATGTACTTGATGACTGTACTTACTACAACTCTTGAACGGGTTGCCGGTTAATCCTTTTGGACAGAAACAGATGGGATTTCCGTTGTCGTTTTCACAAAGTGCGTTAGTGCCGCAAGGATTTGGTGCGCAAGGATTCGATGGTGGCTCACAACCGACTTGTGGATTTCCAGTGTAACCAGGCAAACATTTACAAGACGCACGATGATTTAATACATCGCAAACAGCATTCACTCCACAGCGACACGGTGATGAGCATTTACCATTAATACACGCTTCTGAGTTCGCACACTCGTTGTTAGATCGGCATCCTTGAACTAAAATATTATATGAAGACATTTTATAACTGCTTACATAATGCAATCTAAGTTATTTCAAAACATTCGTTTAAGACTTACCTAAGAAACACTCCAAAAACGGATTTCCTGTGTACCCGGCGAAACATTTACATTGGATACCGTGATTAGCTGGAATGCACTCGGCATTGTCACCGCACTTGTCCCGTGCACAGGGGCTTAAACATACTCTGTTGAGTCTGTCGCACAGCAGCTCTGGCGGACAGTCTTCATCATACTGACACACTGAACGAGGATCAGATACTACAAAAAACATGCATTTTAGTGCTATTCCCTTTATACAAAAGTAAAGCCTTTGCAATGGATACTGAAGTCTCACCTGGCACGCATCCAACGTATCCATTTCCTTGGAATCCTTCCGCACAGCTGCAGTCTGAACCGTGATTTGTGTTTATACAAACTGCGTTGGGTGCACAGGGGTTGTGTATGGCACATGGGTGTTGACATGCATTATTTATACAAGCTTCAGTCAAAGGGCAGTCTTCGTTTCGAGTACAACCAGCTGATCAAAATAAGAATAAAATTGTAATGTACAAAACAAGAAATGCTTCATTTCTGTGAAAGTATTTAAAACAAGGCTTATTCAACGGACATGCAAAACAAAAATACGATAAGTATAGTATTATTTTACATAAAAAAATGTGCTAGCGGTGTCGCTTTGGAAGTTCACAGAGATATTCAATAACATTATAAAGTATGTTAGGTTATCTATTATAAAACACTTGATTGCCATTCGTCATTACAAATTGCATTTCAAATATCATCTTCAGGCAACAAAAACTAAAATTAAAAGTAAGTAGAATTGTATATCAAACGAAAAAATCTTTGAAAAAGAAATTACATATATACAATCACGTCTGATTCCCGGAGGGGTAGGCAGAGCGCATGGCTTAAATATGAATGAATATAAAATTATTATAAATATGATTTTACGTCTTTCGGGTACTAACTAGCCTAACACTGCTCAAACTCACGTAGAAACCAAATGAATTTATTATCAGATAAAGATTTATTGACTCAAAAACTGACGAATGTAATTTCTGTATTATTACCCTTAAATAGTAAATAGTTTTTAATAAAAGCTTATGTAGTGTTAAAATGTTAAATCTTACATATTTTAGGTGAACATTTAACAGCAGGATCTCCATCGTGTCCCGCCGGGCACGAACACATCGGCCTCTGCTTTATCGGTTGGCAATGGGCTCCGATGCCACAAACATTGTCAAACTCACAAGGATCTTGACACAGTCCCATAAAACAGGCTTCAGTCTCTATACAATCCCGGTCGGAATGACAAGGTTCTGGTGTCTTGGGTGTCCCAGGTGATTCTAGTATGTTACATGTTATATTCATTTTATTAGTGAGTTAAAAAACATTCAACAGTTAAAATTAGTATATTTACAATGTTTATTTAGTTGTTTTAAATTACACCTATCACGACCCTCTACACATTTGTCCGATAAAAAACACAATATTTATAGTTTAAATAACTTTTACATTTTTACGATAAATCTTTGTAATTTATTGAGTTTGAGTAATTTAAAAGAGTATGCTTAGTACCTAAAATGCATACCTTTGTAACAGCTTTTCCCATCGATGGCATCGCATATGCAAACAACAGCGTGTTCAACCACCTTACAGGAGGAGCTCTCTGCACATTGGGTCCGCAGCGTTTCGCATGGGTTCTGGCATACTCCGTTAGTACACATTTTGTCCGTCGGACAGTGTGAGTTTCTGATACATGTATAATTTTCGTTGCGAGTCGTTGTGTAAGTCTCAGTCGAAGTCGAATCAGTAAATAAAGTCGAGTCAGTCCAAGCAGGTATATCGACATCCTTGCTTCGCGATGACGAATTCTCAGTAGATGTACTTAGAGTAGAATTTGGAGTAGACTTTGAGTTTACATGAATTTTATTACTTGTTGCCATTTTGTCCGAGGTTGTCTTCTGTGTGTCTGATGGGTAAGGGGTGGTAGTGCTAATATTTACAAAGTCTGTTGTTGAAATATGTCCGTCTACATTGAATTCGAATGAAGGAGATTCTGTAACTGATAGATAATCTTCATCATGTTCCAAAATGGATAGTGAGTTATCGGTATTTGTTTCCGAAGTAGTTGTTGTAGTTTCGGCACCAGAGTTATTATTTTCAGGTATAGTAGTTTCATAGTAATTCGTCATACTTTGCTCGGTATTTTGAGCTGATACATCGAAAGAGCCTTGAGTGGTATATTGAGTTGTTGCTTCCTGAATGCTGCTAGTATAATCAGCTAAATTAATTAAATCATTAGGAGTTACTTCGGATGCGCTAGTTTCAATATATTTCAAAGAGGTAGTACTATAATCACTATTTGAAGTATATAAAATGGTTGTATCGTTTTTTATCACACCTGATGAATTAGAAATGATTTTTGTAGTTGATTCAATTAAATTAACAGTAGTATCTGTAAGGAATACGTTATCCGTTGTGTTTTGTTTTGACAGTATGTTAGAATTTGTGAAGGAATCAGTCGCAGTCACGTAACTTACTGAAGATTGGCTAGTTTTAGAATTTTCAGTTTCTTTTTTATTGAAGTCTAAGACAGCCTGGTTGTGTTTTGTAGATAATTCGTAATTTTCTGTTGTACGATCTAATCCAGTAGCTGAATCTTCTGATGTATTTTCTACGGAATCCGTTGAAAAATCTTTGATAAATGATGTGCTATCCAAATCACTTGTTGCTTCATAATGTTGAGTTGTGAATTCATTAGTAGTATATTCCGTTGAAAACATATTATCATCTGTCTTCGTTTTTATATTATGCTCTGCTATCTTCGTAACTGTGACTGTCAACGCAGACTTCGTAGTTGGTTTTGGATAGTCCCAAAAAGTAGCTGTGTTATCTATATTGTCTGAGCTAGTTACAAATTGATCCGAAATTGTTACAGTAGTATCCGAAGTTATGTCATCTAATTTAGTTTTCAGATCGTTCAGCGTTTGAAGAGTCTCTGAGGTAACAGAAATATCTGAACTCTCCGTATTTGATTCCAAGGACAGAGTTGCAGATTTGGTCCGCAATATATCATAAGATACATCGTCTTCTGTACGAACTTCCTCAGCAGTAGTCGCAACTTCAGTAACATAACTAAGAACAGATGTTCTAGATTCGTATGTAGTTTGTTCTAAGCTTAGCGGAGATGTTGTCACAGTATTATCCGTGGTTGTGACGAACATATTATTATTAGGTTCAGTGAGTGGTTTCTGACTTTGTGTCACATCGTTTGAAGATGTCATGATGTTACTTGAGTGAGATACTGTTTGATCCATATCCATTAAAACAGTATCGCTGGAAGTATCGAAAGATGTTGTTGTGGGATACGCTGGTGATTTATTATTATATCCATGAGTGACAACTGATTCTTGGGAAATATCTTCTGTCAACGAGATTATTCTATCTGTATAATTTATTATCTTGTCTGTAGACATATTATTATTTTCAGATATTTTGGCATCAGTTGTCTCAGTGGTTTTATCTAAATTAGGGTTAACTAAAGTCATAATATTCGTGTCAACCATACTACTGTTTGATTCTATTAAAGGTTTCTGACTTTGGGCTGTTTGGTCTGAAGAAGTTGTAATGTTACGTGTTATTATCGTTGTGGGATCTTTACTTGGCGTAGTTTTATTTGCAGTATCTAAAAATTCATTATCGGGGTATGTCGTAGGTTTAACATATTTTCCAGTAGTGGCAGTGTCCCAAGAAATAGTTTGCGTTGTCTCTATTGTACTCTCTGTAATATTTTTTCGTGAATTGTTCGAGCTACCGGTAGTCGAAATAATATTATTAGTCTCAGGTTGAACAGGAGAAGCTGTAAAATCATCTTTAACATAATCAATTGGCTCGATTGTGGTTGTATCCATGTCCATTTTTGTTGCCATATTATCAAACATGTTACTACTACTACTACTTTGAGGTATTGGCAGTGGAGTGTTTTTTCGTGTCGTGTAGTCCATAGAAGTTGCAAAAGTATTGGGACTAACTACAGTGATATCTGTATTCGCTAAAGTATTATCTGCAAATGAATCAAACTTTGTTATTTCAGGGTATGATGTAGATGTTTGATAATTCTTGATCACATCCGATTCAAAAGAAGTAGTACCTTGAGTTCTCGAAGTTGAACTCTCCTCAGAGATTTTAAATATGGAAGTCTTTTCCGTCCTGTTTTCATTATAATTCTCATTTTTTATCGTAGTAGTACTTTCTGCTTCTGTCATATAATTATTTGGAGTTGTTACAGGCTGATATTTGTATATGTCTGTATTGGTATATGTCGTTTTAGAAATATCGGAAGTTGTTTTTGTTATATAATCTGGTTCATAAATATTTGGGCTTGTCATATCACTGGAACCAGTATGATTTACCAGAGTGACAGTATTGAATGCAGTATTTTTATCAAAAGTAGTTACAGGACTAGAAGAAGTATGATCATATTCTGTGCTGACAGTTGTTGATCCATCTGAAATTTCAGCTTGTGTAATGTAACTTGTTTCGTGCTCTATATATAATGTGCTAGTAATAGGAACATTCGTTGGAGTGATTACAGTCTCACCAAAATCAGAGTCTGTAGCTGGTTGAGAGTAATGTGTTGTATAGTCAAATGATGTAGCTGATTTCTTCAAAGTAGTCACATAATCAACGTCAGTAATTGCATTGTGATTAGTTACAGTATTTTCTACAGTTGAATCATCAGACACTGTTGTTTCATAGAATGTTGTAGATTTTTCATAATTGACAGTCACTGATTCAGAGGGAACGGGGTACTTATCTGTCGGTGTTATATTAGCTGTCGAGATTTCAGATAAAAATGTAGACTTCTCCGTAAACATCTCATCATCAGACGGATTATTTGTAATAGACACTGATGTAAAATGGTCTGAAGCAGTTATGTGATTATTTACAGATGTTCTATAATTAATAGAATCGTCGATCGATTTATTTGTGTCCGTAGTAAGAGGTATTACAAAGTTATCTGTAGCTGTGTCAAATATTGTTACATCAGATTGTGTGGGAATTATTTTTTCTGTAGTCGTATGATCCTGTGGAGTTATTATAGATTGGACCTCGTTTATATTGGAAGTTTCAAAACTCACAGTCTTTTGAATTCCGTCTGATGTTGAGGTAATAGTCGCCGACTGAGGTGTAAATGTACTTAAGTAATTATCCGCATTAGTTACAATGTAGTTAGTCCCAGGTGAAGTATTCATAAAGTTATCATCCGATGTTCTATCAAAAACAGATGCACTTGTAGGTTTTTCTGTGTTTGAAAATGTTGATAATATGGTGTTATCCATTGATGTACTAAAAGCATTATTATCAGAATTATCAGCAAACTTTTGCTTTTGTGTCGTATAATCGAATGAAATGGTTGAATCTTCAGTATCCAGTGTAGTTTTTGGCTCAATGACACTACTATCTGTAAAAGTTAGAATATTTTCTGAAGTTAAATCAGAAGTCGTTGTCTCTGGAAATATGGTCGACTCGGAATAATTATCAGTATAGGAGTGTGGTGTAGAAATTTTCTTTGTAGTCATTAATTTATTAGGATTGGTTCCAGAATAACTTTGCGATGTTAAAGTATGCTCTGTAGTAGTCATATAATTATTTGTCGATGTCATGGCGTCTTTAGACTCGCTAATCAAAATGTTTGTGCTGGTATATGTTACAGAGTCCTTATCTATGTCAAGCGTTTCATTAATAGATTCTGCTGAAGTTCTTTGATTTTGTGTCTTTGTATCATTCTGATTCATCGTGGTTTTAGATATTACAGAGGAATCTGTTGTGGATTCAGTCCCAACAAATGCTTGCACCGTTACTTGTTCCTGACTATCCATAGTTCCAGAACCATCTAAACCAGTTGTCGGTGTGATATCGGTAACAGTTGTATCTGCCACAGTTAGAGATGGATCTGTAACTATGGCTGATATAACTGTTTTGTTCGTATTAACATTGATACTTTCAGGAATATTTAATGTTATCGATTCATTTTGTACGGTGAGTTGTACTTCAGAATAACTTACATCAGTCTGCATTATTTTACTCTCAGTGGAATGTGGTAGAGCTGTAGTTTGTTCCGTTGTAATTGTTTCCAGCGGATTAGCGTCAATTGTGTCCAACATTTCTTTACTTGATTTTGTGTGTGTAACAGTTTCATCTGTAGCCTCGGTAATATCATATTTTGCATAATCTGGCGTTATTTCATAATAATCTGATTTAGTTGTAGCTGTCTTTGAATATTTTGAAATTACGTCATTATCTAAAAGAGTTTCAGATAAAATATTTTCTGTTTTCATTTCATACACATTGGTAGTTGATTTTTCTAAATTATTAAAGGGATCAGTAGAAGCAACAAAAGTATCCGTGCTTGTTTCGAAGATTGTATCGTCTGTATCTTTAGTTATTATTTCACCTGGTTTTGTAGTGTATTTTATTTCAATATAGGTAGACTCAGGAACTGTAGCAACGAACTCAGGTGTATTAGTAGTGATTGAAATAAAATTACTGGTAATATCGTTAGTTTTCGACTTTTGCCCGTCTTTATGTGAATTTGTATTAGAATAATCATAATTCACTGTAGTTAGTTTTTCTAAAGATCTAAGTGTGCTAGAAGAGTACTCAGATGATGTAACAATTTCTGAAAGATTATCTTGAGTGGGTTCTGTATTTAAACTTGTAGTAACATAATTTCGAATCAATGTAGGATTGGTTTTAGCCTGTCCATCAATCATATTTTCGAAAACAGTAGAATATTTTGATGATTGTGAATTGTCATTTTCTTCAGGGAGTAATGGGGTGGATGCCATTTCATTTCCTATCTTTGTCATGACTAATGACTGTGTAAATTGTGGCTTATTGTATTTTTTGTAATCACTTTCTGTTACAATCTTTTCTATGTCTTGCATAGTCGTAACTTCGTTCATGTTATATTTTTGCGTAGTTTCTGTGATTCGTGAATGTGTGTCTAATGGTATTTCAGTATAATTGTTGTTTAATTTTCTTTGATTGTCTGGTGTTTTAGTATTTTTATTGTCTAATGATGGTGTAGTAGCATTATTAGGATAATTGTTTTGAGGTGTAGGTGTACTTTCAACTTGCATGGTTTTTCTACTCTCGATTAGTTCAGACTCTGAAGTTGAACTATTATATTTATCGGCATTAGTAGCGGTAAAATACGATTCTGTTGTTTGACTTGTTTCAAATAAGCCATCAGTTTGAATATAATTTTTTATTTTTGTATGAGTTTCTACTATTTTGGCATCTGTAGTGAAATCACTTTTATTAGAATCTGTGACTGTAGGACCTGGTATTTTGCCTATGGTGGAAGAAGTTATATCATTAATATAATAATTACCAGGCGTGTTATCGTCTCTATAAACATTTATGCTGGCTTCTGTCATAGAACTAGGTAAGTAAGTATTATCAGAATTACTAGTTTCGATACTTAAATCAGATGTAATTTTTTTATCAACTGATTCATTTAGTGTTGTGTCCTTCAATGTCAATTTAGTTGTAATATCAGACAAAGTCATATCAAGTCTGTCAGTCGTGAAAGTAGTGTCTGTTGTGGTTTTGGACATTATTCCCATACTGGTGGCGGTATTATCTTCGCCTATGGTGGAAGAAGTTATATCTTCAATGATAATAGTAGGCGTGTTCTCGTCTTCATAATAATTTGAGCTGGCTTCTGTCATAGAATTAGAAAAGTAAGTAGTATCAAAATTACCGGTTTCGTAATTTAAATAAGATGTCACTTTTTTGTCATCTGATTCATTTAGTGTTGTGTCCGTCAATGTTAATTTAGTTGTAATATCAGACAAAGTCATATCAAGTATGTCAGTCGTGAAAGTAGTCTGTGTTGTGGTTTCACCCATTCTTCCCGTACCGGTGGCGGTAATATCGGAGTTTGTTTCGGTTAGTAGGACATTTTTAGGTTGATCATCTGTTAATAGGAATGTAACAACAAAAATGTTAATTATTATAAAAACTCGTAAGATATGTGTAGTTTCATAAATTGAACATTTAAAAAGTCAAAGTAATTGATAATTTTATAACTGATTGTTATCATAACGGCTCGGTAAGTTATGGATGAAATTGTACAGGAAAATTTCTGCAAGGAAGAAGTAACACAAAGTAGTAGAAAAACGTGTTAAATTTAACCAAAGCCACGGGAAGAAAATAGGAAGAGTATTAAGCCTAGAAGATATTTTTTTAATATTTTCCTTTATTTGGAAAGTTGTATATTGTTTTTTTCCGCGGAAATAAGAGCACACAATTTTGCTAAAATTTTAAGCAAAACAGAATAAGATGCGTATCCTACAAAACTCACACTGTCCCAACGTGCTTATTTTAGATAGTAAATAAATATAAAAATATGACATGTTATTTTTCGGGTCTGCCGTGATACAGTAGCCAGTATTTTGTGGCGTTTTATCGGACAAATGGTAGATATGCTAGATGTATAGCAATAACCAGTTCATCTGGAGTTAGTTTTGCTATTCACAAATAAGTAACATTTTTGTCGCAGACTTGCTCGTATCGGAGTCTGCGATGCGTCAATAATGTGATAGTATTTGGCATCTATATTTGTATAGTATAGTTTATTAAATGCAGTCCTGTACCTATAAATTTTGTTTTAAAAATATTATTTATATTAATATCACAGTAAAATAGCTTTATATTAAACATTAGGTAATTATGTCCATTTAATATAATTATTTTGCAATATAAATAGCAATTTACTTACTTTCCATGCAAGCTCCTGAGAATGGATCACACGGTACTCCAGGACGACAATGAGCACAGTTTGTAGAGGGCTGGTCTTCTAAAATAAATAAGAAGAAAATATTTAATGAAAATGAAATAAAATAAATATAATGTTTGTTAACACTAGGTTACAAGATAGTAGTCAAATTGTTAAGTTTAAACAAACTCGTTTAACTAAACTTACTTGAAATGCATACGCATCCATCACAGTACGTGTTCGGATGTCTTGCACAGTCTGAGGAAGTCTGACACTGGCACACTAGAACAAGAATATGTAACATAAATATATAATAGTTACTTAACTTATATATCAAATATCTGAGTTGCTTCGTATTGTTGGCCAGTGCTTTTCAGAATAGATGATTAGTAAATTGCAGTTAAATGTAAACTTAGAACTTAGGAGAAATTTTATATAATATTTTAAATTAGAAGACTTAAGAGAAATAAATAGTAATAATAATAATGAAACGTACCCTTGGAGCACACAGGCTGGTGGTTGATGACGGCGCAGTGCTGTCCGGGCGCGCACGGGCCGCCGCGCGCGCACGGGTCAGCGCAATGACCGTTCATACACGCCAGCCCCAGTGCACATTGCTCGTGACCACCGCATTCTGCAGCTGTACACATCCAAATAATTTATTATAACCAAGCACATTTATACACAATATTCTTCATCGTAAAATCACCTGCTAATCTATCTATTAATTCCTTTAAGTGTAATTGTAATATCTGATGATTCTGCATTTTCTTGGACAAAATGATACTGCAGTGGAAATTATCATCATTTTTTTTCCTTCACATTACTAATATTGACTCGATAATGAAATAATCTATCTAAATATCGATCTTCGTCACTACATTTATTGGATAACTCGATAGTTAAATAATCTATCTAAATATCGATCTTCGTCACCACATTTATTGGATAATTTATGCATAGTAACAAATAGTTGTTGCCCTTCTCTACATAAAAGCCTGAATCAAGAAAATGTCTAACTTGTCGACTTTGTATCGACAGATGCAATAAAAATACATTGATAATATATAGAAATAGAACATTCAATAATATACTTACTAGGTATACAATAATAGTGCTACAGTTAACAATATTGCAACTTCGAACAGACAAAGAGTTTAATCTTCAAATTTAATAAAATTACAAGTTATATGTACATCATTTATTGATGCATTCATAAAAATATTAGAAACATAAGAAAGGCATTATAGGTTTTTAGTATTGCAAACTCTGTCTCGTGGTTTTTTGTTGCATTTCGTATTAATGCCAAAAGCGTTAAAGCATTAGAAGTAATAAGATACGCAGCGTACCCACCACCAAATGAACCAGTGAAGTTATAATATATTAGATGTAATTATTATATCTGTACACAATAATAAAATTCATATACCATGCTTGAAATCTACCTGATGCAGAAGGAGTTCAACTGTGGAGAAATATATATATGAACATGCCAGATACAAAAGAAAGACAGAAAGGGGCTGCATGAAGACATAAAGTAGAGAATATCACATCCTGTAATAATGAAGAACAAAAACAGATTATTCAATCTTGTCTAAGTCGCTAAAAAGATTCTAATACACTAATAAAACTTTTCGTTCACTCAAATTACCTTTAACACAGCCGTGTCTCTCATCGTGTGTGAATCCATTCGGACAAAACTTGCAAACTGGGTGGTGATCTTCGACTGAACAAGGCGCACCACCACAGGCGTCTTTGCAAGGATCTTTGCATTGGAAGTCCCTGCACGCCAAGTTGCTGGGGCATCCGTTATCTCTCAAGCATATCGAAACCGTCGGGTGGCAATCTTCTACGCACACACACAACGCCCGGTGTTCAACCACTTCACATTGCTTGCCTTTCGGACACATCGGATCTCTTGACGCCAGGCAAGGATTCACACACTTGGAATTTCGACAAGCCGCGTTCGATGGGCACTGTTCGTCTCTTGTGCACTCTGCGTGTTCCGGAGCACAGGTCAACTCTCCTCTCTCATTCAATGCGAAGCCGTTACGACATACACAAACGGGCTTATGATCTCGCACTTCACATTTCTGGTTACGTCGACACAGGTGGTGAGCGAGGCAAGGGTTGCGGCACTCGTTGGTATCGAGGTCGCAAGCCAGCTTAGAGGGGCACGGTTTTGTTTGGGAGCAGGCGAAGGTGAAGTTGTGGTCGCCGGTGGGTTTACAGGCTGGGTCGGGGCGGCAGGCAAGCCGCGGCTGCCCCACGTGGCACTGCGGGCAGACGCAGTGCGCGCGGTGCATCAGCGGCGTGCACAGCGCGTCCTCGCCGCATACTCCGCGCACCGTGCACGGGTCCACGCAGTGCAAACTCAGGCACGCCTGATCCATCGCGCAATCCTTGTCACTGGTGCATTCGATACCTAGGAAGATTTGAAAGAAGAAAGCGGAGTCGAAAGAGCGGTGCCTTCAGCCGCGAAGAGGAAACTTTCTCACGAGACAGTGCATGCTTTTTGAAACTGACAGTTTATGACCAGAGATATGTATATAACGGTTTATAATACAAGCGGTATGTACATGAAGCCGAACAAAATGTTACTGACGGTTTGATAACTTAAGCACGAACGGTGAGAATGCTTCCACTAATTATAATTCAATGCAAAAAGAGACATTAAAAAGTTCATTTGATTGTGACAGTAATATTTAAATGGATAGTCTCTATTACTGAACCGAAATTTCCTTGGTGCTGTTCTAGGTTTCAAAAACCTTGTGAATCATAATTTAATGATAGCGATGATTATATATCAACTATTTGTAATGATATAATATTGACACCCAATACAAACCTACCTATGTTGATGACAGAATACCAACCAAAGGCTACTATTACCTCTAAAATTTACAAATACCATGAGAAAGTCCTTAATTATAATACACATTTTTTAAATTCCCTTGGTATATATCGTAAAAGTATTTTTTGACTTGGAAATATGTGCATTTTTTTACACGGTGTCAAGACATATTGAAACAAAATACTCACTAGTATGACATTCAATATCAGCATCACCTTCAGTTCCGGGAATACAACGACACACAAACTCTGCTCCTTCTCTTAAGCATTCTCCATTTTTGCCACAACCTTTTGTCCGACAATCAATAACGCTTCGTTCTTGAACACCTGAAATTAAGTTTATTTATATTATAGTTTACTTCGGCTTGTTATCCAAATAAAACTATTTGTTTTGCATAGATAATAATGATAAACAGGCCTCACAGCTCAATTGGTAGTAACTATGCCTTCTGCGCTGTAGATCGCGGGTTCGATTCCCACCCAGGACAAACATTTGTGTGACGAATATAAATGTTTGTTCTGTGTCTGGGTGTCAATATGTATTATTATGTATATATTTACAAAAAAAAAGTATATAAGTATTATACCAGTTGTCTGGTTTCCATGATACAAGCTATGCTTAGCTTACTTTGGGGCTAGATGGCGCTGTGTGAAATTTCCACCAATATTTATAAAAAAGAATGTAGTACTTACATTCAATATTGGGATCGCCGTTGGGATAGTTTCGTGGACAGTAACATTGTGCTTCACCATTGATACCAATTTGACATTGTGCGTTATTACCGCATGTTTTGTAAGCGCAGCGTTCCATATTACCACAGAAACATTGCTTTTGTGGATTTCCAGCACAGTTAGGAGCGCAAGTGCATTCGTAACTACCATCATCCAAATCTCGGCAGCGAGCGTTTACTCCGCAAGGATTGCGCAAACAACTGCCCGCTGCTGGTTTAGAACATTCCACTTTAGGATTCCCAACATAGTCCGGTGGACATGAACACTGAGCAGTTCTTTGTATCGAACGACAGATTGCATTAACACCACAAGCTCCCAAACAAACGTTTTTGCATTTTCTTTCAGTAGAACATGCTTCATCTGCACCGCAGTCTTCATTTTGCAAACATTCATATGAAACGCATTCTTTTAACGGATCTCCAGAATAACCACTGGGACAATTACAAACCGCTCTGTGTCTTGTGGCCAAGCATTTCGCATTCTTTCCACAAGAATTTTCGTTACAAACTCTAGTGCATAATTTCGAAGAACACAGCATATCATCACCGCAATCTCTGTCTGTATTACATCCGGGAATACAAACGCCTTGACGACACAGCTGTCTTTCGGGGCATTTGTTTCTCGCTGAACATGTAGCTCTGCACCCTCCGTTGAAACATTTTTCTCCGCAAGAACAATCTGAATTGTCTTCGCAATTTGAAGTGCAATATCCACTATCGTCACAGGGACAGAATCCATCACACAGTAATTTCTTTTTTTTACACTCAACGAGCGCATTGCCTGTGTAATTACCAGAGCAGCTACACTGAGCTCTGTGATTTTGTACTTGGCATTCAGAGCAAATTCCACATATTCCATTTTGGCTGCAAGGATCTGCGGATATAATAAGGTTTTTTTTTATTCTAGTACTTTCAAATATTTCAAATGATGAAGGTTACGACTGAACCACATAATATTTGAGAGTAACACCATAAATACCTTTGCACTGTCCCCGAAGACACGCTTGACTCGCATCGCAGGCAGTATCGTCTCGGCACCCTTGTTTGCAAATTCTATTCTCACAAATATGTCCATCGTTGCATGCGTCGTCACTATTGCATACTACTCTGCATATACCTCGTATGCATTTTTCATTTGATAGACATACGTTATCGCTGAAATTTTAAAAATGAGTGTAATTATATATTCAGACCTATTTGCAGCCCCGATAGACGTAAGCATGCCCAAAATTGGCCCAAAAAGTTAAATAAATTTTTCTGGAACCCAATCGCAGCGGGAGTATTTTGTAGGTATATAATTTTACGTTACTGCGTACTTTTAACATAGTTTCTGTAGGTAAAATGTGATTTAGTGTCACCGTCTAATGTTTTATTAACAGTTATATCCATTCAAAGTTGCATAGAAGAGATCACTCTTGGTCATAATGTCGCCCACTGTGCCTATTATAAAAGTTATAATATCTTGGCAATTATTATTTTTTGGTTTTGGAGTGTAATAAAGAGCTTCTATCTATAATTATATTTAAACCATCTAATGTACTCAAACACTAACAACAAACTTCATTAAAAATTGGTTCAGCGGTTTAGAAGGAGTAAATAATAAATAATTACAGTTTTATTTACCTTCTACATGACGGATGGCACGTGTCACCGTAGCAATTGAATCCGTCGGGACAGTTTTTATTTGGATCACAGGGAGAAGTTGTCCTCCTGCATACGATTTTAGCATTTCCGACTAAGGACGGCGGACATTTACATAACGGGCGATGGTCTTTAGTCGCGCAAAGTGCGTTAGCACCACAAGTGGCCGGCTCAGTGCATGGATCTACACACTGTCCCGATATACAAGCGAGGTCGTTCGGACAATGCGAGTGCGATCTACATCCTGTGACACAGATTCGTCCATCGCAAACTTCATCATCGGAACAATGGTCGTCGGCGGTACAAGCATACCGGCACACTCCCGAATCACATCGTTCTCCTTGTAAGCAATCGGAGCCGTCCACGGTGCATGCCGGCCTGCATCGGTCATCTTCGCACTTCCATCCTTCGGTACAATCCGTGTGCATCTTGCAGGTCTGAGACGGAGTTCGAACGCAACCAATATTTGGTGTAGGATTTGCTATTAGACTCTCGACGCAGGAACAAACTGCTTTTCTTTCCGCTACCGTACATTGTGCGTTTGGTCCGCAAGGATTAACACCAACAGCACATGGGTTTTGGCAAACGTTATTTTTACATAGCTCTTCTGGTCCACAATCTTCATCATGTCTGCAGCCGTATTGACAGATGTTTTCTAAGCAAATATGACCCAAGAAGCAGTCGTTATCAACACGACAAGTCACTGAAAGGAAAAGTAATCGATAAAGGCATTTGTAGTATAATATTGTTAACAATTACATGAAAAATTAAAAGTTAGGATTACGGTTACTTTTCACTAGTCCAACAGTAACTACGATTCAAAAAGAAACCTTATCATGTTAATGCAAGTCAAATTTTAGTAAATGAGCCATACGACGTCACCTATACTCAAAATTTATACACAACTTACAGTAACAAGCTCCATTAGAACATCGTTCATTCATAGCACAGTTCTCGTCGGCGTTACATTTTGGGACACACATTGAATCTTGACACCCGTATCCATCTTCACATTCACCAGCTGCACCGCATAATCGAGGCACTAAAGCAAAAGCAAAAATATTACATTTATATGAAATATTCCCTTAAGTTCTGGGTGCTTGGCAGCTGATTTTCAACTTGAAGTGGAAGCCAGCTAGTTGTTAGTGCTAATGCTAGGCGTTAGTGCATATGGCCGCATCTGCACTAACACCGCGCTATGGTTTCTTCACGAAATTTTCTTTTAAAGGAAGTTGGACCTCATTGCAGTATTCGACGACATACAAGATTTTAAATTTGACGTCACTGTCAAGTGAATCGTCATCCTACAAATAGTTAATGTGATGTGACGATAAGTTCTGCCAAGACTTTCTGTTACTCATTATCAAACTTTTTCAGATAATCAATGATGAGTTATTTATTTGACCAACTATATTAGGTTCATACCATAGCTATACTTTGTAAAATTTCAATAAATATGTAAACAAACAATTACTTACTTCTTACACATTCCATGTCTTGGTTTCCCGTGAAGCTTTGTGGGCAGCTACATTGCAGCACATGATTTTCTGTGCGACATAATGCGTTAATTCCGCAAGCTTTTTCCATTTTGCAAGGATTGATGCAACGTCCATTATAGCATTTCTCATTAGATTCACATTCTTCGTCAACAAGACAAACCCCTGAAATAATTATTAAGTTAAATTGACGAATCTTATAAAGACAATAGATACGTATTAGAAAATGTAGATATTATTTACCTTTGCAGACGTTTTTGTGGCAATATTGATCTCTAGAGCAATCTTTTTTATTTGAACATGATTTTTCTTGAAGTTTACATCCAATCTCATCATTTGCGTTTCCAACGTATCCCGATTTACATTTACACTGGCCAGTGTGTCTTGCAGCTACACAGTCAGCATTAGCGCCACATTTTATATCACTGCAGGCATCTATAAAAAGCGGTATAATGGGTACGATGTTTTTTTATATTTTATAAATTTTATAAAGATAGTTAGTTTTGGGAAAACTATAAGAAAACTTATTTTAAACGACTTCACGTCAAAGGCTTGGCAATCAATACTTTCAATTTCGGAGAGTTTACCATATTTGTTATCGAAAAAGAAGTACATAACCGACACCATACTTTACTATGAATTGTATATTTCTTTAAAAACATCATCAAGTTAATGTCAAAAAAGTATGTCTCACTTAGGGTTTATTATCTACCTTGATAAATTTTTTACCTGTGCATTTTCTTATTCCATTTACAACTGTACAACGAGCTACTGATGGACAGTCTCTATTGTATCGACATTCCTGAGCTTTGCGACATCCTTCTTCATAAGGATCACCAACTGTTTCTGTGGGGCAGCTACACAATGCACGATCCCTCATGTTTTTACATTCAGCTCCGTTGCCACATGGATTAGATTCACACCAGTTTATTTCAACACAACGTTTAAGAGGATTTCCTGTATATCCCGGTTGACAATAACAAACATGCTTATGTTTCTCTGATGAGCAAACAGTGTTTTCACCACAGTTGTTCCCAACCAAGCATGCAATTTTGCACATGTTCGATTCACACAATTTGTCATCCGAACAATCTGCATCTACGTCACAGTCTTTTCGTTTGCAGCCTTGAATTGGGTCTCCAAAGAATCCTTCAGCGCAAGAACAAGTAGGCTGATGATTTCTTCCAATGCAAGTAGCCTGCCTTCCACAAGGCTGTCTCTCACAAACTTTAACACATTGCGGTAGACCCTTTCTACTGACTGAACATTTTTCATCACCACCACAATCGTCATCGGTAGTACATTGAACCTCTTTTGTGCAAATTCTATTGAGACAGAACTGGAAATCAGGACATGTACTATTTGAATTGCAAGGTATTCGACAAGTACCTTTAATGCAAATTTGGTCACCCAAACAATCTCTTGCATTTTGACAAATTCCTGAAATGGAAACATTTAGTTAATATACAACCTAAATTATTAAGAATTACTGTTTTTTTCTTTAACTATCCTTACCGACACATAAGCTGTCAACGCATCTCGTTCCCGAAGAGCAACTGCTATCATCAGTACAATACTGAATCGGTACACATCCAAGTACTGGATCACCGGTATATCCAGATGCACAAGAGCAATGCCCTATGTGGTTTTTAGATAAACATTCAGCATATTTCCCACAAGCGCGAGGAATATCGCAGGGGTTCTTGCATTTGTAATTTACACAAGCTTCTTCAGTTGAACAATCGGCATCGGTGGTACATTCATACTTAACGCATTTTTTATACGGATCACCTTGACTATCTAGCGGACACTCACAAGTCGGAGTATGCTTCGATACGATACATTCAGCGTTTTCGCCACATGGTGACATTTTTTCACAAGGATTAACGCAATTATTATTATTACATTTGGTTTTGTCGGAACAGTCGTCATCTGAGAAACAGTGTCCAGGTAATCTACAATTACCACTTTTAGCATCCAAGACGGTGCCATTGGTACAGCTACATGAATATGATCCTGCATTGTTTACGCATTTCGCATTAAGAGGACATGGATTGTTTAAGCATTCATCTATGTCATCGCACTTATTGTTAATTAGTTCATAGCCTTGAGCACATGTGCAAATTGTCTTATGATTTTCGATTTTACAAGTTCCACCTTCGCACGCAGATTCTTCGCATTTATCTACAATAAATAAAATACTCGATTATTGTGTGTATGCATTTGTCTAAATGCCCAAGCAAGCCTTTTATTTCCCTGTTACAGGAACACAGGCCACTGAGGTTATACCTATATTTTTAAAGTGAACAAAAATATTATATTGATAATTTACCTGTACATTTGTTGCTTTGAGTATTGCAATATTTGTCGCCAGAACAATCAGAGTCATCCACACATTCCACTTTGAAGCATCCGATATCCATATCAAATGGGTTTCCAAGATTGCCTTTTTCACAAGCACAGGTAACTCTGTGCTTTATGACTGAGCAGATGGCGTTTGATCCGCATGTTTTACTCTGACAAGGATTTGAGCATTTGCCTCTCATACATGCAAGTGAATCGTCACATTGATAATCACTCCTACATTGGTTAGGTAATAAACAACCGCTTATATAAGGATCGCCGACTGCTCCAACTGGGCAAACACATTTGAATGATCCAGGAGTGTCGACACACTGTGCAGATGGATGACATGAATTATTTATACACTCATCGATGTTCACGCATTCATCGTCGTTTAATTCAAATCCTGATGTGCATTGGCAAACTGATGCTTTGCAGAATTGATTGTTTAGACAGTCAGAATCAATTTTACAACCCGGAACACACAGTCCAGAACTGCAATGTTCGCCGTGTAAGCAGTTACTGCTTGAATGGCAAATCTTGTGACATTTGTTATCACTACATTTTTCACCTATGGCACATCCCGAGTTATCTCTACACGGTACTTGACACAGTAAACCAATACACATATGGTCAGGTGGACAATCTGATGTCCTCACGCATGAACTTGGCTTTCTTACGCACCCCTGTTGCGGAGTGGGGGTTCCTTGGAAACCCAAAGGACACTCACATTTTGTACTGTGGTTAAGTCTTGAACAAATTGCATTTGGCCCACATACTCTTGTTGATGAACATGGATTTACACACCTATTATTTACACAAGATTCTTCGCGAGGGCATTCCTCATTGCTCCTGCATCCGATCAGACATTGACTACCTACACAAGCTTCTCCTATTCCGCATTGCGAGTGTTTGCTGCACTGAGTTATGCACAAATTTTGCGAACAAACGTCACCAAGATCACACTGGCTAGAATTTCTACAAGCAGTGAAACATTGGCCATTGGAGCAAACATCTCCACCGCAGTCAAGCTCGTTCGTGCAAGTCAGTAACTTTTTCTTACATGCATTGGCATTAAAGTTTTCATAACCATCGGGGCACATACAAATTGGCTTTCTGTTCACGACTTTGCATAATGAGTTGATCCCGCATGCGCCCTCACAAGGATTTACGCAGCGACCTTCAACACATGCCGCTTCAAGTGGACAATCTTGGTCGCCATTCAAGCATTCAGATTGTTTGTTACAGCCAGTTCTTTTAGGATCACCAACGAATCCGGCAGGGCATCTACACACGTAAGATGATAGCCTCGGTTCACATATAGCCGATGGATGACACGGATTTGGATTACAGGTTTCAATTTTTTTACAACCAACTTCAGGTACAGGATCGGATTTGTAACCACTGGGACATTGACAAATTGTTTTGTGATTTTCTGCAATGCAAACCGCGTTTTCGCCACAAGAATCTTCCATACAGACGTTAGCACAGGTGTGAGTCAAGCGGTTGCATAATTCATGAGATAAGCAGTCATCATTGTAAATACAAGGAACTGATTGACACCCTTTCTTCAGATCATCAGGATTTCCGGTGTATGGTCCCGAAGGACACTGGCATTTCGGTGCATGGTTATTTGTGACACATATAGCGTTCGGGCCGCAAGTAATCTGTTGACAAGCTGACACACATTTGTTCAAATCCCCGATGGTCTTACATGTTTCACTTTCCCGACATTGTGCGTCATCAGTACATTGATTTTTATTGATTGCAATACAACCATCGCGATCATTTGGGTTACCGACAAATCCGGGCAAACATTCACATCGACTTTTATGTCTTTTCGATACACATCTGGAATTTTGAGGACATGTAAATAATGAACAACTATCTTCACATTTTTGGACTCCTAAAACATCTTTTAGACAAGATTCATTATCTTCACAATCATTGTTGTTTCTACAGTTGGGGGTCGATGGCTGTTCACAAGTGGAACTGACGGGGTTCCAAAGAAAACCATCTTTACAGTCGCAACGTGCGCTGTTATCTACGACTCTACATATTTCATTAGCGCTACAAGCTATGGTAGAACATAAATCAAGGCACTTTCTTGAAGCTCCTTCAGTTTCTACGCACACTTGAGAAATGAGACAATCACTATTCTCGTGACATTCTGCTTCAGTGGGATCTCTTTGTTGCAAATGACATCCGGTTTTAACATCGATTGGGTTTCCGACATATCCCTCGGCACAAATGCAATGCGCCTGGTGGTTAGCACCAATACACAGAGAATTCGGACCACACTGCAGTTTACTACAAGAATCCACACATTTTCTGGTTATTTTTGCTACTTGGAAACAAATTTCAGAATCTTTACAGTCACCATCTACCATACATTTGTTGTCAGGAATACAGCCACGTTGCAAATGATTCGGGTCGCCGCTGTATCCGGGAAGGCAGTGGCATGTTCCATCTTCACAGATAGATTGTGGACCACACATCTTTGTATGACACACGTCTACACATTTAGACTTTTCACAAATATAGCCGTCAGGGCATGTTGCATTGTGTGAGCACGTACAAATACTGCCATCTGTGCATTTCGATATGGCAATCTGAGAGCACAGTTCATATGGATTTCCTACGTAACGACTCTTGCATATGCAACTAAAGCTCCCAGGAGTGTTTATACAGATTGCATTTTCGGCGCAGGGTTTACTGCCGCACTCGTCTATGTCAGTGCATTGTATGTTTGGATTCCCTAAATAGCCCGGAGGACATAAACATTCTACATGAGATTTTGTTTGTTGACACACAGCGTTAAGACCGCACGAAGCTTTAGCGCACGTGATTTGTCTGCGAGGAAGGCATTTAACGTAAGGGTTGCCTGTGTATCCTTTATTACATTTGCATGCATTGTTTTGGCCGTATACACAGTGAGCGTTTTCGACGCAATCTGGGTCACACGCTGGCGGAGAAACAGCTGCAACAAAACAAATATTATATATTTTCCTGAACGAAATAGTCGCAAGTGCCGCCTTAGTTTAAGTAAAAATATACTTACGAGGCATGCACAGTAAGTCGGGATTTCCAACGAAAAATGCATTACAAACACATTTCCCGGTACTTTGGTCGCAAGACGCACCGACACCACATACGATTCCTTCGCAACGCTGCCGGCATCTTCCTGCCACACAAGTCAACGGTTCTTCACATGGTATACCCGGTCCGCATATGTCTCTCCTGCAAGCACCACCCGGGAACGGGTTTCCCACCATTCCTTCCGGGCATACGCATGTCGGACCGGTTTTTGATATTATACACTGAGCGCCGAGAGCACATGAATAATTGTCGCATCCTGAAATTAATTAAAAAGTAATTTTAGCAACTGCCGAGTACTTTTGTTGCTTTGTGCAAAATACGAGTAGTTCGTGCGTTTTAAAGACAACTTTGTAAACTTTTTTTGATTGCACAACGCTGCAGATCAACGGGTAAATGCATCCCGTCATTTTCTTTACAATTTTATATATTACTAGCTGTTGCCCGTGACTTCGTCCGCGTTGAATTCGGTTTTATCACGCACCCCTATTTTACCCCTCGGAAAAGTAGCCAAAGTTACTCCTTGTTACATCAGCTATCTGCCAGTGAAAGTCCCCGTCAAAATCGGTCCAGCTATATCAGAGATTAGCCAGAACAAACAGACAGACAGACAGACAAAGACAAATTTTTTAAGAAATGTTGTTTTGGTATATGTACCGTGTATACATCAATATGCACTTAGTAAAAATCGGTTATTTTAATATTAGAAACAGACACTCCAATTTAATTTATTTGTATAGATAAATCGTATGCTGTAACGCGCATACCAACTCGTCTTGTTCCGCGTTGCAACCCAAAGCAAGCAATCCATAGAGACTACGTATCTTAGAAATTTTATTTAAAAAACAATATGACTAGATTATTTACCTGAAATGCATTTTCCGCCTTCTGGTTTGGTGTAACCAGGATTGCAACGGCACCAAGCTGCATGATTATCGACTTCACAAAATGCATTAGGTCCGCAAGAAATGCTGCCACAGGGGGACGAGCAAGTGCGATTCAGACAGGCAAGGGTATTCGGACATTCGTTGTCTGAGCTGCATAAAAATTTTTGCGAAGGTGTTTCATCGACGGTACCTAATAAAAGCATAAAATATTAACATTAACTTAAACTTAAATATTGCTGTTGAAGAGTATGAAATTAAATATATAAATTGACATTACGTACATCCAGTTTTGTATGGATCTCCAACCATAGTCGGAGGACAGTCACATTGGTAGCCTTCTTTTTTATCGTGACAAATAGCACCGAAGGCGCACGGAGCACTGTGACACTCGTTTCTATTGGTGCATCCGGTATAAGGGTCTCCTTCATAGCCTGTCATGCACATACATCTCGGGGGATCGCTCGGTGTGCATTTTGCGTTGATACCACAAGTGAATCGTTCACACGGGCTTTTGCATTTTTGTCCATCAGAAACATCGAGATAAAATGGAGGAGGGCACACACATTTCCCAGGCTGTATACATTTTTCATTTGGAAAACAATCAGAGTCACTTATACACCGCTTTTGGTTCAACGAACAATGACCAGACATAGGATCTTTACCGTAGCCAGCTGGACATTTGCAAATATAAGATCCTGGCGTGTTAATACACTCGGCTCCAAATCCACAAACAGGTTGTCCGGCTGTGCATTCGTTGATATCCTCACAGGCGCCGTCCACGGATTGCGAGTATCCAGCGGGACACGCGCAGTAGCTGACTCCATCTGATATGATGATACATTCCGCACCCTTACCACATTTGTTATCTTTACTGCACCCGGAGAGTACACAGTTTCCATCTACCACTTTGTATGGAGGGTGGCATTGGCAGTTGATATCATCACAAATCTCGCAATAGTTGTAAGGATTACCGCTGTAATCATTGGGACACTTGCATTCGTAACTACCTGGCAAATTCTTGCATATTGCGTTTAGACCGCAAGGTGAACGTCCGTGCTGTGTGCATTCATTGATATCTTCACATAGCCCAGTTTCTTTGCTACGAGAAAAACCTTGAGAACAGATGCAAACGTTTTCTCCTTCATGTAATACGCATTGTTCACCTTGACGGCATGGACTGGCTTCACTACATTCACTTGGTATTTTTCCAGGAATGCAACCGTCCAAATACGGGTCTCCACTAAAACTGCCGGGACACTCACATTGGAAATGTCCCGGTAAGTTTTTACATACTGCTCCAATGCTGCAAGGGTTGTCGTTGCATTCATTTATATCCTGACACCCACTAGAAGACATTGGTTCTCCTGTAAATCCACTTCGACATGTGCACTGAGCAATTAGGCCATTAATAAGACATTCCGCATTATTTCCACATTGTAAAGTTTCACAAGGATCTGAAAAAACATAATCACTCCGGTTAGATGGGACTGCACACAGTAAATTGATCTATACAAATAATATAAGACACGAAGAGAAAGTCGTATGTACTATTAGGCGTACGTAAACAGAGGTACTTACGACGACATTCGTTGCCAATATTTGGTTCCGGACATAAACATCTCGCTGTGGGGTCACATAAAGCATTTCCAGGGCAGTCATTATCGCCTTTGCAGGATAAGACTTCAATGCACCTTATTCTGGCGTCTGGGTCTGGTATGGTGCTCTCGGGGCATTCACAATGAAATGATCCTTCCTTGTTTATACATTCTGCTCCGACGCCACACGAACCTTCCACTTGACACTCGTCAATATCCGAACATTGCTTATAAGCGTCCCCCGTGTAGCCTTCAGGGCAGTGACATGCGAAACTTCCAAGAGTGTTAGTGCATCTCGCATATGTGCCACAACGACCCACTGGTCCCAAGGCCGAATCACATTCATTAATATCGATACATCCCGCTGCGATATCAGTTGGGTCGAAAGTCCAACCTTCTTCGCAAACGCAGTATGCATCAGATCCATCAGGTTTACAGTAGGAGTGTTCGCCGCATTTGACATCTTCGCAAGGAGCACGGCACGCGACTCGCGGTGGGTTCCCTACAAATCCAGGGATGCATTCGCAGTTGAATCCACCCAAGCTGTTTACACACATCGTGTTTTCTCCACAAATAGTTTTATTTCTCATACATTCGTCCACATCGACGCAAATAGATCCCTTGGCGTCAAATCCATCTTTACAGAAACACTGATTTTCAATACATTCTGCATTGTTCGTACAATCGAAATTCGATTTACACAGAGTGTTTACATCAACCTGAAAATGAACCAAATTAGAATTGTTGGGACCTTTTTAAAATATAAACATAAAGGTTTTAGTATAGCTAACCTGTTCACAGGCGATATGCGGTTTTGGATTGGCTCTATATCCTTGAGGACATACGCAGTTATATCCAGGGTCAGCGTTTTCACAGATAGCGTGCGGACCACACGGCCGCTCCAAAGTCTCGCACTCGTTGAGATCGCGGCAGCCGCCCGGCTTTCGCGCATCTCCAGTGTACTCAGGTTTGCAAGAGCACACGTAGCTTCCCGGAGTGTTGGTACACAGCGAATGTGCGCTGCACACCGCTTCGCTACTCTTACACTCATCCACGTCTGGTGCAACAAACAACGCACGTCTAATTACAAGGCCAACCGGCTCACACACGAGCACCATACATACGCAGCAGGTACGCCAACAGCCACTACGAAGGAGTAGAGACAGACGACGGTACGCGAAGAGTTTGGAAACCGCCGGAGAACAAGAAATAGAAGGGAAAGACGAAGGCCAAAAAACGCAATTTCATCAGACAAGTAATAAGTCGATCAATACACATCGTTGAAGAAAAGAAGGATGCGTGTGAGTCCTTTGAAGATCCTTCGCTACAGAAACCTAGTTGAAAAACTTGATAACATTGTCTATAAATGTTTCATGATCAGTTATGTTAGTACAAGCGTGGCGCTACCGCGTCCTCGGACGGTAGTTTTCAGCGCGGGTCATTACACGCGATCGAGTTATTGTAAGTTACAGGAAAGCGTTAAACCACAATGGCGCAATGGATTAGTGAACACACCGGCCGGCTGGCGCGAACAACTCACCCTCGCATTGTACGTCCGGATCTCCGGTGAAACCTGGTGGACACGAGCAGCGGTAAGCGCCGGGTTGGTTTTCACAGAGAGCGCCGCGGCCGCAGGATGCGCGCGCGCACTCGTCGCGGTCGTGGCAGCCGACGCGCGGATCTCCCTCGAAGCCCGGCGGGCAGCTGCACTCGTACGCGCCTTCGATGTTCCGGCACACGGCGCCCGGACCGCAATTATCGCCGTTCGCACACTCGTCTATATCGACACACTAACAAATGACATGCGGATTAGTAATTGCTTTCATTTAGCAGTATTCAGTACGTACATTTCGTTTTAAAGTTATTTACCCCGTCGAATGGATTTCCCGTATATCCGGCTTGACATGCACAGGTGTAGTTTCCAGGGTAGTTCTGACAGATTGCATTCGAACCACAGGCGCCAGGGCGTCGACATTCATCAATATCTACAAGAAGATTACATATTATTGTTTAAATTTCGGCGTAAGCCGCATTTCACTTTACAGATTTGTTTGCAGTTTAATGTTTCATTTCATTTCATTGTATAATATCCATTCATGACGTCTATTATAGAGCCATTAATCAGATGACTTATTATAAATAAATATATAGTAAATTAATCATTTAATTTACTATATATTTATTCTGCCTATAGTCAACCAATGAATGAATTTACTTGTGATCTAAACTTGTGCTTGTCACAATTTCAGCTCGATAATAGTACGAAATAAGACTTTACCTCGACACTCTTCTTCGCCATCGCCCTCGAAGCCTCGATTGCATTTGCAGATAAAGTGAGCTGGTAGATTGCAACATTCAGCGTTTTGAACACAACGTGCCGCGACCGCTGGATTCGCACACTCATCAATATCTATACAAAAAATATAAATGATGTATTACTGATAGTTACGCAGAGGACAATCGAACATAAAAACCAGAATAGATACGTACCTCTGCAAGAGAAACCGTCACCTTCATATCCCGGGAAACACGAACATTGAAAACTACCGACCGTGTTTGTACAGTGGGCAAAAACATCGCATGGTCTGTCTTTGCATTCGTTTACATCTGAAAGGGGAAATAAAATATACACTTTTGAATAACACAGCTACCGGCAATGACGCGTGACAGTGACTGGCCTCGCAGCTCAGTTGGTTAGTAACCCCTACCTTCTGCGCTGTTCGTGGGTTCGATTCCCACTCAGGACAAACATGTGTGTGAGAAACATAGATGTTTGTTCTGTGTCTGGGTGTTAATATGTATTATATGTATGTATAAGTATTGTATCAGTTGTCTGGTTCCCATGACACAAGCTATGCTTAGCCTACTTTAGGGCTAGATGGCGCTGTGTGTAATGTCCACCATTATTATTATAACATATACAGCACGCACGGTACACGTACCTAGTTCCTGGCAGTTACAACCCCCGAAACCATCATTGCAATGGCACACTCCATTTAGACAAGCACCATTCACACATCTGGCGCCGTCCTCTTTGGTACAGTCATCTAAAATAGTGAACATACAAATTACCATTCTGTTGGGTTTATATATTTTTTATATTAATTATTAATTATGTAGAATTAACATACCTGTGCATTTTAACTCTAGCTTGAGCTCGTCGGATGCTTTATAACAGTCTGGCACACCGTCGCATAATTTTGATAATTCATACAGTTGCAATATTTGTGTAGATTCGTTTACTTGACAGCCAAAATAGCCGTCTTCTAAATTTAAGAAGAATACTTCTCGTTTTATCCCTAAACCTATCCCATATTGGCTTTGCGTCGCTACCTGTGAAGTAAATATTATTTCTTAACAACCTGGAATATAATATATTAAATAATATAATCAATTCAATTTATGATATGTAATATATTGGAAAATGCAATTTTTATATCATTTTGTACGATTTATATCTAGAACCATACAATATAATCTAGATAGTCCAGGCATTTATGACCTCCATATCGATTTTTGTCGTCAATTAGCAATATAAAGCAGGAAATACAATAATTACCTACTTTGTGACTGAATCGAAAGGTCGGGCAGTACTTTTAGGCATACACTACTTCTATCTTAAATAACCATCATTCAAGTACAAGTAATGTGTTAAAATACGAACCGTTCATCTTCTGCCATTTTATATAACAATAATAAAATAGAATCGAACTAGGTATATTCTATCCGTGAAAAAGGAATAATACTTAGCGGAAGTCCAAGTCAAATTATATTACGTGCGGAATATAAAATACCAGGAGATTGAAAGTCCTCGTGCGTATAAATCAACCAAGTCCATAAAACAAGACTTGAATTGAAATAAGTATACGGAGGGCACTTCCGCGTTCTATCTCTGCACTAAGACCAGTAGGCCCTAGGTAGTAAGGCCCTAGGATATTAGGTAGATTATTGACCAAGATTTAAAAATATCATCCCAATTTGGTCTTATTATTTATACTGCTGAAATTTTATTCTTCTTATTCATCAAGAACATTTTATACTAAATCTATTATTTATTTATTATGATTTTACTCTATCTATCTGTTCGAGTCACTGGTTCTCTCGAACCAGTGTGGTGAAAGGATTTTAAGTGCGTCTCAAAGAGGCTCTTTTCGTGCACTTGACACATGTCTTCGAATATTCAGTTCTAGGACATGTTGGTTTTCTCACGATTCCTTCGCCGTTTTGAGAACGTGGTACATATATTTTTCAATCGAAAAACTCATCGGGATTTGAACCGGCGACCTTTCGAAGGGTCAGTACCACTAGACCATTACGCTCGCCTGATGATTTTTATTGTGAATATGAAACGTAAAGTGTACCTACTTTGAATTACTTGGTGATATTCAGAAAAACATTTTCAAACCCTTCTGTGTATTCGCGTACCGATGTCTGTGATGCATTTATATTTTGATATTCTGAGTATAATAGTTGTACCAATTACTCACATGTGTCGTTGTAACTAGGAGAGTCCAAACCACGAGCGGTAGGTTGTCTATATACATCGTTTCTGTAACAAAAAAAAATTCATATTGTACAAGACTGTAATAAATAAAATAACAAACATTTCTCCCATCGCCATCTTACCACCCACACACAGAACAAACATCAATTCTCGACACACTGATGTTTGTCCTGGGTGGGAATCAAACCCACGACCTACAGGAGACCTCAGGAGTAAGTACCAAATGAGCTGTGAGGCCAGTCAAACTAAGAATACTCCTCATAAAAATCAACAAAAGTAAGGTTTTATTATGGACATTGCGGTCACATTGAAGTCTTGCTTTTGATATGCTTTTAATTTAACATCTGAGTGTCACATCTAAAGTTTGTCACATCTTGCAACAGTTTTTTCAACCAGCTAGACTTAATTGCGATAGCCTTACTATTGAAACTATATTTAGATAGCTACGTAATAAAGTAATTTTCTTTCTTCGCTTAAACGACACAATGCAGTTTTTATTAAATTTTGATTGAACCACTAACGGGAAGTGAAGGCCACTTCGAGGTTAGGTGTGAACGGTATTTTGATATTAATTGGACGTAAACGTCCAATTAATATCAAAATACCGTTCAAGTACAAACTATCCCTTAAATAATCAATAATTTGTAAACTATCCGAGGTATGTTCTGTCAGCGTAGTGGAATCATTTGGAAGTTGTGATGTCAAAGTCAAAAACTTTATTTCCATAGAATTCGTAAAGAAATAGCTTGGATACGTCAATAATATTCAAAACATAAGGTCACGCGTACTTATCGCTAAGTTTGACGCCTGTTCAAACCCTATCCTACCCTCCATGGGGAAGACTGTTCTTCCCCAAAAAACCCCTAAAGGAGGGCTTCCTTTTGTATGTACCTTGGGACCTCCTGTGCGTATTGTATACACGCTATTACTGTATGTATGTGCTTGTAAATTTTGTCACGAATAAAGTTGCCAAAATTATACATACTTATAATAACTCAATAAAATATTTCGATTTAGATAAATACTAATAGAGTCGAGGTAGCCTCTTCGCTCATATAAACGTGTATATTAATACATATGTTACTGTAACAAAATTGATGTTATATTCGTATTTCTTATTATCACAGAAATAACCTTGTTTTTTGAGAAAATAATTCCATATTTGGTACCTAATATTTATGATTAAGAGCAGTAGAACTCTCGCCAAGTTCGTCCGGGGAAGTAATGCCACCATGCTCATTTCTGCCGCTACGCATTCGCATTACCATGTTCCGAATGGTGTGGTTGTCGGTGAAATTACAGGCACATGAGACATTTCACCTCACGTCTCAGAGTTACGATGCGACTTGGGTCTTGTCGGACCTAGTAGGAGAGGACCAAAGTCGCATCAGTTGTTATGGGCAGAGGTTAACACTAGGTGGACCGTCGGCTCGTTCCGTAACTGTGTAAACAAATGCTCTTCTAAATAAGTCAGCAATCGTTTCATTTGACTCTATGTTTTCTGCAGAGCAATGCCCAAAGCTATATGAGGTATATCTTTGGGCATTATTTTTCTAAGTCCCTAGGATCAGTGGTTTAGGCTATGCGTTGTCTTTCAGTACTATGTAGATACGGTTCCAATACTTTTGTAAATTTTGCCCGCTGTAAATATTGTGATTTTATTATGTATTGTAAAGAAGTAGTATGCAAGTTGATAATACTGCACTTTACGTCCACGACGCGTGAATGTGCTTGTTAATGCCAATGATCGAGGCCTGTGTTATTGTTGTAGAAGTAAATTACCAACTGGCCTTACTTAACTTTCTGAATCCTATAGTACAAGCTATACTTAGTTTGGGGCTACATGGTGCTATGTCAAATGTCCATCAATATTTAATTATTATTAACAAATTTAACAATGAAACCTTTTTAGAGGCAGAATCTTATTTGAACCCGTCACCTAAACTTTTTATTGAATTTGATTATAAAACTTAACGCTTAGTTTTTCTTACGACTCCACGTAATTATTTACACGTATTATAATAAATAATAGATAAATTTACGAAAAATACATAATAATCAGGAAATCCTTATAATTTGTCTGAAACTGCCTGTATAAATTATTCATTTTCTTATTATTCACACTGAATAGGAATAAAATTAATTTATTTATGGGTATATTTTACTGTAATCATCAACTATTTTCGAGTGGACTATGTGAAACTACAGAAGCCTGCTCTTATAATAGGATGGTCCCATAATATAAGCGCTCAAGCACAAGAAAATCAAAGCAATTTATTACTATTGCTATAAAGAGAGAAGGGGCCAGGTTAATGATTTTTCAGGACAAATTTAGTAAATATCGTCATAAAATCTCTATTGTTTTAGTAGTATTTTTATTTTGAATAAATTAAGAAATTAAGGAACTAGTAAGATCCCCTCATAACATATTAAGTGACTACATCTGCCCTTAACAAAGGTAAATCAATTAGTCGAAAGTACGAAACTAAAAACATTAAATCCACAAAATTAATTTAGCTCAATCAATCTATACAAATAAATAAAATTTGAGTGTCTGTTTGTAATATTAAAATAACCGCTATTTACTAAGTGCATATGGATGTATACACAGTACATACCTATACCAAAACAACATTTTTTTTAATTTTTGTCTGTCTGTCTGTTTGTTTGTTTGTTCCGGCTAATCTCTGAAATGGCTGGACCAATTTTGGCGGGATTTTCACTGGCAGATAGCTGATGTAACATGGAGTAACTTAGGCTACTTTTCCGAGGGGTAAAATAGGGGTGCGCGATAAAACCGAATTCGTCGCGGGCAACGGCTAGTTTTAAGTAATTTTCGTGGAGCATCTTACCTTACGTCACAAAGTCACAAGTAGACATGTGGGTTTGCGCGTACGATTAAAGTATGAAATCGGGTGTAAAACGTCCGCAAATGCGCGAGTGCGGGACTCGCTTGCGCCATTCACTTTCACAGTATCACGCCGCATTCACTTGGCGTTTTGCGCACTGCTCATACGGAAAGTAGGCTGCAAACAATGCTAGAGCGATAGTTTCTCTCTTAAGAAATCATTCCCAATGGCAAACCGTGTCTCTTATCAGTATCCGACAGTCTGTCATGGTATTGTGACAAAGTTTTGTTGCTATTCCCACTCCTCTCACCACTCAGCATCACACGATACTTATAAATTGTTGCGTATAACACATGTACCCTTTATCCATTTCCTACGAATATTCATTTGCCTTGAGAAAATGTCACGATATTTATTTTTAAAAGCTTGTATTGATAAACATGTCTATCTCAGGATTGACCTTCGGATTGAAAGTCGAAAGACTACTACTGCCATTATATCAAGATATTACAGACGGTCACGCTAGTACGTTTTCAATTTTTGGCATAAAGGTCGAGTTTTTTTAAGTATTTTCATGGATATACAATTTTTTACATTGTAGTTTTCACAAATAAATATGTTGTAGAAAAAAGAACTTAAATTAAAGTTGAAAAAATAAACGGGTGTTGTGCGAAAGTCGGACGATTTCAATGTCAAATTGTTGAAAATGCATTTCATACATAGTATATATTATATTATTTAGATATTATGTGTTCTTTAAATTTAACAAAGATTATTTAGCCTTTCTATAATTGTTTAATTTAGATGCTCCTAGACAGTCTAAACTGCAATATCCACGCAGTCTAAGTTATCCACATAAATGGAAATTATGAAAATCGGTCCTGTAGTTTTATTTTTAAATTAAAATAACTAGAAAAAAAAACATCCAAGTGGTAACGAGAATTCGATTATATTAATTATTCGATTACTATCTATTTTGCGTCAACGCTTAGATACGTATATATACTACCTCGGGCGCATAAACCATATAATAATATTTCAAACATAAACATACTAATGATTGTAAACTAAAAATACAATTTTGACCTGAATTCTCATCTCATACACAGGGCTAATAATTAAAGATGAAAGGTGAAGGTAATAAAATTCCTTTGTGGCTTCGTTGTGCTATGCGAGTTGTACGTTAGCTAGAACTGGATATTGGAACGGACACTAAATTGCTTTGGTTCTATGATCGATAATAATCGATTGGAGTGAGTGGCGCATTGCCAACGGTACCAGTAGTACTGATAGCGGTACAGACCAACTGTTTCAATAGCGGGCGGGGTACCATTGCTGTTCCTTGTACGTAGCTAAACAACATACATTTCAGTGATATTATATAACTTGTTTTTTTTATATCAAACTATCTGTTGCCCGCGAGTTCGTCCGCGTGGAATTAGGTTTATCACGCACCCTTATTTTACCCCCTCGAAAAGGTAGCCTAAGTTACTCCTTGTTACATCAGCTAAGCACGAGCCGACGGCCCACCTGGTATTAGGTGGTAACCTCTGCCCATAACAACCGATGCGACTTGGGTCCTCCCCTACTATGTACGAGACCCAAGTCGCATCGTATGCGCCCGGAACTCTGAGACGTGTATGTGGGATGTCTCATGAGCCTGTAATTTCACCGGCAACCACACCTTTCAAACCGGAACACAGTAACGCGAATACGTTACTGCTAGGCGGCAGATATGGGCATGGTGGCAGTACTTCCCCGGAAGACTTTGGCGTGAGTTCTACTGCTCCTACCCTTCTTCTGCTTCTTTCTTCTTGGGAAACTCGCTATACTTATAATTTACCTATTTAAAAAACCTTGTGTTCGACATGTCGTTAATTAAGTTTTTGCAAACAAAGAACATGGAAATAATGAAGTCACTTGATATTCAAATGACCCAGATCCGGTTTTACCCGCAAATGTTGTGGTGTGTGGTGTCCACATAATTTGTTAGCACAGACATATCGAGGTTGTGAAAATAATTTTGCACAGAGAAGTTAACTGAAAAATTTACCTTATATGAATGTGCTTAGAATTCGCATTTAATATTATAACAGCTGAATATTAATATCACGTATAACTGTGTGTTTCAAACTGTTTTTAGCATTATATACAATTCATAGCAATACTGTATTTCAGTAAATTTTTCCGGCAACGATCGGATTATCACAGACTTCCGGTTTTCGTCTTCAAATACTTGAACATGAGAACGGATATGGGCTGATTGAGAAATGAGTTGCCATGGGAAATCTTACTTTAATATTATCACAGCATTAACTGAATCGTGTTATTTTCTGATATAACATAAATAGTATGTGGATTATATTTCAACACTAGCTGTGCCCGCGACTTCGTTCGCGTGGAATAGTGACTTTTCGGGCAGCATATTTTGAATAACTGAATCCTTATGGCAGCGGCGCGCTGGCTCTCAGCGCGCTTTATATAGCCACGGACGCTCAGGCGCGAGGCGTGTAGTACGTACTCTGTACGTTAAAAATGTTCGCCGTGATTCTTTAAATTGACATAACTTTTTTATTTATGAACCGATTGACATGAAATAAACACTAAATATTAAGTGAAGCTTACTACAATATATTAGTGAAAACCGTATCTAAATCGAATAAGCCGTTTCTGATATTAGCGTGCACAAACACACAGACAAACAGACAAACAGACAAAAAAAATATTAATTACAATTTCGGGTTCGGCATCGATATAATAACAACCCCTACTACTTCTTTTTTTATATATTTCCATTGTACAGACACCACTTTTCTACAATTTTATTATATGTATGTATAGATATTTCGCTCCATCAACATCTGTATCACCCTCTGACATTCTCAAAGAACTTGTCTATTCTTCCATAACGAGAATTGAGTAGAGTTTGAACAGGCTTCAAACTTGGAAATAATTATAATACAATAATTAATTTGAAATAATTATGTATATTTTATTAGCTACTAGACTGGCCTCATAGCTCATTTGGTAGTAACTCTGCCTTCTGCGCTGTAGGTCGTGGGTTAGATTCCCACCCAGGACAAACATTTGTATGACGAATATAGATGTTTGTTCTGTGTCTGGGTGACAATATGTATTATATGTATGTATGTATTTACAAAAAAGTTTATAAGTATTTTATCAGTTGTCTGGTTCCCATGACACAAAATATGCTTAGCTTACTTAGGGTCTAGATGGCGCTGTGTGAAATGACCACCAATATTTATTTCTCTATTTATTATTTATTTACTAATTAAAGTTAACGTTTCCAAGCCGTTACTTTATGACTTCTATGGAAATAAAGCTTTTGATTTTGAGTTGCAAAACGTGGTAATGCGCATATGTTTTTCAAGATGTAAGCCTCATAGGTGTGTGCCTTCCACTCTATCGGTAATATTTTTTCCAAATTATTTAGTTATTTCCGAGTTATTAATAGAATAGTTCAGTCTTAGTTAATCAATTACGCTACAGTACTCGTATGTAGAATGAACTTCTTTTTATAGAGTATTTACAAAGTTCAGTGGGTTTTTTTGTAAATATTACGTATGCTTACATTATTAAATATTTTTTTTAATAGAATAAAGTCTAACTTATTGTTTCACTAATATTTTATTAGCAAATACAGCCATTCAGATGGTGTGAGCCCCACCCACGATCTTAGATTAGAATGTTGGGCTCCCAATAGAGCTATCACGGACATCAAATTAGATTTTAGTCACGCCACGGGGCGCATCATAGAGTAGTTCCCACGTTCGTTTTCTCAGCTCTACTAAAACGGCTCTTTTGAGAGCAACATATTTGGAAAAGATACTTTTAAAAACCAGTACATGTAAGAATAAATCGGATCGAACTTTCCATCTCATTTATAAGTAGTTCGAATAGTTTGTAAGTTGTTACTTCAGATTACTTCAACGGTAATTGGTTGAAGCAGAAAAAGTAAAGGCACGCCAGACCGATATCCGGTGAGGAGCGGACGGCTACGGTTTGCGTCACGAATATTAAGTAATCCACGCTTGCAGCCCGGGACACTCGCAAGTGGAGCGACCGTTTCAATTGCCGATACGTACACAACTACAGATAAAGATAAAGATAAAGATAAACTAGGTGTTAAGTTTTGTAAAATATTAGATTTTTCAGTCAATATCAGTCACCAACCAAATTTCAGAGATATTGAAAGTAAGGTAAAGATTACGGAACTGGAGATTTTTATTTAGTTTAACCTTAACACGACCAAATAAAACTAAATGAAAGAAAATATTATAATGCTTTTTATATGACTGGCCTCATAGCTCAGTTGGTTTGTAACCCTACCTTCTGCGCTGTAGGTCGTGGGTTCGATCCCCACTCAGGACAAATATTTATGTGACATTTGTAACATTGATGTTTGTTCTGTGTCTGGGTGTTAATATGTATTATATGTATGTATTTACAAAAGAAAAGTATATAAATTTTATATCAGTTGTCTGATTCCCATGATACAAGCTATGCTTAGCTTACTTTGGAGCTAGATGGCGCTGTGTGAAATGTCCACCATTATTTATTATTATTTCTCGTTACCGTATTATAGTAAGAAGAACAAAAAAAAGACGTGTGGCACTCGGAGACTGCCGCGGTAAAGCTATTGCGCGTGATATTTCAAAAAGTCATTAAAAGTTCTGGTATTTATCGATAGATGGAAAAACTAAAAAGTATCACCGCTGTGCCGGTCGGAGTGGGGGGTGTTAGGTTTTTTTCGTTACGGAATTTCTGGATTCGGTCTCCACGCTCAAGGCCCGCGATAGAAGCTATGCAATAGCTTAATAATTTCTGCTTTTCAGTTATTACAAATCTAATAAACATAATATATTGAATTTATCAGTTAACATAATATGGAGTTTTAATTTTTAACAATATTTTTATTATTATCAATCACTGCCATGTGATAGAAGCGAAATTAAACATTGCGAGATAAATAACTGGTAATAATGCTCCTAAGTAGAAAATAAAATTAAATCTAATTGAGTTACTACAGATTTTTTACTCCAAAGTATTTCGAATGTAATAATTGCAGTTACTTCGCTAACCTTGTATTAAAATAATAATAAGAAACGTCGAGTCAAACTCGTGTATTTTCTTGAAGTAAATAAAGAAAGCTGTGTTACATTAACTTTTCGAAATACTTAATGGCTTTACTTGGTTTTTGTGATAATTAAATCGTGTCAAGGATGAGTTGAGGTATATGTAGTGAGTGACATGTGTTGTAAAAATACTAGAGAATTTAGCAGCAATAAGTGTTTTTCTCTTTTTTTTCATCATATTGAATCAATTTTCTATTGCGTTATTTCTATTGTAATAAAAGATACTTTAGTGACTTAATTTATGAAAAATCAAGCAGTGTGCAAGTACAGAGAGAGAAGTCTAATTACTCTGTCTGTAAAATGCACGAAAAAGTTATGCAAAGTTATATTTTTATGTAAGTTAAGTGAAGCAAGAACCATATGGGCCGCATGATGTGAAGCGGTATCCTTTGCACATAACAAGAAAATCAGGATTTAGATCTCGTAGTAGACCCAAGTCGTTAACCTTTTAAACCGAACGTAAAGTAACTTGATTGCGTTCTCCTTTGCAACCGAAGTATGTGCGTATGCTAACAGAACTTCGAAACAAAATCTGCACAAAATACTACTACTTTTACATATGGTTTTGATAAAAATCCTTTGTTGTATCAATTATGATACAATTATGATAATTAACTACAAGCTATTAAGCTTGTAGTTAAATCCATCTTCTTCTTTCTTCTTCACTTCATCTTTCTATAATATTTTTTTCATCGACGCAAACAAAAAATTGGTAAATAATTACAAAAAGTAGATGTTTTTTTAACTTTTTGAAAAGGAAGACAATTTGTCCATTATGTTGATTCAGTCGTGGGTATTACAAACGTGATCATGGATACCTGTCCTTATTAACATAAACAGGGAACGTGGCTTACTCGTCATGACAGTACTGCAGTGAAGGGTTCAGGAATACTATTATAATAGTACAGAATATTAAACTAAAGTATACCCATAAGGTACACTAAGTAATAAAGAGAAGTATTGCTATAAGGTATACTTTACTTAAGCTACTTAACAAAACTTTGTTTCCAGAGAACTACAGCATGATATTGGTTTAAATTCTATCTTGACAAAAATTGTAAAAAATGTTGTTTTGGTATATATACCGTGTATACTTAGTATACATATGCACTTAGTAAAAAGCGGTTATTTTAATATTACAAACAGACACTCCAATTTTATTGATTTGTATAGATTTACATTTATTCTGATTTTTCAGAAGATTCACTTTTTTTTATTTAAGTATCCGCAGTGTTGTGTTAATTCTTTTTCTTTTATAGCTACAAATAAAGTTTTCTTTCTTTCTTTCTTACATGAAACCTACATATTACTTGAACTGTCATTAGAGGTTTTGCCCTCAAAGAGATGCATTGACATTACCTTGGACTGAAACACTATAATCAATCAATACACGAACAAAATTGCAGTTGTAAAGAAATTCTCACACATTATGACTGATGGGTTGATGGTGACTGCTGCATGGCGTGAGAGTGTGGGATTGTACTGATGGGGTACACATTATAGTGATATTACGGAATGACATAACGGGTCAAAGTCGCCCGTTTGTCGCTGCGGTGCCACAGTCGTTTCTACCAGACGACAGGTGCGACTACCGCTCACAATATTACCTGAACCGCAGGCTTGGTTATTGAATATACTGTCACATAGCTCAGTTGGTTAGTAACCCTACCTTCTGCGCTGTAGGTCGTGGGTTCGATCCCCACTCAGGACAAACATTTGTATGACATTTGTAACATTGATGTTTGTTCTGTGTCTGGGTGTTAATATGTATTATATGTATGTATTTACAAAAGAAAAGTATATAAGTATTATATTAGTTGTCTGGTACCCATGATACAAGCTATGCTTAGCTCACTTTAGGGCTAGATAGCGCTGTGTGAAATGTCCACCATTATTATTATTATATATACATTGTGACATGTGAGATTCGCGCTATGATGAGGGTTCCGTACTGTAAAACGTCAAAATTGGCACAACTATAGAAATCTTTCGAGATCGTTGGTTAAATAGCACACGCTTAGTACCTGGTAAAGTTGCTAATTTAGAGCTAATATGCGGGTTTTTGTAGTAAAACCTCTACAAGGCAGATAGATACTAGAAATACAATTTACTTCTTAACTCAGTAGGTAGGTAATATTGTCTAAATATTAAGTTTTTATATTCTTCTGTTTTGGTTTTTCAATTAAATTAAGCGTTCTCACGATATACGTTTAGCAAATCCAAACTGAATCAAATATGTAAGGATAGATCGCTCATTGGAATGTTTCAGAAACCCCCTGAAATACTATTTAATTTTAAGTTTATCCAAATCTGATTTCAAGCAAAACTAAGCTTTATAAATTCCCATACAAACTTGACCTTACCATTGCGTCCTTAAGTTTAATTTAGGGATAATATCTTATTTGTGTTGAATTATATTTCATCCCTTCGATACTTATGTATTCGTGCTACCCCTATTATTTAACGATTTTCACTACCTCATTCGTTTCATATTAAAAAACATACACAGCTGTCAACATCCCAAGATAAATTGATCTTTGTGTACCTAACGCTGAACGGAAAATATCGTTTCGCCATGTGAAGGTCGAGTCAAAGTTAACGGAATAAACATTAGTCAATTTATGCTAAAATAATTTCCGCGCCTCAAACTCCTCCTAAATTTGAGGATTGCCTTGAAAATTAACAAATATTTGACTGATACGAAAATTAAATTGAAAATATTTTATAATAAGGTCAATCATAAAAGCTTCTGATGTAGCGTAAATAGGCAACTTAAGTTGGAAAAAAAGGCACACACGATCCGCCTTGAACTATGAACAAATAGCGCCACAGTTTGGAAAAAAAATACGTTTGCTTTTTATTAATTGAGAAATGTCGACTAAGCAAGGTTTTGGATTTAAATGCTATTTAAAATAGCAGTATTTTAATCGCAACGTATTCAGCTTATAGAATTTTAAATCAGAAACTGGTAATAGCTTTGTAATGTTACGGAAACATAAATGAAAATAATCTTAGTAATTCTTCAACTTCTTGTTATGTATAATCATTATCAAGTATTTTTGGCGGTCATTCGTCATTAACTGCCTCAGCTATAGGTAATAACATCTTCACAGCGACAAAAAAATTGTACGGTTGTATCTTTTCAAGCGTGTCTGACGAATAACTATAATCGTGCGATTACTGTGCGAAACAATACGGAAACATAAACTTTGTGGTTACATATGTTAATATTTATGTGGTTAAAAACTTGGACGGATACAGCTCATTTTGGACAAAAATTATACGCTACCAATATACCGTCATTTATAAATAACTAGCTGTTGCCCGCGTCTTCGTCCGCGTGGAATTCGGTTTTATCACGCCCCTATTTTACCCCTCGGAAAATTAGCCTAAGTTACTCCTTACATCAGCTATCTGCCAGTGAAAATTCCATCAAAATCGGTCCAGCCATTTCAGAGATCAGCCGGAACAAACAGACAGACAAACAAAAATTAAAAAAAATATGTTTTGGTATTTGTACCGTGTAAACATCCAGATGCACTTAGTAAAAAGCGGTTATTTTAATATTACAAACAGACACTCCAATTATATTTATTTGTATAGATGTCAATGTCCAAAATGTTAGACGGTAGATTTTGTATTTGTTTCTTAGCATATGAATAGAATGCTTTAAGTATTATCCTGAAACTTTTCCTAATAATTATCAATATACTCTGAAATTGTTTCAACTTATTTTTTAACTAGACAAACAATGAGAAACAAGCGAAGAGAAAATATAGTTAGAGTAAAACATTGTTAAAGAAATATTCATTTATGTTAAGTTAATGCAAGGCTGAATACGACGTCATCTGTGTCACAGTGATTCTAACGTCTATTAGTTAAGTAACTACCTGCAACATACAGACCTACCTACCACTCGTGAAGAGATAATGAAAATATATTCAGTAATAGATTGTTCTTGCCAATGGGAACCACGTCATTTTATTACAAGTAAAAATGTGAAAGTCTACATACATTTTGTAATAGCATAAAGCTGATTGAAGGCAAATCATTTAACACAGTTTACTAAATATATTATATATCTAAGAATAAGGCCAGATTTTTCAATCCCCAGGTAAAGAGATAAATATTTAATAAATATTGGTGGACATTTCACACAACGCCATCTAGCCCCAAAAGTAAGCTAAGCATAGCTTGTATCATGGAAACCAGACAACTGACATAATACTTTATAGACAATTAGACAATTATAGACCGTTATCAAGTAAATAGTTAAATTCGATGACAGATGTTATAAAAATACATTACTTAGTAAATCGGTGTTGCATTTATTACAGAGTACAGAAATAAATGTATTTCAGATTCCTTACCTTTTTTCGTGAACTTCTATTTATTCTTCTATTCTATTTTTCTATTCTTCTTCTATTATTTATTATTATTATTACTACTAGAAGAAAAACAGGCCCTTGAAAAATAATTCAATCTCAAACTGACAGCAAACCTAAGTGACAGTGAAATTTTAGCAATTTTGCAAAACAAGTAGAATACGCAATAGAGTTTTTGCTCTTACGATAGTTTATGCTTTTATGCCTCAGAACAAAAATCAAAGCTTTTTCACCCCCTGAGCGTTTTTGAAAAATAAGCAACCGATATTAGAACATAATAACTAATAATGAACTATCTATTTTACTATACTTTTTTTGAAAAAGACAGTCAAAAATTCTTAAGAAATATATTCAACATTTTGGGGACTTGAAATCATGACTCAAAAGAAAATTGTATGCTAATAATTTCAATTCGGTTTTCCCCTATCTAGCCAAACGACCTTTGGCCTAATGAGTCAAATGAAATGACCTTGCAGAGCTTCTGCATAATTTTGGATCCTATCTTATGTCTCAAAAAGGTAAAGAATACCTTAATTTACCAGATTAACAATAATATCGCCAAAAAACATTCGCCAGTGACTTCCTTTATCAGCTCTAAGATTCGTCAACATTTCTCCTTGCAATAAGTTCTTTACGTGTTGCATCATTGGGCGTAACCTGTAGTACCTTACCGGACACTTCTAAGGAAAATCTGCTTAGCCTTATTTGGAGAAGTATGCGTGCATTACATAAGTGAGATAAAGTGTACTTTAAAATATCTGCAGCGTGTTTTCCTGATTTATAATGTACTTTACAGGCGCACAGTCACTTTGATTAAGTATTTATGTAATATCCGCTTCGTGTTGGGGCATTTCATTTTTTCTGACCATATTCTGTAGGTGCTGGGTACTATATTATGTTGGTAGTTCAGACAATGATCACATTTTTATAATATCCATGTAAAAACCATTAACCATTTAGTTACTGAACATTTTCAAAATTTTATATTTAAACCATATATAGATAGATTCATGCCTTTTGCACGAAGGAGTAGGCAGAGCTTCAATGGGTCACTTAGCTTACCTTGCCGAGATCATGAAAACGTAGACAAGTGGTGAGCTTCATCATTCCCCCCCACCCTCCCCCATGTTTCCCACGAATAACTCAGCAATAAAAAAACTCCATGTTTAATTTTAAACTTACTGACACTGATTACTGAATTTGATAGTAAGTATGATTACTTATTTATATGTGCAATACAAGTAAATCTATCGTTAAAGCACAAAGACTTGTAAAGTGTTTCGTGATGCATTATAAGACGGCGAATACAAAAATGTAAATGTAACTTTCTCTCATAAAATCTTTTACCAGTTACTTTAATATTTTAATGAGTTCAACGCATGTGAACATTTTGCTCGTTACTGCATTCATTTCATGTAGGATGTAGGCAAGTGAATGCCTCTACAAAGAAATGTGAGCGAACTCGAAATGAATGTTAAGTTATTGGAACGAAATCAGAATAGAGTAGAGACAGAATGTGAGCGCGGTCGTGAGGTCGTGTCGTGGGAATTTGCGCTTACCACATTGTTATATATTTGGCTTAGATGATGGCAGGCCGTGGTATAGAAAGCTTACCTTGAGATCATCGGTGAGTGCGGGAACGGTGGTGTACGGGGCTCATTCCTCCCGGTTTAATAGGTCCGCCTTCCCTCGCCGGCAGGCGAACAGCCGTTAGGCAACTCCGGGGTACTCGCCACAAACCGCTGACAGTAATACTTGTTAGCGATACACTTTTAATTGTATAGCTAAAAACACACTATCACTTAGCACATCACCTACACTCCAGGTTTCGGAGTAAACCGTTCGTTTAACGGGCACTCACTCGACAGTTATAGCGACGACGCGCCGGTCGTTGCGTTCGACCGAGATGTTGGCCGGACAATGACTGAGCGCGGGGCGAAATCGTAGGCTTCGGCGCTTGCGCAGGTTGTGGCGCACCCCTCACCCCGCGCCCGCCCCCGCCCCCGCCCCCGCCCCCGCGCTCTCCGCCCTGCACTTCACCCTCGAGCGCATTTCCCAGCGGCCGAGCTTTAGCCAGCCCTGCTCTACCTATAAAATATGCGATGCCGCAAGGGCAACTAAACGAACATAAAACTCGTTTCAAATTACAAAAAGAATTCGTCTCGACCTTTTCAGCTCTACGTTCTTAGACTTTGATAATTATGAACAAGTCGAGAGTGCATAAAACATTTTCCAATAAGAAAGTCGTAAGAAATTCAAGGACACTAAAAAGATTTGGTAATTGCAATACTAAAAAATAATCTTAAAATTGAATTATCTAATGTAGTTTTACGGCTTCTGTGAGTATTAAATAAAGCGAGCCGCCGCTCTGATGTGGTGCCGACCTCAGTAACCGAACTCTTTTTTTTCTCATCACCAATTACATTTATTTTTATCAAGCTATTCAAAGTAATGGCTCTTAAATTCGATTGTGTCTGGCTAGAATACGCCTATTGAATTCGATGGTAAGAAAATCAAATTATAAAAACTGACTCATACAATAAATGTTACGTTAGTATAAAATAACTTTCCTTCCTTCGTGCCAAAGATATTTTATTGAACACTAAATAAAAATTTACAGTAAACAGTAAGAAAAAGAATTTAAAAGGCGAACTTACTTTGAAAAATTTTGTGCCTGATTTTTGAACCTAGAGAGAGATACAGCACACAGCATTGCTGTATGTATGTGTGTGTGTGTGTGTGTGTGTGTGTGTTGCTGTGTGCTGTGTTGTGTGTGTTATATATATTTATGAATAATAATAAATCAAGTGTAATTTAAAAAAATATTTATTAGAAAAAATCTATTACTCACTGCAGGAATTTTTGGATGATTGAGTAAATAAATTTCCAATATATTACTATTATTATATTGTATTATAAAATTCAATTATATTACTATTATCATATTGTGCAGCTACTCTATTTATCTATTAATATAATTATCTAATATAACCAACGATAACATAATAAAGTACAATATACACTAATAATTAAAACACATAGAAACCTAGAATAATATTATATATTTTATAATATAATAAATAGAATAATAATATATTGCTGTGCCCTAATGGGTTTATGTTTGTATCCTATAAATATATTAAGGTCTTTGTAAAAACATAGTGCAATGAATGCTTTGTATTTCAATTTGTTTTTTTTAATATAAGTGTACATAAACAAATACATAATTGATTACAAGGACACATGATGCTCATTGACTTTCTCTTCAAAATATCATTCGAAGGCTGGCGCGGATTTCATGTAAATACTAACATTGCACATTCTTGCTGAATAAAGAAATAATCCTTGTGAGGCTGGATGTGTGTGGACTTTAGAAGATGAGGCGTAGCTGGCCTGCTTACCGACTATTTTTAATTAAAGTGGAATTAAAATTATAATTTTTGAGTCTATTAGTAATCAAAATACTTATTTGTTTTATTATATCGAAAGGTCAGGTGACAAGTCACCTTCGAAATGGATTTGTAAAATGTAAAAAATTTAGTTTTTTCCTTATTTTAATTGTGGACGCAATTTTATTCAATTTTATTGCTGTCTTCAGCGCATAGAAATAATACCTTACATTGAAGATAATGTAAAGTTGTGTGCCTTTCAGACATTGATATTAATTGTTGCAGATTCTTTTTTTTAAGCTATTGCATAGCTTCTATCGCGGGCCTTGAGCGTGGAGACCGAATCCAGAAATTCCGTAACGAAAAAACCTAACACCCCCCACTCCGACCGGCACAGCGATGATACTTTTTAGTTTTTCCATCTATCGATAAATACCAGAACTTTTAATGACTTTTTGAAATATCACGCGCAATAGCTTTACCGCGGCAGTCTCCGAGTGCCACACGTCTTTTTTTATATTGTAAGCTATGTTAGCTTAGCTCACAAAAATGATTCAGTCATCTCTATATTTATATTTTTCCAAATGCTTCACTGGGTAAAACACGAATTCTAGCATTAGCATGGTACATGTCGTTTTTACATCGTTTTTTCATTTAATGTTGATTAATATTTGCTATAGTACACTATTTCTTTATACGAAATATTTCACCCGGGATTTACTCCGCGTGGACCAAGTAATATGTGGCCATTGTAACTCCCGTCATCAAACAACATCACCTAAGTAGCGTGAGAGCGTGGTGGTCTAGCGGTACTGACCCCCGAGTTTCAATCCGGAGGTCGCTGGTTCAAATCCCGAAGTGCACCTATGGGTTTTTCGATTGAAAGATTTATGTGCGCAATACCACGTTCTCCAAACGGTGAAGGAAAACATCGTGAGGAAACCGACATGTCCTAGAACTAAAAATTCGAAGACATGTGTCGAGTGCACGAAAGGAGCCTCTTTGAGGCGCACTTACAATCCTTTCACCACGCTGGTTCGACAGAACCGGTGACTCGAAGAAGAAGAACCTAAGTAGTTATTTAATTATATTTCATTATCAATGTCAACGCCGGATTTGTATTAAAAGTATCTTTTCATCGAAGCCCCATTCAATTTTCCTTTATTCGACGTGCTCCCTTTAGAGATGGTTTTTTTATAAAATTAAGGGTCTAGCCGAAAACATTTAAAGTGTAGAATAACTTATTTCATGTCCTACTAAAGGGCGTCTCACTTCACACATTTCAGTAATCCACGGTCAGTTCGTACAAAAGACTTCAACGCGCGTCACATAATATGACACAACTGTTTTCTGCATACGAAAGAGTTCAACGCTTGTTTCATGATTTAAAATAGTCCACTGTTACTTCATACAAAAGACTTCAACGAAAGATCTATGTCACATTTTGCCGCACCCGTAATTTTGAGACGTGAAGGTGAAATGTGTCGTGTGCCTGTAATTTCACCGGTAACCACACCTTTCAAACCAGAATACAGTAATGCATACGTATGCGTTACTGCTTGGCTGCAGAAATATATGCGACTTTTAGTTTAGTTTAGTTACCCAGACGAACTTGAGACAAGTTTTACTGCCTGAAAAACAGTCAATTACTTGCTTTACATTGTTTTCGACTGTATATGAACAAAAAATGCACTACAGAATTAGGTCCAACATATCAGAGTACAATAAACATCACGTAAACTTAAAATTAATAATCTTTACATCTTACTTTCAAAAACCATCACTAATTATCATTTCTACGTTATAAAGTTAAACAAAGTTAAACGGTGAACGTTTTTAGACCGTTTATGACACACTTACATAAAATTTAAAAAAGCATATTACAATTAAACCGTACATAAGACACGGTATGTCTGGTAAACTGGAGTGTGAACCGTTGTTAATGTACTTCCCAAAGGTTTGAATGTAGTGTTCCCTCGGCGCGGCGTAGCGGTGACCGGATAACGGCATTCGGAGGGCAGACGGGCTTCTTAATTCCACCGAATCTCTACAATACGTACGTAACTCATCATTATGCAACCTACATGACCATGTTTATGAAACGCTGAAAGAAATAAATAAATAATAAATATTGGTGGACATTTCACACAGCGCCATCTAGCCCCAAAGTAAGCTAAGCATAGCTTGTATCATAGGAACCAGAAAACTGATATAATACTTATATACTTTACTTTTGTAAATACATATACATATTAACACCCAGACACAGAACAAACATCAATGTTACAAATGTCACATAAATGTTTGTCCTGAGTGGAGTCGAACCCACGACCTACAGCGCAGAAGGCAGGGTTACTACCAACTGAGCTATGAGGCCAGTCAAACCTGTGGGTTGAGTATACGCGTCGAGCATACAACGATTTGCGTGTCCATATAACAATGCATTAAGGGTGTAGATGAGGCTGTCACGCTATTGCAGTGCATCTAGTATGTTTGCGGGGGCGAGGGTTGATGGCTTCCACGCCATCATCCGCAAGCGGAGCGCTGAGCTGGTGTGACAGCTCCAACAGCATCCTGTCCGCCCTGCCCGACCACTGGGACACGACTGCTGTCTCACTTGACTTAGATTACACACGAATCTTCCCTAAGTACTATATTTGACCAAATTTTTTGTATTTAGTTATTTTCATATTCTTTTCAATTTCATTTTTAATTACATTTCTTTTCAATTATTTGTTTAATTTAATTTATACGAAGCGAGGATGTTGACGCTTTTATCGTAGTTTTATGTATGTTAGTTTTAAGATGTTATTTCTTTGATGTTTTCGATATAAATATATTATTATGATCATTATCGTAACCCCCGTCAGTGTCACGGTCGGGCCGCCATCGCGCAAGGTTGCATCGCATACGTGTCCGCACGTAACATGATGCCGTGCCGTTATTATGTGATGATCATAAGGCTAATACTATGCTTTCCTATCACCATTACAATTCTATTATATAAATGATTTTAATGCCGTCTTTTTAATCTTTAAATCAATAAAGAAATGCTGCTATATTTACGTCCGGTTTGTTTCATATTTTCATTTGTGACCTAATGAAGCTATAGTTAAACTATCAAGCTGTCTTATACTTCTACATTTTCACCTTATTTACTTAATCCTATTTATATATATTTATATATTTATCCTATTACTTAAGCTTAACACTGTACCTCAGTTTCTGGAAATGACAACTTTTGTGAAGTCATTCTATAAAAATCTGGCAATTTGGCATAAATTTTAAATTACGCTCTGACAGTGCTACGAGATTGGTTTATGGTTCTAAACTAACAAAATACCTTAAAGAACGTTATTAATTGCCGTGAAATATCTTTAATCAAAGGCGTTTACTTACTTGTACCCACAAAGTTGTCGGCCACTCGTTTATTTTTTATGGGAAACGTATAAACTACGAAGTTTATTATATTCTCCTTGATTATCTTTTGCTGGTATTGCGCTTACGTATTGAAACAACTTTTACTGCTCTGTTACTTGACATTGCCATATACGTGTTGAGGGATTTGTATGTAGTTTTGGCACATGTGTTGTGGGTGTGATTTCGCCAACGAGTTTCGCTTTCTCCGAGTGTTGCAACGACGCGTGAGCGACCGACTCTTCTTCTGAGCGACGCAACGCGAAAGCTGATCGCTGCCTCGATCCGTCGCGTCGCCCAATCACACCCAGTGACATTTTAATAAAATCAACAGTCGAATATCAAGGCAATCAACTATTCAGCGAATTATATAGTTTTTGATGAATTCTGATTTCATACCCGTTTAATTTGAAATGGCTAGTGAATCATACAGTCTTGTGGAGGTGTAGTTTCTAATAGGAAACTGGTAGATTACTTTTATCCATTTTGAAGCAATACTTATTAATAAGGAGTTTTAGATATGATCATCACTGAGTCAGCCATACCTACCTTTATAAACAAAAAAATAAACTAAAATCGGCTTAAGTTCTTTTCCTAACCCGATATTTAGTAGGTATACGTAAAGTGCCTAAGTTCCTTGTATTTACTTTACATTGATTACAACATTAAAGTTTTTTAAGGAATTTTCTTGGGATGTAATGTTAAAAAAAATGTAGCTAGCTAATTAAAAAACATATTTAAAGAAGTGCAGAGAAAAAATAGGACAAACACAATTATGAAATCGTTATCTCTAGGCTATACTTATTTTGTAGCGTTCCACAAAAATTGTCTAGTACACAGGAACACAGTGTTTCTTCTCCGCTAATTTATGATTACCCTACTGTAGGAAGCCCTGTCCATCTGGCATAAACCAAGATGTTGCTTTTGCAATTGGTTCAATAAATCCAATCAGACTTTACAAATGCTTTGGAGATTGCGCAATGTTAGGTGGGCCGTGGGTGCTGAGTCCTCGGCGGCGGCGCGGCCCGCGTGGGTCGCGGAGAATGGATATCGAGCTACACCACTCACATATTGATATAAAAAAAATTGCGTCCGTGTGGGTGTACAGAATCCCTCTATAGGAGAGCTCCTTGACAGTCGACTCTGTCATAAGCACCAGCCGGTATCGGCATTACACAACTACGCTATTGCGCAGTTTTTGTGACCAGCTCCGTTTCAAAGCGTTCATTCATAAGATGACGAGTGATAACTGTAATTTATCGTTGGACTAGGTTTGTTAATTGTAATTGTATCAACCGAGATCAGTAAGACAATGGATCTAGATACACTTGTTAATCGGTTTACTACGTAAAATGCAAGGACTTTGATATGATTTGCTGTTTTGAAACAAGATTAACACAGACCGAAGAATTGAATAATATTTAACCAATAAATAACAACAATTCATATTAAATAAATAAGTAAGAGCAGAGATAAATGTCATCTGCCTACTTTTAGCTTATTTTCGTTGGATGTCGGATCACCTGACCTGAAGATAGCGGCTGCTTATTCTTTCACGGAAATACAATGACAGCGATGAATTTACCACTTCACGGTAATCCACAGTGACCTACCCCTCTCATATCCGATTTTTAATTTCACAGGAAATTAAAAGACATTTAACTTTAATTTAAAGCAGCCAGCCCGCTTCTAAAAGGCTGAAATTTTTCATATTGATAATTACGCATCCATACACACATTTTTTTTTATTTACTTACCCTACATGATAAAAACTAATTTAAATTAGGAAGGAACTAATGCTTATGACACAGGCCCAGCCTAGTTTAGGCATTAGATATTTTTATGTGTATACTTTGTCGTGTAAAATAATTTAATAAATGTACCTTTCTAATGATTAAAAATTAAGTGTACCAATGTACAAATTTAAGTTGATTTATAATAAAATGATTTGATTTGAAATTTTAAAAATAATAATAATAATAATGGTGGGCATTTCACACAGCGCCATCTAGCCCTAAAGTAAGCTAAGAATAGCTTGTATCATGGGAACCAGACAACTAATATAATACTTATATACTTTTCTTTTGTAAATACATACATATAATACATTATAACACCCAGACACACAACAAACATCAATGTTACAAATGTCACATAAATGTTTGTCCTGAGTGGGGATCGAACCCACGACCTACAGCGCAGAAGGTAGGGTTACTAACCAACTGAGCTATGAGGCCAGTCAATTCAACCTATGTACGAATAACTTTCAGAAACAAGAAGATATTAGCTAAACTTAAAACGAAGGTAGAGGTATCAACGTCTTATATAACGCTAGTTTCATAAAGGGCACACAACCCGTCACATACTGATGACATCATGGCGCGTTACTGTTACACAGACCGTAATGCGTGATTGGAATGAAAAAACGACCACCTCCTAACGCCTCAGTGACCGCTACTATGTGGGGACAGAGCCGAGATTTATTAAGTGAAAAAATACGTGACCTTACCTCCATGACACACAGCTTTTTGTCGACAATGTCGGTGCTGTGTAAATAACTCTCTGGGAGATGAAGTCCATTGTTAGCAATGACTCAATAATGCGTAGATATTTTTAGGCCCTTTTCATTATATTCCGCCACACATCCGTTCGGCATGAATGAAACGTTCATTACAACTGCAAGAAACAGTATTTAAGACACAAATTGTTGACATTAGTGAAATATGCTTTTTCGGGTTGATATGTCTTTGGCCTCACCTTTTATTAAATCCAGTTCCAGTTCTTACTATACTAATGGCAGTCATTGCAAATATATTAATGCAGAATTTACTGATACCAACCCTGATTTACCATTACAGATAAAATTACTGCATACGAGAAGAGATTAGAAGCACATATGTTATCGTATTGAAGAGGAGCAAGCAAGCGCATGCGAATGGTGACACAGCGCTAAAAATAGAGCTTGCGCCGGAGTCAGGGCGAGGCGACGCCGCGACCAGACCTGTCCCGAGCACCCCCCTCTAGTGTTGCCAGGCGTCCGGATAAAGCCGGACACAGTCAGGCTTTTGGTTATTATTTGCTTTTATTATTTGCTTTTGCGGCCAAATTAGATCCGGCCTGTCCGGCTTTTGTTAAGCTTATTAAATTTGCCAATATTGTAATTAATATTGAATGATTAATAATAAAGACGACTAGTTCAATCGATTTTATTGTTGTTTCATTAAAAGTTAAGAAGATTTTTTGGTAAATGTTTGCAAATGCCTTGATTTAATTTAAACAAAAAATGTAGTGTTATCCTATAACTAAAAAAATTGGGTGTCTGGCTTGTGGCCCAAATGGCCGGCGAGACTGGCCGGTCTGTCCGTCTTTTCGGTTTAAAACCTGGCAACCCTACCCCCGTCCCTCTCGTGAAGTCCCCGAAGCATAACCGCCATCTTGTGGTTCCACAGAGCGTGGCCGACGACATACCTTCAACTTGGCAAGGACATTGAAACCGACTTGCAAATATCTCAGCCGGGTGATGTTGCGATGCCTACATTATAATAGCTGGACCGAGATGGACGAGAATTTTCTCACTTGAGTAAAACGTTTTTAACTATGTGAAAAATATCAGTTTTATTTTTCTATTAATGTTTTATTTATTTAGCTTAGTTAAGGGTTTATAAAATTGTTTTGGTTTATTAATTTGACTAGTTTAAAATAATTGTGTTCATCTTTCTTTTAAATTTCTTCAAAATTCTTTCAAAATTAAACTGTTAATTGAATTTTAAATATTCACTAGCCTATAATAACAATCTTGTGGTAATCATTTCTGTATATAGATCGCTTCTTTTGACTGGTCTCACAGCTCAGTTGGTAGCAACCCTGCCTTCTGCGTTGTAGGTCGTGGGTTAGATACACAGGATAAATATTTGTATGAAGATGTTTGTTCTGTGTCTGGGTGTCAGTGTGTATTATATGTATGTATTTAGAAAACATCATATAAGTATTATGTCAGTTGTCTGGTTCCCATGATACAAGCTATGCTTAGCATACTTTAGGGCTAGATGGCGCTGTGTGAAAATAATTATCTATTCATTTATCTTAGTTTTTTTTTTTTATATGATTGAAATACGGAACGAGCCGACGGCCCACCTGGTGTTAAGTGGTAACCTCGGCCCATAACAATCGATGCGACTTGGGTCCTCCCCTACTTGGTATAACAAGACTCAAGTCGCATCGTATGCGCCCGTAACCCTGAGACGTGTAGGTGGAATGTCTTATGTGCCTGTATTTTCACCGGTTTGTGTATTGTTAAATGCATGCCCTATACAACTTCCAAACGATTTTATTTGTTTTGTAAGCTCAGTACAGGCTATTTAATTTAGCTGCCAGCATTATGGATGGGTAGGCGCTGCACTCATCCGCAGTGAGCATTGTTGGTAACTTAAAAAATAAAACAATGGGCTGCGATGTAATCTCGCCATGAATCGCTTGAAATGATGCAATATCTGACCCTATTCCAAAGATACAAGTTAAATGAGATATCTACGCAACACAAAATAATTTACCGCAATCGAGAAATTAAATAAAGAAATCATTTAGTTGGGTTTTAATATGTATTATATGTATGTATTTACAAAATAAAAGTATACAAGTATTATACCAGTTGTCTAGTTCCCATGACACAAGCTATGCTTAGCTTACTTTGGGGCTAGATGGCGCTGTGTGAAATGTCCACCATTTTTTTTATTATAGTTAAGTATACTTCCCCATAGAGGGTCGGATAGGGTTTGAACAGGCATCAAACTTATCGATAAGTACGCGTGACCTTATGTTTTGAATATTGACGTTTCCAAGCCATTTCTTTATGAATTCTATGGAAATAAAAGTTTTTGACTTTGACTTTGACTATAAATAGAATCGTTCGTTAAAAATTTGTTTTTCCTAGAACTTAACTTTATTAGGAACTTAAGGTTTGTATTTGGATAAAACTGTGAACCTTGAATCATTCAGGTCACCATTTGTAATTTTCCAAAGCGCACATAAATAGACATTTTATATGGCGCTTAAAATAAGAATATTTAATTACGCACATCAAAGTTATTACTTGATAAACGAGTATTTTACAAATTAAATTAATCTTCGCGCTACAGTGGAATTCATTTGATTCACTTGGACCATAGTTTTAATTGGCTAATTAAGTTAGTAGTTGTATTTTTGACTTTTCAGACCTCCACTTAAAGTTTCATAAAATTTTCTATTTTTTAATTTGGTTTGTGCCTTACGCTGTTCTGCATGTCATTTTCACACATTATCCAGAAAAGTAATCTAGAGAGCGTGGTGGTCTAGTGGTACTGACCCCGAGTTTCAATCCGGAGGACGCCGGTTCAAATCCCGACGTGCACCTATGAGTTTTCCAATTGAAAGATTTATGTGCGCTTTACCACGTTCTCAAAACATCGTGAGGAAACCGACATGTCCTAGAACTGAAATTCGAAGACAGTGCACGAAAGGAGCCTCCTTGAGGTGCACTTAAAATCCTTTCACCACACTGGTTCGAGAGAACCAGTGACTAGGCTAGAATAGAATCTTGAAAAGTCAAAAGTAAAAGGTTTTTTTCAATTGAGAATGGAATAACCATGACTGAACCGATCTGTTTGTTATTAAGAATATTAAAAGCAAATATAACTCTCAAAGGACACGGCCTCTTGCAGGAAGATGATGTCACTGCTTCGACTGGTTTTGCTTATTATTCGATTGGTGTGTATCCGACCGACGATTAGGTGGTCGACCCGAGGATTCACGAAATATTTATTAAATATTTGCGCCAGTAAAACCTGTGTGGTTGAAACTTCTTCTAAATCTAGAATTAACCTCGGTTACAAAAAAGGACAAGGATACATATCTGTGCGTATCTAAACGTTTCATTAGCCACAAATTTATGAATGGCGCCTGCGCATATATTTATTTTTCATTGAATTTCAATCTATTGTCTGCCGTTAGCGTCAGAAGGTTCGCGGTACAAGCCAATGAGTTGTGCCAGAGGAAACGATCACTGGATAAATATGCTAACAATGTTCGTGAAGCTTCATTCTCTCCAATAAGAATATTTTCTCTGGAGCAATTCTACATTTATATATTTTCCTGTACACGGCAACGAAATGTGCACAAGTAATAGTTTATACCACTGTTATTAAGGGCATTTCAATGGGCGATATTAAATTTATATCCTATTCAGAAAACGAGTGTGGGATGTATGTTCATACAAATGTATTTTTTGTTTAAGTGAATAAAACAAGTGTTTACTTGAAAATTAATGATTTAAAGATTTTCCATTATAGTTTTTTTTTATGTGTATAGTTATGGAACGAGCCGACGGCCCACCTGGGGTTAAGTGGTAACCTCGGCCCATAACAACCGATGCGACTTGGGTCTTCACTTACTAGGTACGACAAGACCCAAGTAGCATTGTATAGGCCCGTAACTCTGAGACGTGTAGGTGCAATGTCTCATGTGCCTGTAATTTCACCGGCAACCACGTTCAAGTCGGAACACAGTAATGCGGACGCGTTACTGCTTGGCGGCAGAAATGGGCATGGTGGCAGTACTTCCCTCGGACGAACATGGCGAGAGTTCTACTGCTCTTAAAATATATGGCTATATATGGGTAGTTATTGAATTTTTCATTGTTATATTAAGGTCTCCTTGACCCCAAAAACCTTGTGCAAATCGTCTGTTGACAGGCAAGCCATGTGGTGAGTTCAGTGCTTGAGTTGTGACACAGTTTTGTATAAATTCTCTGTATTATATTAAGTATTTTTATTATATTTTTTTCATATATTTTATTAGTGTATTTTTTTGTTTATTTTTATTAGATTATAACACCAGCATTATTAACATGGTATTTCTTTCCATAAGGTTGTCTGGTAGAAATCGCTATAAGCGATAAGACCGCTGATTGTACATTTATCTTGTTTTTGTGTATTTACCTAAATGTTTTGTATTTTCTGTTTTATTGGTGTAATGTGCAATAAAGTGTTTATCTATCTATCTAAGTATTGCCAGGCTAAGTAATTATGACTAAGTATTATAAATGAGGTATTTGAATAATACAACCTGTGTTATGGTATAAAAATGTATGCAAAATGAAACCTATCTTAATTTTTTGATAAAAAAAAAGCATTAAAATACCTCCATAGAAATGAGATCATCATTTTGAACACGAACGATGACTTAATATCTGAATAGCCCGACCCACACTCGAGCTTTGAAATGAAATAAGATACCTACATTTCGTGTATGCAAAGCTGTTGAAGAACGAAAATGCATTGAAACGAAACCTGAGACATTAGTCAGTAGGTCAAAATAACTATATAAACGTTATATATTATAACTAGCACCTGCCAGTGACTTCGCCTGCGTGGACTAAGTAATTACACGGGACTTAACAGTATTAACTTTAGCCTGACAACTAACTTATCTCCCGGGAAATTAAAAATTATAAAACCAATATTCTATCTCTACCTATATTGTCGTTTTTGTTGGTCACAACTTCCTACAAATTTTTTTTTTTTTTTTTATAATTTTTAATTCGTTGACATTTATCTTTTTTTTGCATTAAGCACACTAAATAACGATATTGGTCTTCTGAAGGGTCAAATTTCTAAAATTCATTCCTTAGTATGCTTTTACGCTCTAGAGAAACACTCCCTTAATATTCCAAGTCATAAGGATGAGCTGTTTAGGCTGTACGTTGTCTGTAAGTCAGTCAGTCAGGTCATCCCTCACCTCTTGAGGTCTTCCCGGCAAGGTATGACATGGCCAGCTTCAAGAGAAATATAAAAAGAAATCTCCAGGGTAGGCAACGCATCAGTAATGCTCCCGGTGTTGCTGACGTCTATAGGCTGCGGTGACCGCGCTACATCAGGTGGGCCGTAAGCCTGTTTGCCTATTTATAATATAAAAAAAAAAAAAAAAAAAAAAAAATATGTTACAAAAGTAAAAAAAAAAACCTGTTGCACCTTTTAAATTTTATCTTATAAGAGTGACTAAATTCCTAAATTATGGCTTTGGCGATTAAATAAATTTAAGAGTTCGACTTTGCCCAATGAATGACCTCCAGAAAAAGATACCAACAGAAAGAAAGCCAAGATTTTTTCCTCCGGATAATGTCAACAGTTAAGGTGAGAGATCTATTGTTAGGGGCTTGGTCAGTTTGTTTTAGCATTTAGCAAGCTGTGAGCAGTGTTGTTCAAATAACATTCGTGGGTGTCGGCTACGAAAAACGGCCCCGTTCTATATGCACCGCGCGGCTGTGTCGAAATCTCCGCTTGCGCAATACATCTTTGGATGAACCGGTAACACACTTAGCCAGACATTACTGCTTCATCGGTTAAACAATACGCATTTCTCACTATGTAAAGTAAATAACATTTGGTTTATCTACTGCCTTGGCCTGCCAACAGCGAATTCGCCACACGTCTTTAAGTCAATCCTCCGTTGAAAGCGGAGCGCGAATTCCGATCACTTTGTTGTCTAAATATTTTCCACTTCATTGTCAAGTAGCGCGGAAGGATTTTTATTTATTTAATTTCACAAAGTCAAAGTCAAAAACGTTATTTATATAGAATTCATAAAGAAACGTCAATAGTCAATAATATTCACACGCAGTTATCACTAAGTTTGACGCCTGTTCAAACCCTCCATGGGGAAAAACAGACAGAAAACCCTAATGGAGGGCTTCGTTTTTTTGCGAATACATACCTAATACATATAAACAGCCAGACACAGAGCAAATATCTATGTTCCTCAAACAAATGTTGGCCTAGTGTTGGAATTGAACCCACGACCTATACCGCAAAAAGCCTACTGCCAACTGAGCAGTAAGGCCAGTCAACTTGTTTGACAAACTTTGCTTTGACTGATCCTGGCACCTTTCTTGCTATAAGAACGCATTTAGACTAGACTTATTCTCACTTATTTTCCAGCTGCAGTGGAGTGCAGACATTAGAGTCCTACTAACTAAAGAGCCATTGGAGACCATTGTAATACATTCGCACTTTTGAAGACAATTCGTTTGAACTACATAATTATCGATAAGTACTGGTAACTTTGTGGTTAACAATGAATATAATTGTATACCTTATTTAACAATGTAATACAAAATTATTGAAGCTTCTCCATTATACAATCTTAACAAAGAGTAATACATAATCGATAATTTTATAATAAAATAGTATTCTAGTTTATATATTATGTGTGTTTACCGGTTGAGAGCCGTCCGCTCTCACCAAAAGCCCGTGTAAACGCTGTCAAGGCCATCTGCGGCCAACAGCATAATGTCCAGTCATAAAAAAAAATATGTGTGCCTGGAGTGTGATATTTGTATTATTCCTAAATAAAAGCCCGTTCTTAATGTAAATATATAAAAAAATTTAATCAGCAACAACATGTTACATTTTATTCTAGTTAAAGGAAGTTACTTTATTACCTACGTCCACGAGTATACTATTATTATTAAAAAAACTATTCTAACTATTAGTTTTGGTAGCTTTCCTTAATATAACTATAAAATATAATTTAAAAAGTGCGGGTAAAATACGATGACAGTAAGAGTAAGCCGTAAGATAAGCCGGAATTGGGTAAAGGGACGCGATACTAGACTCTAAATTAAATTTATTGATTTGATACACGACAAAATTTTATTGGATTAGGGGTGATTAATATTTTTCAATCGGAACATTACCTGAATTTTTGATAAAGTCAAGTCTAAATCAAAGTCAAAAACTTTATTTCCATAGAATTCATAAAGAAATGGCTTGGAAACGTCAATAATATCCAAAACATAAGGTCACACGTACTTATCGCTAAGTTTGTCGCCTGATCAAACCCCATCCGACCCTCCATGGGGAAGAACAGACAGAAACCCCTAAGAGCTTCCTTTTTTTCGCGAGCATAATCCTTATAACAAATAAAATGAAAAAATAAATTATATAAACCAATCGTGTATAAAAAAGACAGTGAGATGTCCGCGGGCGGTGTAAGCTAAGTCTCAGCTGCATAATGCATAAGCGGGGAGCATTGGCCCCAGCAATCACCTCACAATTAGTCCGGTGTAGCTATATCATCTGCAAGGGATAGCGGGCACCATTAAGATCTCTTCAGATGAGTTTGAATTCTCATGAAATTTTACATCGAAATTTACTGCAAAATGCTGCCCTACTACATATTATTCATACACTTTTATACACACTTATCGAGAAGTTAACCGTTTACGTTCGGTTTTGGGTGGCGACTAAACTTACAGCAGGTGGAAACAGGAAACAAAGTTACAATTCATGGCGGAGGGCACCTTAGTGGTGCCATCAAAGTCCCTGGCGTTAAGCGCCACAGTGGAGCCACGAGATATTTGTTCGCCGCAAGGCGCAAAAGTTTGTCCAAATGACTGCCGCATTGAACCGGTTAAAAGGATAACTTCAAATATCCTCTTGTTATTAGCTTTCTATTATTTGTGTTCGTTAAACAAATCGTTACTTTATAAATATTTCACTTTCAATTGGGATTAATGGTATCTTGGATAAACTAGTAATAGAATAACTATTAAGTTACATTACTCAGCTATATATTTTTTCCATCTTACTTATCATACATCTCATTTCAAGTTCATCCATGATGAGATCACGTTCGGTCATCATCATTAAAATGAAATAAGATTATTCCGAGATGAAATTAAGTGTTCGATGATCAATATTACAGACAATAAAAATAGGAATGAATAACTGTCTAGTGTCATTCTTTTGTTCTGAAGGTCGAATCGAATGTTTTAATGTCAGACTTTTTAATTTATATTTGGAATCCCAGCGCCCGCGCCGGTCGGACGGATCTGATGACGTTTTGCGAGTCTTTGTCTGGAGTGAAATAAAAACAGCGCCCACCGGACACACGACGGAAAGAGGACGCCGACGGCATCTACATTGTTCCCTTCCACAACAAATCTATACATATAAATAAAATTGTAGTGTCTGTTTGTAATATTAAAATAACCGCTTTTTACTAAGTGCATATGGATGTATACATGGTACTACCAAAACAAATTTTTTTACATTTTTTGGCTGTCTGTCTTTTTGTTCTGGCTAATCTCTGAAATGGCTGGACCGATTTTGACGGGACTTTCACTGGCAGATAGCTGATGTAACATGGAGTAAATTAGGCTACTTTTCCGAGGGGTAAAATAGGGGTGCGTGATAAAACTGAATTCCACGTGGACGAAGTCGCGGGCTACAGCTAGTAGTACATAAGAAACAAAGCCTCACTGACTAAATATCTGACTGACTTACTGACTGAATGTTTGTGTAAGAGAATCTTTACGAGAGTTTTTTTAATTTCCCAAAATACTATTAGGAAGTTACTATCCGAGTTTTAAATAATAAATGTCACAAAGTTCTTTATTGAGTCGAATGTGGGGTCATAAATATATAAAATGATCTTGAGTCTAAATTGGACAACAAAACTGAGAAATTCGAATTCGATCAATAGTTCGGTGCCGTTAAACGGTCGTCGGGAATCACAGTTTATAAAAGATGATATTCTGACTGACTCACAGTCAACGCATAACCTAATCCGCTAATTCTTGAGACATACTTTTGTTATGGGTAGAGGATGCCACTTATCCATTTGTTCGTTTCGTAACTTATTCAATGAAAAACAAATGATTACTTAAATACTTATGATATTTTTAGTCATTACATTCTAAATAATTAAGACATTGCGGGCAAAAGACAGTAAAAAGTAAAGAAAAGAATAAGAATATGTTGCATACGATTAAATATTTTTTACTAAATACTTTCTACCGTAACTCAAAACAACAAAAAGTTAGATAACGACTCGGAAGAAATTTTTATTATTTATTTAAATAATTTTACATTACACTCCTCGGCTTTACTATACACGGGCGAATTCGCGGGAAGTTAGATAGTTATTTGTATGTATGACATACTGAGCTGGGCGAACATCCGCCATTTGTAGTCATCAGTCATCAGTCACGAGCAATATAATCATGTTATAAAAATCTTAAAAGACTTATTAACATACCGTCATAATTGCATTCTATAAAGCTTGTTGCTGAATGCTGCGATAGAGCAATCTGCATTTTAAAGGACAAATTCTCATATAATTATCCAAAGGCTTCTGCACAATAATCTACATCTATGTATAGGATTAAAATCCTGATTCACTGATATTAAATCATTTGTTAGTACGAGCATAATAAGTAAATCTTGCCATAAAATATTTTTCATTTCATGTTCTTACTCGAATAAAAAGTAATGTCATAAAAATTCTGTTTTTTTTTTTTTGTTTCGTTGCTAGGTATTAGTTTTAAAAATCCAACCAGGTATAAACCATTGAACACTGAGGCAAATTATAAGAGAGCTGTGTATCTGATTCTTGTTAAAAAATGTATCATATTATTGATTCTGGTGGACGAAAAGATTGGAATATTCTCGACAGAATGGTTTTCTAAATTTGGCTCTCGTTTACTTCTTTCAATACAAAATAAAAGCATATTAATTATTGTTTAAACACAAAAAAAATGTTCATAACAAAATTTTGTAAATACATACATTTATAATACATGTCAACACCCAGACACAGAACAAACACCTATGTTTGTCACACAAATGTTTGTCCTGGGTGGGAATCGAACCACAATACTTCTTAGCGAGCTCTTACAATCTCCAAACTTCAAGTCTGTACCTCCAACTGTTTAGACTGTGCTTTGTCTGTCAGTACGGAATTATTTCATACGAGTACATAACATGTAACATAAAAATTGCCAGCTAACGCCAAATAACAAAAATAATTTAAATAATAACAATTCAGTGTTGCAATTCTTTGTTCGTTTGTTCGGTAGATATTGTTAGTTTACGATAGAAGAAATACCATAAGTCATTTGCGCTGATAATTTTATATTCAAGAATAGTTTGAAAACTAAAAGCATTTTTGACACGTCGCAGGCTAGCAGGCGACTAGCTAGTTATGAAATTATTTTCTAAGAAGGCTCAGTGTTATTCATTTATATTTGTACGAATGACATCAGCATCTCGCGCATCGCTGCCCCTAACTATAAAAAAATAAAAGGATTTACTCATACGGAGGTTGCGTACGTACAGTTTGCAGCACGAAAACTCATTTTAATAAGAATATATAACCTACTTATCGTAATTAACATATTGTGTTTTTATTTCTTGAAAATTGACGTTCCATAAACCACCCGGATATTTTTTGTACATTATTTGTCACAAGGTATTTTTTAAATTAAATAATAAAATAGTCGTTAATAAAATAAAGTGGTCGTCCTCTAATGTCAGCACAGGTAGGTACATTGGATTAATTTATTCGGCAGACTATTCAAAATAACATCTTAGATCAATAAAAATATGTCTTAACGAGAATCATTTATGTCAAAATAGGTTTCAACCGTCATATTTACTGAGTTGGTTGTATTTCGCGGTGCACTAAATTGCGTTAATTTGCGTGAACTTTCTTCAACCCCTTGTAACATGTGTATATATATATACTATATATACATATGAACATCTATACTTTTATGCTTACCCTTATACATTATTATTATTAAAATTATAAAATCCATCATATTTTGGGATAGTTTAAAAACGTAAGCTCATTTACTAGACAGGGTAACTGTGTTCGGGATGGCATAACTTTAAGACGTTTACAGAAGCTTTGGGCATCATTTAAGCGATACATTAGTTCAGATATCAGTATTTTAAGCAATCAGCGTTTTATGGTCCAAAACGGGAAAATATCAACATTTTCACAGAATGTGAAGTAACTCGAAATCCACAAATTTTTGCTATACTAATGTGCCGTTTAATAGCCCAAGGCCTCTGTAAACAGTCCTTAAAGTCACACAGTCACCCTGTATATGCTCTGTATAAGTAATTAAGTAATTCTATAAAGTTATTTTCAAGTTGTCAGCAGTAAAATTGAAGACGGGTGATAGTTAAGTAAGCCCTACAAGTCAAGGAACTGAACATAAAAAACGAACTGTAAAGTGTCGGTTCCGCTTCGTGAACTTGGTTACAGGATAGACAGATGATAAATTCATTAAATCACTATGCTTGTCGGTCGCGATTCATCTTAATAATTGGTTCAGTTAATGAAACACATGCACCTATGGTCATATAATGGTCGCTTGTATTTGGAACTAGCTGTTGCCCGCGACTTCGTCCGCGTGGAATTCGGTTTTATCACGCACCCCTATTTTACCCCTCGGAAAAGTAGCCTAAGTTACTCCTTGTTACATCAGCTATCTGCCAGTGAAAGTCCCGTCAAAATTGGTCCAGCCATTTCAGAGATTAGCCGGAACAAACAGACAGACAGGCAAAAATTGTAAAAAATGTTGTTTTGGTATATGTACCGTGTAGACATCCATATGCACTTAGTAAAAAGCGTTTTTTTTATATTACAAACAGACACTCCAATTTTATTTATTTGTATAGATAATGGTTAGAAAATGTGGAACAGATCTCACTAAAAGATTTTGTACTTGTTAAGTGCTGTGTACAGACAAACTTTATTTGTGAAACAAATATGCATCGCGACCTATGAGTTCATCACGAGACTTCAGCAAGTAAACTAAAACAAGATTCATTAAATATAGATATGTAATCCGCTTCACGACCGCACGACTGTTCTTTATACTTGAAATGGTGATATCACCTGGCAAATGATGACGGAACTCGATGCACGGGAAATAATAAGATAGAGAATTCTAATGCCTAATAGCCACTGCCTACGGTGTTGCGAGCTGCTTAAGTGGGCGATAGACCTCGACCGCTATTTCGAATGACTTACTAGACACCTGGTTGTCTATCGGAAAGCAATTCTTTTAATATCTTACCCATCTGAAACTTATTTAGGAGAACTTATTTATACAACTTAAAAATACTATTCGATCAATTAAAGTAATTGAAGAAAGGCGTAATTTGGTACAGCTGTATAAAATACTAATTTTTGCCCGCGACTACGTATTACTATGGGATAAAATAGGTATCGGTACCTACACCTACCACTTTTAAGTTTAAGCCTAAGTTAGTGAGTAATAATAATAATAATAATAATAATAATGGTGGACATTTCACACAGCGCCATCTAGCCCCAAAGTTTGGTTTCCATGACACAAGCTATGCTTAGCTTAAGCATAGCTTGTGTCATGGAAACCAGACAACTGATGCAATACTTAAATACATTTTTTTTTAATACATACACATATAATGAATATTAACACCCATACACAGAACAAACATCTATATTTCTCACACAAATGTTTGTTCTGGGTGGGGATCGAACCCACGACCTACAGCGCAGAAGGTACTAACCAACTGAGCTGCGAGGCCAGTGAAACACGGAGTATTGTCCGCTTGATGTGATCGTAGATTAAGTTCAAGTGTCGCGAGCTTACTTGGGTCGCAATCCCTGAGCGTTGAGTCCTCATGCGTATCTAAATGTAATGACTAGCATTTCATACAAAGATACACAAGGATCGTGCTCCCTAAAAAAAGGAAGGGGTTTTTTGTCGGTTCTCCCATGGAGGGTCGGATAGGTTTGAACAGGCGTCAAAATTAGCGTATAAGTATAAGTACGCGTGACCTTATGTTTTGAATATTATTGACGTTTTCAAGTCATTTCTTTATGAATTGTATGGAAATAAAGTTTTTGACTTTGATATTTCTTGTTTATACTTATAACAATAACTTCTGAATATTATTTTTTCACACAGTTTTACACCATTTTCAAACTAAACTGAAAAATACAGCACCGTGTGATAATTATTGCAACTACCCTCTTTGATGTGTCCACTCAGTTTTCATACATCCTACACACGCAATGCCACTTGGGTACTCCCTTACTTAGGTACAAATAGACCCAAGTCTCATATGCGCCCATAACTCTGAGATGTGAAAGTGGTTTGTCTCATGTGCCTATAATTTCACCGCTCCCACACCATACCACAGTAACGCGACCGCATTACTGCTTGGCAGAAATGGGTATGGTAATAGTACTTCCCCGGACAAACTTGTCATAAGTTCTACTTATAATGATGCCTGCTAATATTTAATTCGATAGATCGATAATTAATTCATGTCTTCCCGAACTCCTAAGATGTTTCAAATCTCGAATATCGTCAAAATGTGGAGTATTCTGTAACTTTCTTGAATATTAAACCATATCTAATCTAAAATCTGAGTTCCTTGCCACTCCAATGGACTGCACATTATTATCCCATTTTAAACATGTTATCGGTTGAGTGCGTTACTTTGCATAAAATGTAAGTTGAGCACTGGACTGGACAGTGCACGCCACGACAGGAGCAATGCAATTAATTAGCACGGACAAATTATAAACACGGTTGTTCATTAAAATACTTTAGTTTTTATTCTTTTGGTGCCACTGTAGACCACCTTCAACTAGGCGCATCTAAAATATTTATTCAAATATGCTCTGTTAATAGCTACATTTATACCACATTTACCAGCAATAGTGAAAATTTTAAATTGATTTCATTTGTTTGAATAGAAAATTCAAAATTTGACAAAAATATACTGATTTTTAACTATAAGCTTCTATCACACGCACGTCAACTCAAGTTTAAAATTTATCCGGACCAAAACATATGTTTTGGTTAGGTAAGTTTTTGGATCTTATTCACTTTTCATTGAACCGGCAATTGAACTAAACCTTTGAATTCGACTCTTAGTATGGAATTAGGAAATTTTAATGCATAAAATTGTAAACTTAGTAGTCGCACTTTCCTCAGAATCAAGTTAACGATTCGCCAAAAAGCTTTTTCACGTCGTTACCGCTCATTCCACGAAAATCAACGGTAGCGTGAGAGTTGTTCATACCCAATTGAATTATAAAGCGGGATAGAGATACCAGTTCTATTTGCACTACCAATCTCTTTGCTGAGGGTTCAACGATCGCGTGTTTGAGCGGATACCATGACGACGGCGGCGGCTGCGGCGCTCGCCAGATGCATTCAGGCCCTAATGTTACTGCAGTTTCTTCTCATTTGTACTTGATTTACTTTAATTTGTTCATCTAATTCTAAAATCTATCACTGATTTTCAAAATTTAAGATATAATTCATTTTAAAAGATGCATTTAATAACATTATTAATATATAGCAAATGCAATTGAATTTGGGGTGGTAGGTAAAACTTTGTACTGCGAGAAAATTCTGGGAAATGAATATATTTTAGGTATTTTAAATAAATTAATAAATATCTAAAATAAACAAATCTGCAGTCAACGATGAATAAAATGAATATTTGATAAGAGTCGTACAATTATGTTTCTACGGCCGGGCGACATGAAAAAATGTAATGCATCGATTTTGCAATTTAATTGGCCACTTTCCATTACAGACGCACGTACCATCCATTATAGAAATAATCGGTTGTCTTCTGTTGAAATTTCAAAACTAATATTTTTACCATTCAATTTTCTATCCAAGGGTAGAGAGTTCCATACCACCACATAAATATCTGTGTTATTAAATATCTACCTAAAAATCTATGACTTCTTTAATCATTCCGACTCACTCGTTACCGTTTTTATTAGCAGCTGTCTTGTTTTTACGATACAGCTAAATACAAAAAACCTTTTTACTTCTATTATTTTATATATCCACCTTTTCAGGCCAAACAGACATTTTGAAAACATTTCAACCGGCTCTACTACAGTTCAAAATTCCAGATCTTTAAAGGTAGGACAGGCAGACGATGTAGGCTTACTCATAGTTACAGGTTCACATTCTAAGCACGGACACTATAAAATATTATGAAGATCCCAGCATGTGCAAGAACCAAAAATATAAAAAGACATGTAATTTTATAATAGTTACAAATTGAAGTTCTCCGGTTAATGTGGCTGAATAAAAACCATTGGCTTTAGTCTGTCGAGAGGCTGTGTCCTTGCATGTGGAACATAAGAAGCTATTACGTATAATAATGGGAACCCAATCAATCAATTTACATAATTTCACTCTCGCTCGTTGAAAAATTTAAAAAATCATTTCACTTGAAAGATACCGACCATATTCGTACACATCCTAAAAACGTGTTTTTATTTCTCCAAACCAGTCCTTTATACTGAGTATATACAGGGAGTCCGGTAATGAATGGATAACCTTGAAATGGGTCTTAGTAGAACTATTGGACATTCGGAAAAAAATATCAAATAAAAAAAAACAAAACAAAACAAATAAAACAAAAAATACAAATAAAAAACAAAACATCGATATTATTTAAAAAATACATATCTTAGATACTACTTTGTTTTTTTTATTTGATATTTTTTTCCGAATGCCCAATAGTTCTACTAAGACCCATTTCAAGGTTATCCATTCATTACCGGACACCCTGTATATTTTTTATACTTAGTACTGAGAGAGCATACTCTACATGCCGAAGTGAAATGCTATCCTATCTTCCACCACGGAAACTAAATTTCAAGAGAAGGCTACCCACATTTTCCTTATTTGACATTTTCTTTTCTTTTTCTCATTTTCATTCTATCACGACTTTATAATGAGCCATTTTAAGAAAATTATATTATAGCGAACTTAACTTGAATTGAAATCTTAGTACTGTGTCAACGCATCTAATCTAATGCGTTTTATCTCTGCCGCAGTATAATTAAGCAAACCTCCGTCAAATGGTTGTCGACAAATTACCGCTGTATGCGTACCGCTACATTTCCAAGAGAATTTCCGTGAAAATATGTAGGCTTATTTCATACTTCTCATACATATAAATAAAAGAAAAAGTGTAGCTAATGAAATTGCTACAGTGGAACAAATATTGTACAATATCTACGTACATGGAAATAAGCTTCATTTTAACAAATGGTGGTTTATATTTTGTACAAATCTGACGAAGTTTTGCGTCTACAGATCGACAATCAACATTCCACCATCTCTTGATTGCTTTAAGTTGTCGTTTGCGTTTTGCTCGACCCATCTTTTATGGTTTTAACTAAATTCACCTTTTTTTTATTTGCCTTATTTTACTCGTATTGCTTGTAACAAAGAATGAGTTTGTCTAAAATCTACACTGGAATTGATGTATATTTTTTTAAACATAGCCTTATTTAATACTTGCTGCACCCTACGGTGTTACCCGCGGTGAATAAGTAATACCATAAGAACACTGCAGTTTTAGCCTGTATGGTAATCCAGGATATAAGCTATCTTGGTACAAAATTTCATCCAAATCCATTCAGCCGTTTGAGCGTGAAAGAGTAACAAACATCCATACAAACATTCACGTTTATAATATTAGTAAGATATATGCCTAAAAGAAGGTACATATTTTCCTTTTTAATCGAAAAGGGCCTATAATTAGGAATGAGTTGGATTGTTTCTATAAATTCAAGCACAGAGAAAATAGAACACATGTCCCATGGTGTGGATACGCGTTGAACTCTTTTGTATGGGATTTGTAATCACGTCTTATATATCGCTAACGAGCCGACCTGGATACTTAGCAGTATCGAAATCACTCGTGTCACCAAACACTGTTTTTTCTTAACGTTTTATTCTCTTAATAATGTTACTCTGGTAAGGTTAGCTGTAAGAAAATGCTATTTAGCATTAAGTTCGCCCATGTACTTGTTTTACCTTGTGCAATAAAGCATTTTCTATTCTATTCTATTTACTCTGTGAATTCATCAATACACATAAACGATAATATGAAACCGCATCATTACAAAGCGAGCTATTATAACCATTTATCCTAAGAGATCATGGTATAAATATCTACGGCGTTTTTTTAAGAACACGATAGTAAAAATCGTCATCTTAATTACATTAAAATACCATCAGTTATTTTGAAGCCTTTGGCTCCGGAACTAGTTAAAAACTTTATTTCGGAAGCCATCCTCTTCTCCCAAAAGTGGTTATCACAAAATACATCAAATATGTGTAATTCTAAAAATAGATATCATGTTCATAATATATAATTTTTCTTGCTCTAAACTTAATTAACTTTAACAGAAGAAATTTACTTGTTTGATTAGTAATACAAAATAACAAAATATTTATACGCATTCTTCACCATAATACTCAAGTTATTCTTTCCAGCATACAAAATATCAATGTGCATTTGTACGTCAGTGTTTATGTTTTTATAAACTAACCACCATGTAGGTAAATATTGATAAGTCGAATTTGAAGAAAAAGAAGACCCTTCAAGAAATACTATATTTAAGTAATTACTCAGAGGTACTGTGAATACGGGTATAGATGCCTCTAGTACCCATAATTTCTCGAGTACCTGCTTGTTGTGCGCGATAGAAAGTAGGTATGCCAGCCAGATATAAATCTTTCTCGACATTACAATGCGTTTTTTGTTTCAGATTATATCAGTAACACTTTGTTAAGGTTTTCCATCTAATGCGCCGTACTAGAATGACTTATGGAAGGGGAATTGAATGGTTGATTAAATAACACAGTATTTTAATTAAAATCACAGCCCAGTTGGTAGTAACCCTGCCCTGAGCATTGCACACAGTGCCTAGCCCCAAACTATGATAAGCTTAGTTTGTACTATGGGAACCAGATGACTCATAGAATACCTATATACTTTTTTAATACATACATATTAGCATCCAGACACAGAAAAAACATCTACGTTCGTCACACAAATGTTTGTCCTGGGTAGGAATCGAACCCATGACTTACAGCGCAGAACCAACTGAGCTTTGAGGCCAGATAGGAAAGAGGATAATGATTTTTGATTCAATTTGATCATGTTATCTTGAAACTTGTGAAGAAATACACGAATGAATAACGCAGAATTATTTCCCAGATTTGACTCTTTTGTAAATATTTGATCCCGCAGCTCAAAATGGAGGCAATTAGTTCCATCTTTATTGCGCACAAATAATTTATATATTTCAAAAAACTGGCGTAGTAAAATCCTTTAATATTTCCTCAATTAATTTTTAGACACGTTTATAATTGTTATTAGTCTTAGAATGCCGATTCGTCCCTCTGCGCTTATTTCGAGAGCAGTTTTGTTCTGTATTGGGAATAATTAGATCCTGGCATGTTATCGAGTTTTTCTCTCTTAAATTATTATATCTTACATTCACCTTTGAATACACAATAAAATATCTTATTAGGATTATTATTCAAATAAAGATAATAATGTTGTGACACTCGTCAAACAAGTTTATTAATATAACTTTGATAGAGGCTGGACATAAGTAAAAACTTGTAGCCATTCGTATACATTCTTGGAATATTACATTGGCTAGGCCATCCGCAGCATTTAAACGCAAGAGTTCTGCGATCATTAATTGTTTTTATTATTCATAATTGTTTTTGCCGGGAATGTTGGTAGTATGAGTTACGTAATGTTAGCTGTGGATATTCAGCGAAAGGTCACAGTGCTCGGTGACCGTGGCGGGCAGAGGGCACTCGCGGGGGGGGGCTGGTGTGACGCATGCCATGACAACACTGCCTCCCAGTATGAAACAATATTGTCCGAGTAAGCATGTGTTGCTAGAAGTTGCTAGGAATCTTGGAAGTCTACATTTATTTCGAACAACTTTTCCATACTTAATAATATATCTGTTTTTTGGGACATTTCACACAGCCCCATAGTAAGCTAAGCGTAGCTTGTATCATGGGAACCAGGCAACTGATAAAACATATATAACTACTTTTCTTTTGTAAATACATACATATAATACATATTAACACCCAGACACAAAACAAAAATCAATGTTACAAATGTCACATAAATGTTTGTCCTGGGTGGGATTCGAACCCACGACCTACGGCGCAGCTGTGAGGCCAGTCTGAATCATGAAACCCAAATAAGTCTCAACTTAAAAACTTGATGCTTAATTACCCTGGTATAGCACTATAATAGTTTGCCTACATACCATCTCACAGAAATGGTTGTTTAGAAAAATATTAATTTAACAAAAAAACTAGTTAATCTCAGGGTCAGGAAATGCTAACACTGACTTAGTATAAACTCCAGGTATTCAGGAAAGCAACAACAATGATCTACCTAGCGTGTGAAACATACAAGTACAGACTCTTTTTTGCAAATTCAAAGCAAGATTCTAATGTCAGTACATATGAAGCCGAAAAAGATATCCGTTAAAATATACATTATGAATTTTTGTGTCAGCTCAACACCTGAAAAAAATCGTAAGTGCGTAGAACAAATTAGTTATTTTTCTGTGTATTATTTATTTCTTGTGAATTATATTGAGGGATTGTACCAACATTACTTGAAACACCCTAAAAATACCTGCATGTAATATTTTGAAGATACCCAAACTATATCGGAAACAAATATAGAACACGACAGGCAATTCCACTCCTGTGCCATCTTTTTTTATGTGATACAGTTATGGAACGAGCGGACGGCCCACCTGGTGTGATATATACCTAACCGACACGACTTGGGTCTTCTCTACTAGGTACGACAAGACCCAAATCACACTTATGCGCCCGTAACTCTGAGACCGGTGGAATGTCTAATGTGCTTATAATTTCACCGGCAAATACACCTTTCAAACTGGAACACAGTAACGCGAACGCGTTACTGCTTGGAAATGGTTGCTTTAGAAATGGGCATGGTGGCAGTACTTCTTTACGAAATTTTCTATATGGTGGTCAATAAAGTATTATCTATCTATCTACTTTCCCGGACGAACTTGGCGTGAGTTCTACTGCTCTTAAAATAGTCCATCATCTGCATAATAAACGTGAAAAGTAGGAATTGAGTGATGGTAGGTTGTCATTGCTATCGTTGCTTTATTACCATGGTTATTATAACAGAACCCACAAGCCTATTACGACATTGATTATATGCAACAGGCATTCCGGCCGTGGCATTGGCCAGGATATGGCTGCTTCCGTTCCCTACGTTAACGGTACCCACCTCAATTCACTGGCGGTAATATTCTTACAAGGTATCACTAAAAATGCTTTGATGAAGGGCCAGAAACCATGAGGTCATTATCTTGAATAGTAGAACTAGACTGTTAAATTTAAGCAGCTCCTTTTGATTTTGTTATGTGACTGATTAAAATACCGATATTTTTATTAGTCTCTCCTGAATTAACCAGTAACTCTATATTTGGCGAAGGAATAGGTTAAAAAACAAATCAAGGTTATACTGTGAGGAAAAAAGAGATGCAATAAAATGTATTATTTTACAAAAACACGGTAAATGATATATTTAGGTACACGCAAGCGAGATGATGTTCAGTTAAATTCCCGCGGATATTTTTTTGTATAGTTTGATGTTTATTACAAATGAAGCGATGAAAATTCTATCCTACAATGAACTCGAGTTTTCGGTGAGTAAAAACATCATCACGTTACACGTTAAGTCGCATAATATTAGATTTTAGTCTTAATAGTGTAGAAGTTTCGAAACGATAACGGTTAAGTTGCTATTGACGTCGACTTACAATCTGTTGGTTGTGGGTTCGAATCTTACGAATAAACTAAGCTGAAGCTTCCGATGAAAGAAAACATATGATTATTGTTTAGTGCAATTTACACAGGCCCTTCCTCGTTCAACTGGAATTCTTATTTTTAGCCCCAAAAACAACAATAACGAAATAATTAAATATTTTTAATGAAAAAAAGAGAGCGAATGGTTAATGGGTAGAAGGCTAAATATTCCTTTTGCTGTTATGTTTACTAAATGGTTAGTTAAATAAGTACATAAAAAATAGTTTGCAAATTATTTTAACGTGGGTGTCGAACTAAAAATAAAAGCAATTTTTGTTATGTACTATTCATAAATGCTAACATCGTGCAATAAAGGCCTTTATTGCACGACCTTACCTTTTACTTGCTATACGTAGAGGTAGATATAACTTTCTTGTTGTCTAAGGTTCTTGAACTTGCGGAGTAACGAGTTGTACTGTACTTGTAGATAGGTCAACAATTCTGTAGGGACCATGAGTTTTTTAATATTATATCAATCAGGGTTTTGATTGACTCACTGCCGACAACACCGCCCAATCAACAGACTAAGAGACAGATTTGGAGTGTTAGTAATGGGATATGTTTCTTAAATTGCATTTCGTTAGGTCTGCAATTCGGGTTTACTGTAAAACAAAACTTAACTATATTTTGTATAAGTTAGTCCATGAATCTTAACAGATACTTAAAAAAAATAGCTGTGTCTAGCCTGACCCCAGAATTTCAGACCCAAATCGTTTAGGTCACATAGAAGCCCGAATTTCCTAGCAAGTAAAAACGGGTCCCGAAATTGATTACTTTTATCTATAGGTACTCCTAAAGTTTGAAAGATGTGGTACCTACTCCACACCTTTCAAACCGGAAAACAGTAACATGTGCTTTACTGGCTTTGCTTGGCGACAGAAATGGGTATGGTGGCAGACTTCCCCGGACGAAACAGGCGTAAGTTCTACTGCTTCAAAAATATTATAAATATAAAAACTAATTAATAAGAGGATGTTTTTAGCTAATGTAATATATTTTTTCACATAACTTAGGTTCTTAAAATTCATGGTTATTTAAGGTTATCATGTGGGGTTCTAAATAACTTGAGGGACTGAGGGTCAAACTGAACATACATGCAAAGTATTCACAAGTTTGAATTTATGTTAATTGTGAAGTATTATATTATAATAAACGTGGGATGGCAAGACGATCGACGGGGCGATTGCCCATGTTTTGAACGGCTCGAGAGGGCGAAAATGCAGGAATTTCGCTAGACATAAGGATTTTTATTTTTCTCTAATCTAAGCAATCTTTACCTTCAGGCCTGGCAGGATGCTGTTAATATAAAATTACCCAGGAAATATCAGACATCCATTCATTATACACCTTATTTCAATTAGCTTACAAAAAGACTCGAGTAGCGTTGCGCTATTTCCGTATTTCGTTACACTTCGGCAGTTTTTATCCGAATGCGTCAGAAACAGATGTTCTTAGTTCATGTGTATACCTAAATTTAGGCCATACGTGTCTGGATTGTGATAAAGTAAAACACAATGTTGATATTTTTCACTGTTATTCAAAGTATTTTGCATGACAATTCATACATTCTTAGAAAGTATTAAGAGGAGCCGTCTCATGAGCCTGCAATTTCACCGGAACCACCTCCCTTCCACCGGATATAACAGATATAAAAAAATAGGTTTTTTTAACGTGTCTTGACTTTAACGGTAAGTTGCCAGTGCCAAAAACTTTCAGTATCATTATTAATTATCATACATCGTTGGTTTGTTACTTAACGAAAGGAGTTTTTTATATGGTACTTATCGGATAACCTCTGCCTAAAACAAAAGCATTAGAACTTGGGTTCTTTTCCACGTAATACAAATGCAAATAAATGATGCCAGAATGGAAATTTTACAGGAAATATATTTAGGTAGATGCATGATGTTCGTTCAATATATTTTTTAGTTTCGTTTGAGCGCTGACGTATAGTTAACGAGCAAGATAGGCAAATTCCGGACTCTAAGTTTCCTCAACTTGCATTCTCACAAAGGAATTACTTCTACCGATACCACAAAGGAGAGGAAACTCGTAACAAAAATATTTTTATTAATACCCAATACTTCTTACTACAATATTCTTAGAGTAATACTCGCCAATTATATATCCACACCAATACATGAAATAAATATTTAACACAGCCGAGAATCAAACCCAGGACTAGTGATTTACTAGGACTTATCTACGAAGTCTCCATTATTTCGTAACTGAGCAGTTATATAATGAATTTGTTGTGCATGTCAAGGTGTGGGCATAATTTCTGCAATGTAATGAGCAGGCAGCACAGGTTGGGCAGGTTACGCAGAAACTGACTCATTTCATATTCAGATTCGCGGCAAAACATCAGAATCTTGCTTCAACTGGTACTTTAAATCGTTTATAAGCTAGGAATATCTACGTTTTTACTTGAACAGTGCACTGCCTTTGATTCTGTATTCTTAAATGACACTATTTCGGTGAGTATGGATTAATACCCACTTCTTACCGGCTATGAAGTTCTGAAGAACCAATTTATATGAATTTTAATTGGTGTAGATTATTGACGCAAGAGACTAAGCTACACATGTCCCATATTGGTATAACAGGTAATAAGTGAAACAAAAACCCGACTGCAAGCACTTTCCACGCATGTAATCTGTGGCTTGTTGGATTAGTACGGTAGGCAGAGTCACGTTACTTATACAAGTCATGTTTCGTTCCGGTCCCGCCAAGTAAACAGACGATGGAATTCTCATTTGGTATTTACGGGTTATGTCCACGGTATTTTCCAGGTTTACAAGTTCGTGAGCATAAGGTGAGACAAGACATGGCGAGAGCGCACCAAGGAACAAGTCTTGCGGTGGTTACGTGAACTATCGCTAAAATAAGGTAAAAAATGTACTATTGCGTAGAACTAGCACCTCAGCCACGGGACTTCTTTAAGTGCGGGCTTTACATTCGAGAATCCCGCAGACTCGGGTTCAATACCCGCGCTCGTTCGATCGCGCGCGGACCATCCACAATGGGGCTGCATTACCGAACTAAATAGACAACCATTACAGACCATATTGAATTCATTTTGACAATTTGAATTCAATCATAATAGTAAAGTATTGCCATGAAAAAGCGCTCTATTTGTACAAAACACTAAAGTATATTGTATTGAATAGGAATTTAAACGTTATTGTTGTAGTTTTGATGTTAAAAATGTAGGTGAGCGATTTAATGTTCTTTTTATCACCGACTGTACGTCGACTTTTCAATTTAACCTACAATTTAGATAGATTAGAGGTATATTTTAGTATTTTCAGATGGTTATTGTACAATGGCGCCAATACTTCGCAAAGGATTCAGACTCGATAAAAAACGTTCACATGGTCAGCCAGTGATTGCGACGACTGGTAACTCAAAAATGAATCGTTAATCGCGCATCGTTTGGCTATAATCAAAAGTCTGTAAGCAAGATCTAACTTTTCACCCTTCAAAATAAAATTTTCTTTATTCTCGTACAAAAAAATATTTAAAATTGCTCGCCATTTCATACCCTTTGTAGCCGACACCTCGATTTTCGGTTTTTCAGGGCAATTCAGACCGGGACCCTCAAATTACTACCGCTATGCACCATTACATAACCAGATGCAATGACAGTTTCATAATTAGATAATTAGATGTAAATCTTTACTTTTGGAGTTGTGAAATCTGCAGTTCTTAGTTTTTCTGTACCTACAACGTTTTTATAAGGTACGTTTTGAACGGGGAACTCTCGATTTTTCTGATATCTAACATTTGTAACACTGTCTTTATAAAAAACAGATTACATTTTTAGGTACTATATGCGCGTTAGTTCTAAATTAGAGCAATGGTTTCATCTCTATTTAGACACAAGCGTACTTCTGCTTATACGGCACGATTACCGGAACAATGTTAGTACAAGTGAGTCTACAGACTGAACGTGAGATAATACATACATACAAATCCTATGGTATTAGGCACACAGTGGAATAATTTATAAAATATACTGATACGAAATTAAACTATATTGTAGAGCATTTATTTTTTTACCGGGACGTGGTTGGCGACCCTTTAAAGATACCCTCGTAAGTTTTAACGCAATCCAATATGGTGATAATAGCTTTGAAGCGTAGGCTGTCGGGAAATCATACAAATGTTCAGCAGAGCTTGTGGGTAGAGCCTATAAGGTCAACCTTGCACCCACACATGCCTTTTATGTAAGTATCTCAAACTTAGCAACAACTAAATTTACACGTTACCACACGACCTAAGCGACAAAACTGAACCAAACTATTCTAAACCTTAAGATCAGCGCACTTAGTCTCTATTCGAATGTATCAACCTGCGTTTATTCATAAAATTATTTTTATTCGCAGCTCAGTTTGCAACATTCACCTTTGCCTAAACAGGCAAGCGGATTTTAGAACGGCTGTAGTGGGCGACAATAAACTGTGGTGAAAAATATTAATACCATTTTATAATGTTTCATTTTAAAGTTACCCTTATAAGTAATTAGTAACTCCTTTAACTTTGTTCATCGGTATTCGTCACACGTAGGTGCCAAGAAAGATGGGTAGGGCTGTGGTACGGGATGCTAGGTGCGTCTATACACTAACTCAAGAGACAAGCTAAGGCGGGCTTTTATGGAGAGTCCTCGAGAGGCAAAGCTATGAATTTCGCTGCAGATGAGAACATGCCTCTAAGGGTCGAAACTCCTGATCCGAATAGGTTCACCCGAGATTGTTACAAGGATCGTGCTCGTGAAAACAAAGTAATTTAGGGGTTTCTGTCTGTTCTCCCATGGAGAGTCGGATAGGGTTTGCACAGGTGTCAAACGCGATAAGTACGCGTGATCTTATGTTTTGAATATTATTGACGTTTTCAAGCCATTTATTTATGAATTTTATGAAAATAAAGTTTTTGAATTTGACTTTGACATTAACTTTGAGTCCATAAAGAAGAACGTCTTATTTTTTTTCCAAAATCTTTTCGGGCTGCACGGTTTAAGAGTCCATTCCACAAAATAAGCCCTTGGCTATGGCGCTAGTGTCTACGTGAAATCACATTATTCCATTGATCCAAATTAGTTCCTGGTTTCGCCACGGGAGTTTCGTGAAAACGAGTCTACTCGAGATCTGACATCTTACATGATGTTAATGAAACTGCAATCCAGCGAGGGGTTCGTTCTCGTTTTCTACAACCGGTGTCCCCCAATGCGGGGTGTGGAATAAATAATTAAACCGTACCTTTTTTGTGGACAACAATATTTGTCAGTGCAGGGACACACAGGTTGCCACTTAACATCAGGTGGGCCATTTAGCACTCGACGACCGCAAAGCACGTGTCAAGAAGCTGAGTTACAGTGATTTTTCTCTACACTATCTTCAGCTTGGACAATACTACGCGTCCATGCGTCGTGTTTGACAAACACGTACAAGAGGGAATAAAGAAAACTTATAGTCTCAATATCCCTCGTTAGTCACAAAATGGAGTAGGTAATGAACTTCTTTTTAGAGTGTTTAGAGTCGAAAACAGTGTGCCATCAACGACTTTATTCGCATATTTACATATGTACTTAGTATAAAAGTCACTTTCAGCCGTCTCTCTGTACGCTTAGATCTTTTAAACTACGCAACGGATTTTTCATCAATAGATTGTGATTCAAGAGGAAGGTTACACGTATAGTTTAATATTGTTTCGTGTCAATTTATTTATTAATTAGAGGATAACTGTCAAGATGACAGAAAAAAATCAAGCCGACTAGGAGCTTTAATGGCGTGTGCCGCGTAAACCAATACATAGTTATATATCCTTATTATATTACACTATACCATCTTCTTCATATTTAGGAGTATAATGTTCTGCTACCCGTGCAAAGCCAGTGCAGTGCGGGTTGCTAGTTCATTAAAATCGTGCCGTATCTGATCGAACCTACTTCTACCTCTTCTAGAACAAAATGAACAAAATCATTGCTATATGGTCTATTTTTGTCTATGGAATTATTAAATAACAACAAAACCTGCCGGTTTTGTTGTTATTTATTATAAATTAATCGTCATTGCCAGTACATAACGTTTGGTACGTTTTTACGTACCAATCGTTAAGCTCGGAGTTAACAAACTTTTTTTAGTCTGATCGTCTTATGAATAGAATGTATTGTAATTTGTATTGTAATGTATTTAATACGCATTCAATATGAGATGCGTAAATATGTTGCACAAAATGTAAACATTCGTGACCAGACTAAAAAAAGGACCTCTTTAGTAGTTTACCATATTTGGCCTCACTACGTTTTATTCTGATCTCATAATTAGAATGTTAAACATATCAGGACATTCAATATTTTTGTGACATTTATCTAATAATATAAACATATTGATACATCTAATTTATTGCAAATTGCAAACTGATCAAGAAAGTATAAATTTGTACTTCACGTTTTCAATTAAATTTGCAATTATAATATTGTGTGCATGAATAAGAACTCCAGTTTCAATAAAAAATCAAAAATCGGTTCTTTCCAGTTATCACCATGTGCTTCTAACATAAATTTTTTAGGCTGAGATTCGATAATCGATGAGAGAACGAGAGATGGGAGAATAAAATTTTAAGGTGTGTCACATTAAGTCAGATTTCGTTAATGAAAGAGAAGAAAGATACGACGTAGAGAGAAATAAAAAGATAACTTTACATTCAATGCCACGGAAGTAGAGCAAAAGAGAGCGACGTTTACACGATATAATAAGATAGTGCCGTGCATGCGTGCATTGTAGTATTTAAAAAATTTATCTTCCATCATGTGTACGGTGAAATCAACTGGAGGGTTTATGAAACCCGTACCACTGATGTTACTAATATAATCGGAACGTTTAAAACATATCTTTTGACAGATCTGCCGTCCTATATCGGAGTTCATACTGGCAACATTGGTTGGTGTCTCGTATTGTCTATTAAAGATGGCGGGTGACGAAAGTGACAGGTTTGTAAATATGGAGATGAAAAATTTTAAATATTTCTCAAATTTGTATAAAATTATTAGTGTATTTTTTTTTCAAGAGTCTATTTATTAACTAGTGACCGTATCTATTTTAGTGACCTAAAGCCATCAAGTGTAGCGATCATAAGAGAAGTATACGATAGTGAAAATGCCCACATTAAATTTGAAATGGAATTGGAAAGAGCACTTGAGGCAGGCGTGAGCGTTATTGTTATAGAGCCAGAGCCGCTGGGTGAAGTAACGGCTCGATGGATATATGTGGGAAACCTCGTGCACAAGGTCTCCGTCTACAGTGGACTTTTCAGTATTGCTTCAGGTGAGATGTAGGTTCTCTTGTTGAAAACAATATTCCATTGTCTTACATGTGGCTTATGGCTTTCACAACTTCTTAAAACATTGACTATTGTGCTGAGATAAATGATCACACTGGCTTATTAATAGATAGAATATAACAATTCAAAGATTCCACTATCCACTGGATATACTTACATTGTATTAAGATCTCGGTTGGATATTCTGAATATTGTTTTATATACATAAACTATAAACCGTATTATAGATGACTATAAATTCAACACCTGAACAAAGTTAATAATATCTGTGGACAATTCACACTGCGGTATCTGGTCCCAAACTAAGCATAGCTTGTACCTTGTGAGTAAACTATTCTCACGCACCATCCTCATTCAAATGTAGGTTTTATTGATTTCAGTAAGTTGATTTGGTAAGGTGGCAGAAGTGGTTTGTTTCTGATCTGGTTTTTTTCTATTTCAGGCATAGCATGGAAGTCATTAGCTTGTGCTCCATTTGGAATAGTCTCTGTGTTGTGCGCCGGATGCTACACACTGTCCTGGCAATGGGATCCTTGCTGTAAATATCAGGAAGAAAAAGATCACCGACATCTATCCACTTTGCCAATGTTAAGTGATCTCACATCTGCTAAACCTGTTGTACTTGTCCATACAGACAACAAAAGAAAAATAATCCTTCATACCACTATATCCGTCGCCGCTGCTGCTGTCTGTTTATGGAGAGTTTATAATGTTTTAAAGTAAATCAACAAATTGCTTAACCTACGTCAAATACTGAAATTATGCAGAGGTACATTATTTTTTGCATGAAATTTTGTAGAAGAGAAACTTATTTTAATCTTTCATTTTAATACTTGTTTTTATTATCTAAGTCAAAATAAACATAATTATAATTTTGCTGTAGGGCATAGTGAATGTAAAAAATATTATTATAGTAGAATTAAATAAAAAAAAATTGTACAAAAAAAATATATTAAGGAGCTTTTTAGTTAATCAAGTGTGATAGTGTTTAGCAGTAGAAGATTTTGTTATATAGCTGTTACCAGTGACCTTGAAGTCACTGCTATAATGCAATAAAATATGATACATCATTACTCCTTTACTCTCTTGCCTTCTCTAATTAAAAGAATGAGATGCATTTTAAACAATCCAAATTTATTTTCTTTAATGATAATCTAAATCACGCTAGATTATAAAATATTTTCCGAATTATCTCTTCCTGGCTGGGAAGGAATATTCTTATACCTGATCTACTACTGTTTGAGTCGCTGGTTCTCAGTGTAGTAAAAGATTTAAGTGTGCCTCAAAGAGGCTCCTTTTAATGCACATGTCTTCTATGTTCTAGTACATGTCAGTTTCCTCATGATGTTTTTCTTCACCATTTTGAGAACATGGTATTGTGCATATAAATCTTGCAAGTGGAAAAACTCATTGGTTTTTACGGGATTAGAAGCAACCTCCAGATATAAACTCAGAGACAGAGAATTCTATTACATATTATGATTTGCAGCTGATAATTGTATATAACTGAATTAAAGTGTAGGAAATTTTTGCATGCCCCTGTGGTGAAAATAAGTTGGAACCATTTTAGTAGTAAGACCTGAAGACCTTTGTTACCTTTATTTTAAGCAAATAACATATTTGATTGATTGATTGAAATGAATATGGTAAGTTTTAAGTGTGTAGGTACATACTACCTACCCAATAACCGTTAAGAAATCTAGATATTACCACTTGTGATATTTAAAACTTATTGGCTTCGATTTCTACTCATTCCTATATTATTTGAATTAAATTTCACATTTTAATTAATTTGTAATGGACATCAAACTTTCTACAACTGTATTTTGAAAATTTATTAATGTAAACTGTTTATTGATCAATAAACATAGCAGGTTTTGGCATCCATACAGGTTTTCATGTACTCAATGTCATGTCTTGAATGAGACCTAATGTCCAAAATGTACATGTAAAACAATAAATAAACTAGCTTAGCATGCCAGTTATAATAATATAGCTTATTCAAGAGATGTTTTGCTAGCCCTTTTATACATTAACCAAAAATATAAACTCGGGGCAACCTGCCTCAGAAATATAGCAAGGTTGGGTAAAAACTGGCTAATAACCAATTCGTTCTTTTTATCTGCTACAGCATCTACTATCTTGCCCGCAGTATAGTCTGTTGTGAATCCGGCTGCAGTGCTTGAATCCATCACTGCAAAACAATGGTAATATTTATAATAATTAAGGGAACTTAATAATCCTAGTATAAAAGTTGTTTACATATTACTTGAAGAAGTAATGATGTTTTAAATACAAGCACACATATACTGTTTTATAGAATACACTATAACTAGCATGCTGCGTCCGTATTTCCTGAAACCTATAATATGGAAGTCTTCAAGAGGAGAGTGAATAGGTTCCTTCTAGGCAAGCATGCTTCATCGTAGACCACATCGTCACTTAACATCAGGTGAGATTGTGGTCAAATGATTGCCTATCGCTAATAAAAAAAAAATAAAAAAAAATGCAAAGGGAAACCAAAATTACTCATATAGTTTATGCTGATACATTTGACTCACCTCCATGGTGGTTTCCAGTACCGGTCAGGGCATTGAGTGAAATGTTAGTTTTGATATATCCTGGACTGATTACTGTAACATTGATATTATGCTGATGCATTTCAGCTCGTAACGAATCACCAAATGCTTGAAGAGCATGTTTAGATGCTGCATATGCTGAACGGTCAGGTATAGCAATGAGTCCTTGTACTGAACTCACAAACACAATGTGGCCACTCTTTCGCTTCACCATTCCAGGGAGGACAGCTGAAAGAATGCAAATTATATTACACTTTAATTTTATATTATTATAACTTATTACATGTTATCCTATGCTAGTTTTGATACTAAAGAGATAAAAACTCATTTGCATTATTAAACATTATTAACATATACCTTTAGTCAAACCTACTGATCCAAAATAATTAACAGTCATAATTTCTTTATCAACATCGACATTAGTTTCCAGTATTGAGCCTCGGTGAGATATTCCCCCATTATTTATCAGGATATCAATATGACCACAATGATCATACACTTTTTGTACAAAATCATCTAAATATTCCAATTCTGCAAGATTTAACTCCAAAACAACCGGCTCTTGAGCATTGAACTGAAACATGACAAAGTTTATTTTCCCTCACAAAGGTTTCTTTATAGAGGTGACCTTATAAATAACAAAGATAACCTGTTTTGTCAGAGACGTGATACCTGGGACAGGTAAGAAAAACCTTTACAACAAGTCCCCAATGCCCTTGCTCTTACAGACAGTGTATAAACATAGATACTTGAAAACAGATTAATTTTAAAACCAATATTAATACTATAACTACTGTTATAAGTAATATTCTGTGTAGTAATAAGATTTTAGTAAGATTCTGTTGGTAAAAAGAATACATAAATTGTACCCTACTATCATTTTGATTTTTATGAAGCAAGCCCCGATAAGTTTAGCATTGACAAAAATACATTTTAGTTTCACACCAACAGAAACAACATTATTGTATAAAAGATGATGCAAATTAACTCACCAATTTCTTTAAAAGGAGGTCTTGCTTAACTCTTTCAAGTTCCGTTTTTCGACGGGCTGCCAGTACCACCTTGCATCCTATGCCATAGAATACGTGAGCCAGTGCTTCCCCAATTCCTGAACTAGCGCCGGTAATAACCACAACCTAGTGAAATATTTTTATATTCATTCATAAGAACAAGCAGACAGACAGATTGATATTATTGAATTATTCTTTCAAACCTTTCCTTGCAGTGCTGTCCTTCTTTTATTACGAGTAATCTGACTAAGCAGACCATACATAGTCAATCCCATAGTTATAGGGAGGCCAATATATTTCATGATCCATGAGGCATCTGCGCCTTGAAGCCTCATCACGAACAATTCAGACTTTCAAGACACGGAACTGTGAATGAATTGTAGATAAAATTCAGTACAAAGGTTAGTATAGCATTGCTATACAGCTAAATAAATACAAATAATTAGCTCTTGGGTTATCAACAGAATATCGAAGCTATATGATCAAACCTTGAGGCGAGATGTAATCGATGTGATAAATGATTAATGATTATTATTAACACCTTAAAAAACAACAGACTGCACCTACCCTTTCGAAGTTAAAACTGTAATTAGTAACACAAAGGACAAACGATGATACAAAAAAAGATAAACAATCAAAAACTGACGTTGCCATTGACAAGCGGAGCAACAACCATCAAAAGCATAGAGTAAGATACACCCAAAGACAATAACCTAATGCTTTTTTAAATAAGGCCCGTTACTGATGGGACCGTTCAAAGTACATCAGTGTGTTTGTGCGTTCTCGCTCCCAGGGATGAAAGTTGCCAAAGCTTTTTAATCTGTTATTAAAAAAAATTAAATAATGGCGTCATGTGGTGAAAATTCAATCATTTGGCAACACTCCTTGATTCTTTGGGCTAAATGTTGGGAATGAGTTTATTTTGTCTGATGTTTAGTTTTATAAAATATCTATAATGTTTCAGTGAGTATTAGTCAATTATTCATAATGACCACCATACAGCATACGTGCTAATCTCCTATACGTGTTTGTAATGGGAGTGTCGCACAGATGCGCTGACCTTCGTTTTGATGCACAACGCACAACAAAGCATCAAATTGACGGCTGCCCCATTTACACAACAGTGTCTAAAATACTGATATCACAAAAAGAAAAGCGAATCGGTGAAATTATATCGTTGGTATCGCAACTACAGCTTATACCATGAAAAGTGTTACGTGTGTGAAATGTGAAAGACGTACGCAAACAAATTGGATCTTTGCTGAAGCAAGCAGGAAAATACTTTCTTTTTACTTCTAGGAACATTTTATTGTATTGGAAGAAATAAGAGTGAAAACATCAAGATGAATGAAAGGGACATACCAAGTGTCCCAATTACAACTTTAGCTGGAGTAGCCAGCCTCACAGACCGTAAGTATTACACCACCTCTCATATTCTGATGACTGACAGTGAATTTAGCAAATCCTTCTTTCTTTACCGTTATTCATTATACTCTGATTCCAGTCTTAATAAAAATGCTATGGTCAATTGTTTGATGTACCTCAAGTTACAAAACTGTTTATTATGATAGGGAAAAAAACAAAACAAAATGTTACTTTAATGTTTTGCTGATTTAAAACAATCATTTTGTGGCATCAAATGTCTGCTTTTTGTAGAGAGCTTTTCACAATGAGTAAATAATATGTTCCATACACATGTAGAATTTATAAATTTAGATCGCATGGGGAAGATTCAGAGTGTAATTATAAATTCGGCATGAATAAGCTAACATAGTGCGGTGGGATTATTTTTAAATGAAAATTACAGATATTATCAATGCAGTGGTAAAAAAAACAGTATAAACTACTAAAAGCCACTATCCTAAATTTTAAATGTTGATATGTCTATGATTCTAGTGCCTCTGAATCAAATGAAATTAAGTCTTTGATTTGTTCTTTGAGTATGGGAAGACCCAAATTAAGTTTCTGTTTTTATGGGCAAAGGATACATCTCAACATTAAATAAATAATAGTAATAGTAATATTTAAAAGAGTCACACAGAACTGACAATATTGGGTAGTCCCATTAGTTAAATTCTAATTTAATGTAATGCAGAATATGTACAATATTGGATTATGTATTTTTATTTTGTTTCTTTCAACACATCCATGTTATTTTCTCAGTGTTACCAGTGTTACCGCTACCAACTCCCCTACCATCCACATTAAATAACAAGTCACAACTGTTTCACCCGCGTGTCGCTGAGGAAGCCGCTATACTTCTAGCAACCCGTGATGACAACTTGGTGACTTTACTGCTCCAGTCTCTTATGCAAACATCAGTCCAGCACATGTAAGGGTTCATTTATTAGCTTCATTTGTATAGCTGTCATCAATAAGGTGTCTCAGAATGAGCAGTATCTTCAAAGATCATCTAGGGCTAATGTGGACCTCATTTAAGGGTGCTTTGGATTGTCCTGTGATATGTTCTGTCTCTAGCTTGCATAAAATTTTTCAGCATTATTCTCATTTACAGTTTTGTATCATAAATCAGTACATACTCATATTTAATGAATAAAATTGTATTGCTAAATAAAAAAATAAAAAATTGATTTAAAAATGGGGATTTAATTTGTTTTCAGTAACATTCACATTGACCAATCACCCCCTTTTCAAATCACATACCAATTCTCGGACACCTTTTATTGTTTGTAGACTTTCTGATGTGAAATTAACAGTAAACTCATATTCATTTCAGTGATTTAAAAGATGAAAGCATAACAAACGCTGTGAGCCCGGCCCCGCAACCAGCTACACCTGAACTATTAAAAGCAATCTTGAATGTGAACCCTAACGTGTTTGACCAGCAACAAAGAAACTATTATGGCAACCATTTGAGCACCTCAAAGTTTAATGGTGTATCCCCTGCACCATCATACAGTTACTCATCACATAACGCTGTACCCTCAAGCCCGTCGCCGGTTGGGATGGCAGCACAATCTGCGTCCATTCCAAACCAGCAGTTACTCGCTCCACCGAGCCAGTCGTCACCTCACGTAAATATAGGCTCTCCACCATCACAGTCCAGACCTGGGAGTCAAGTAAACATCTCGGCACAAAATAATGTGTCACCCATATGGAATAGTGGTAATTCTTCCAATGTTTACACAAGCACCTTGTCAAATATGACATGTCCAAATTCGCAAAATGGTGGATTCTACAATAGCCCTGTGCAAGATAATAGAAGTTTCGGTACCACTTTAGAGGATAGAGATCCTCTCGCCATGTCTCCATCAACACAAACCAATCAGCCTATGGCTATGCAATCTCAAGAAAAGTCTTTCGAACAAGGTAAGCGTGCATATTTAACTGGTAGTTTGTTATTGCAAGGTTTGAACATAAATGCATCGATAAAGTCCAAAATATATAATTTTCTAGATGGCAATGTGATGACAGGGCAATCCCCAGCCCAGGCCAGTGTAGCACCCTCACCACTTCGTCAGGAACCTCAAGTGCCTCAGCCTTCAATGGGTGCCCCGTATGCACCTGTTGAAAAACCAGAGCCTAGTAAAGGCCTTAGATTCCCGGTAGTTAAAATTGGTAGACTGTCAGTAAGTTTCAAGCTGTTACCGATTTACTGATAAATTTAATCAAATGCATGATAGTTTGTATTAATATATTTTATTTCAACTAGGAGGGTATTCTGAAAAAACATGAATATCCTAATGATGATACATCAAGAAAAAGTAGTGCAATTGAATCAGACTCTGATGACAATGCACCGCTAAAATCTAAAGCTATTAGCAATACACCTGCGGTTGATAAAGAAAAGGAAGCAATAGATATAGCTAGAGAGAAAAATTGGGAAGCTGTAAAACGGAAACATGAGGAAGCAAGTAAAAAAGGAGAAGCAGAGGCAACTATTGGTGAATAATTTATTTTCATATATATTATGACGTTTTAGCATAACACCTTTATTTCTGCTTGAAAATATCAAAGTCAAAAACTTTATTTCCATAGAATTCATAAAAAAATGGCTTGGAAATGGAGTTATCACATACATTACTCCCACTTTGCTAGTTGAGTAGTTTGGCAATTTTCCCTTTATGGGCCTAGTTCTGTCCACACAATAGAGTGAAAATTACCACATACCGCTATATCTACAAGAAAATCATATATTGTTTCATTTTCAGTACGGCCAAAGCTTCGAAAAGTTGAAAGGAGATTAGTACCTGTCATTGAAATGCTGTCCGTAGATGAACTGATGGAGACAAACACTTATCAAAGATTTAACAAATTGATAGAATCTGTATTTGATGCCATCGATGATGATGTGCTTATAACAGAGGAAATGGGTAAGCATGCTAGTTAATTAGTTATTTAATACAATATTGAAAAAACGGTTTAAATATATTGATCCAAATGATCTGAAAAATTAACAAAAAATAACTGGTCAGAGTGACAGTTTTTGTGTTCTGTGTTCATTCTGAAACAACCCTTATACCATTAAGATACAGTTTAAACCCCTTTGTTGTTTACATCATTTTGAACAGACTGGCCGAATGTTAGTTAACTACCTAAACAAACCATTACTTTTAATGGCTCATTTAATTTATTAGATATATTGTGCCATTATTTCTAGAGGGGACTGACATTCCTGAAGAACTTTTACTACCTCGCTATCAGCTTCAAGAGCTATGTTCAGAAGCAGCTAAGTTGAAAAATCTTGGTGCTATGGAAGCAATACCCTCTGACAGATTAGTTCGATTGTTAAATATATTGGAGAAAAACATTAGGGCTGCTGAAAAAATGTCCCTTGTTGGCGATCCGGTGAGTAGTGGTTTTAAAAACTATACAATTGTGTGTAAACTAATAAATCTTGTATTTTATTTTGTATTTCTCCTTTTAACAGGAGGATAGTGAAGAAATGCGTCAAATATGGGTGGAGTCCGCGTTAGAAAGGGTCATGTGTGCCTCTGACGCTTGTCTGACCGCACTGTACGTGATGACTTCGCCCAGTATGCCGAAGCGCATTTTTCTGGAAGACGTCATAGATAGGATTATAATGTTCATAAAATTCCAACTGAATAACACAATTTATTGTGTTTATGATCCAGTTTACAGCATTCAATCGACGTCCAAAAAGAAAGGTATGACCTAGCCTTTATTTATAAACCCGATGTTTCCCAATGCTGGGCAAAAGAGCTGCTTTCCCCCCCCCCCCCTTTTCTTTCACGTGTCTTAAGCCTTGTAAAATTTTTCACTGTAAGAGTCCAGATCATCGCGCCCTCGCCGTCTGGCCTGCATACGTACTGCCGTCCTTTAACTAGAAAGCCGTTAACCCTCAAAAGGTCAATTTTGACTTTTTAATAGGAAGTGATACAGTTCAAAGTTCTCTATCTTTCTGTCTAAGAAACGTTTGTAAATTATAATTAGTTCTATCTCCGGAACTACAAGTTCGATTTAAATCATTCTTTTTGATGTGAAACATCTATAGCCACACGTAAAACCGATTTCTGGCGTGGCGACGCGTCGCCACGGCATGCGTTGCATATTACTTTTACAAAATAATGTCGATGTTTCACATCTGCCAGGCGTCCCGTGACGGCTCACATTTTTTTTTTGTTGAAATAGGTATTATTTAACTTAAGATTCAGTAGTTTTTGAGATAGGGAATTTTAAGTGTGTATTAGTCATTCATGGCTTAACAGCTAACTTAAAAGCATGTTATTCTATAAGCGTTATTAAAATACAGGGTGTAACCAAGCATGGGCGAAAAGTAAGGGATGTAAAAACTGAAGTCTGTTTTTTTTTTTAAATCTTTCTCTTATTTAAACACTGGCATCGCAGCTCAGTTGGTTAGTAACCCTACCTTCTGCGCTGTAGGTCGTTGGTTCGATTCCCACCCAGGACAAACATTTGTGTGAGAAACATAGATGTTTGTCCTGTCTGGCTGTTAATATGTATTTACAAAAAAAAGTAAATTAGTTGTCTAGTTCTCATCACACAAACTATGATTAGCTTACTTTGGGGCTTAATGGCGCTGTGTGTAATGTCCACCAATATTTACTTTCAGTGGACGGTCGCAAGCGTCGCGGGGGGGGCGCCACCAACGCGACTCGCCGCGGGGCGGGCTCCACGCGCGCCATCAGGGAGCTGTACACGCACGCGCACGAGTCGGTGACGCTGCTCGCCGAGCTGCTCGCCGCGCACCATCTCACCGACACCACTGTGCTGCACGCCTCCACTGTCGGGGTGTCGCCCTTCTTCGTGGAGAATGTCAGCGAGCTGCAGCTGGCGGCACTGAAACTTGTCACTACGGTAAATAATCGTCTGCAACTTAACTAAGTTTGTACGTTATGGAGTTTTTGGGTCAGCAAAGAGCAACAACTGTTTAGCTAAGCCACCCGATTGATATTTTTTCAGACACATTTTATTTTCAATACAATTCCTTCACGAGGTTCTCTGAATAGTCAGTCATACATTTTTTTTGTTTAATGTGAATTACATCTTGGAACTACCGTAACACCCAGGGGGTACGTGTAGGGATTCAAAGGGTAATCTAATAGATGGAATCTAGGAAATCGAATCCTACGGACGCGAGCAACGTGGGCCCCCAAAATCTCTCTCGTAAACTTACCTTCTGTTCTTTCAGATATTCACAAAGTATGAACAGCACCGAAGGTTGTTGCTTGAAGATATTTTAGCGTCGATAGCTCGCATCCCGAGCTCGAAGCACAACTTGCGCTCCTTCCAGCTGAGCTCGGACCAACACATTCAGATGCTAACGGCCCTCGTTCTGCAATTGGTGCAATGTGTTGTAACATTGCCTGAAACTCTGTGCAAAACACACGAGAAAGACAAGAACAAGGATCAAGCAGAGACTTCCGATGGTAAAAAAGTAAGTTTTGTCGATAGGAAACTGTGGAGTAAGTTTTATCAGACATTTTTAAGCTATTGCATAGCTTCTATCGCGGGCCTTGAGCGTGGAGATCGAATCCAGAAATTCCGTAACGAAAAAAACCTAACACCCCCCACTCCGACCGGCACAGCGGTGATACTTTTTAGTTCCATCTATCGATAAATACCAGAACTTTTAATGACTTTTTGAAATATCACGCGCAATCGCTTTACCGCGGCAGTCTCCGAGTGCGACACGTCTTTTTTCATTTTTATGTGGGTGTTTGCAGCAGGTAGACAAAGATCTTCTAATAATATCCAAGTACGAGGCAGCGATCAGCGTGGGCGGTACATTCCTGACGTCATTCCTGAACAAGTGCCGGAGTCGAAATGAGGAAGTGGACTTCAGGCCTCTGTTCGAGAATTTCGTGCACGATCTACTCACCACAGTCAACAAACCCGAGTGGCCCGCCACTGAACTGCTGCTGAGTCTGCTCGGTACTATGCTGGTAAGTGAATGGAAATTTAACAGCCCCCTTTTTTTATGTGGTTCTGGTGGCGGAACGAGCTGACGGCCCACCTGATGTTCAGTGGTAATTGCCGCCCATAGACAACAATACGACTCAAGTCCTCTCCACCAAAGTATGAAGTCGCATTGCGTTGCGTCCATCACCCGGAAACGGGGATCTTACGTCTCATGCGGCTGCAATTTCCCCTTTACTCCCTTTTCGGCACCAATTATTTTCGAATAAGGCTGGGGAACCATACTTTCCTTAAAAATATTTAAAAGGTGTCATATGACTTATTAACTGATTGTTAAAAAAGCTTGCAGATAACGAAAGCAATCTATCAAAAACCTTATGTATCAAAGAGTTGATCTTTGATACAGTTTAGCGCGGTGTCTTATCTGAAGTAATACTCAGTTGATTTGTATTTCAGGTAAAATACATGTCGGACAAGTCTATGGAGATGTCAGTTCGCGTCGCGTCGCTGGAGTACCTCGGTCTGGTGGCGGCGCGGTTACGCCGAGACAGCGTACAGTCGCGGGCCAAGCTCTCCACCATGGACGCCGTCGTGCGAGACATCCGCGCTGAGGAGGAGAAGGACGGCACGCTAGCGCAGGTACCTCTCACTCTCACTTATTTAGCTAAAAAAGCATGGAAATCGCGGTTCATCAGAAGAACTGAAACCGCAGGCGCATGAGACGTAACATTTCAACGCAACGCGACTTAGACTCATACTTTGCCTGAGAGGACTTGAGTCGTATTGCTGTTGTCTATGTGCGGCGGTTACCACTTAAAATCAGGTGGGCCGTCAGCTCGTTCCGCCACCCGAATCACATAAAAAAAGAACATATCTACCAAGAAATAATGTTCGTATTTTGGTGTTCTACAGTCATCCAGTGTTTACGTCACAATATACTACTACACACATTATACTACACACTACAGGCATTGCCGAAACAGAGGCTGTTCCTTACAGCTTTCTACCCAGCGGCATAGATCAGCAGCTTTCCGTGGTAGCTTTCGGTACGCAGCTACAAAGTGTTGGAATAACATCCCCCCACCAATACGAAGCCTAAAAAGTTTAGGGACTTTTAGGAAAAAACTAAAATCGTTTCTTGTGGGAGCCCAGATACAACTAGGCAACATTATCGACGATAAATCTTTTATCTGAGATTTATATGAAATCTTCACTGGGCTTCATATTTGGTTGTTCCTTTTCACTTTCTGTTATAACATTTAATTAATTTTCTTTCCCACCTATGCTGCGCCCTTTTTTATTATTTTTTCATTATTTATTATTAATTTATTTTTTGGGCCCATCGTATCCGTAACCCGTTCTGTTAATATTAGTTAACAGTTAGTTAACTTTACATATATATATATATATATATTGAACTTCATATATTTCTTTCCCCGGTAAATATCTATTTATGAATGACTTGCAATACATAATTTATTATATTATATTTGATAATGGCGGGCACATCCGCGTTCGTGATTTGCTGCACGACAATTAGGTTTTTCGGCTGAAAATCAGCGCTGAGTGAAACTCACCCAGCACACGCTGAGCCGAACCCCTTTTCGGCACTAGGCACTGCGTTTTTTTTTATAATATTTTTTTTTTTAGTAATAAATGTTTTGTTTCTTTTTTGTAATTTGATTTGATACATTTTTTTTAAGTTTTGTAACGTATTTTTTGGCATTTTTTTTTTATGTAGTTTTAATTTGTGTTTTTTTTTTGCATATGTTTATCTTTTTCTTTGTATCTTAGTTTCTATTTTTTTTTTCTGCGCTATGTTCGTTTGTAAGTGTCGTGTGCTGAATAAATGTTTTTTCTTTCTTTCTTTCTTTCTTACACAATATATTACTTATTTGCAGATATGTTAACAAAAACATATTTTTGTCTTTACAGAACGCAACATCGGGACTCGACGAAGACGAAGAGCGGACTGAGTTTCTGCAGCGTGTTCTCCTAGACTACCTCGCCATCAACGGACAGAAGGACCCGGCCTGGAACTGCGCGCGACACTTCTACATCACGCAATGGTTTCGAGACTTAGTAGTCCAGCCGAAGACCGCCTCGCCCACCAAAAAGACTAAGAAATCTAAAAAGCGTTACAAGGACGAAACTAGCGACGAGTCCGACGCCGACGAAGACAGTGACGGCGGTGTCAAAGAATCCAGAAAGAGTTCGGCCATAGTCTCCGCGGAGAAGTTCAAGACGATCCAACGGCGGAAAACATTCTTTATGGAGAAAATTCGACCGTTCCGGTATCAGGGCGGCACGCAAGTCCAAGTGATGCAGTCGTACATAGACTACGGTGGCGCGGAGCTCATATCGCAGTACTTGGCTTCGAAGAGATCCTTCTCGCAAAGTTTCGACAAGTACCTGAGAAAAATACTGGTGATATTGTGTGAGAACACGATAGCTATCAGGACTAAGGCGATGAAATGTCTCGCGATGATCGTCGAGGCGGATCCGGCGGTGTTGGCGAGGCCCGACATGCAAATCGGCGTCAACCGGTCCTTCCTCGACCAGTCGACGGCAGTGCGCGAGGCGGCCGTCGATCTCGTCGGCAAATTCGTGCTCAGCCGGCCCGATCTCATCGACAAGTATTATGGAATGCTCTCAAACCGAATATTGGTAAGTCATATGTTGTCATTTCACCGAATGTGTGTTAATGTCCGTTAGCTCCTTAGATCTGGAAACTCAGAAGTTAAACATTTAGAATAGAATAGAATATTTTTTTATTAGACACGCCCATCTTAAGCAGTGAAAATTAAATAAATTGGCTTTTGTTCATGGCGTGGCCAAATGGGTCTCCGTCTCAGCAAGATGCTACTCCCTAACATCATAGATAAAAACCCATCGTGTCGGTAGCAGCGCTGGTTTTCAGGCGGAGCCTGTATTGCATGACGTCACGAACTATACCTTATTACAGTAAGATATATAAAAAAAAGACTAAAAAACACATTTCAATTTTAATTACAGGATACGGGAGTGTCGGTGCGAAAGCGTGTGATAAAAATTCTAAAAGACATTTGTATAGAGTGCCCCGAGTTCCCCAAGATTCCCGAAATATGTGTAAAAATGATCAGGAGGGTGAACGATGAGGAGGGTATCCGGAAGTTGGTGATGGAGGTGTTCCAGAACATGTGGTTTAGTCCGTGCGCGAGCACGCCGCGGCCGGGCGCGGGCGCGCTCGACCTCACCGCTGCCGCCGCAGACCCGCTCACCAGGAAGGTGCTCAATATCACGGACGTAGTCATATCCTCCAGGGACATTGGCCTCGAGTGGTTCCAACAGCTTTTGATGAGTGTAAGTTTATGTGGCTGTACTTGTGTGTCTCTATTCCCCAGAAAAACCGCATTCTCGTCAGCCTAAGTTTCCGAACGAATTTGTCGCTACTTTTGTTTACATGTGAAAAAGTTGAATAAATCAAAATCAAATAAATTTCCTTTGGAGGGCTCCTTCACGCTTCGTTATATGTGTTTCTGAAGGAAAATTTATGGACAAATTTATACTTCAAAATTTCTATTGTCGCATTATTAAGCTGATCGATATTACGAGTGGCCGCATTCTAGCCTTTTATGGCTATTTTCTTACACCATGTATAATACAGAGGTTACCACTTAACACCAGGTGGGCCGTCGGCTCGTTCGTATTAAATAAAATAAAAAAATACATGAATTACAATTTCAGAACAAAACAAACTACTGGAAAAAGTCGAATTGAGTTATAACATAAGTTTACTTCCAGTTGTTCAAACCGAAAGAGGATAAAGATGATTCAACCAAAATAATTTACCAGCCGCCCAAATCTCTGTTACGTGCGTGCCAACAAATCGTGGACTGTCTCATTGAAAGTCTTATTCAGCTAGAAGAAAGTAGTTCAGAAGGTAAATAAAATAGTCTCCATTTGGACATCTTAATTCAGATCTCCATCAGCTTTAGGTTAAATTGCTTCATATATTTGTTTCAGGAACGAGCTCATCACAGAGAATACTAGCGTGCCTTTCAACTCTGCATTTATTTGCTAAAATTAGGCCACAATTGCTAGTGAACCATGCCTTAACACTACAACCGTACCTGAGCTTAAAATGTCAAGTAAGTTGTTTGATACAACTGATTACCTTGTTTTACTATGTAACGAATGCTAACATAACGTTCCTATTTTCAGAACCAGTACGAACAACAAATAATGTCGACTGTAGCGTCGACATTAGAACTAGTAGTGCCTTTAATGGAGCATCCGAGTGAGGTATTTCTGGCTCAACTCGAAGAGGACGCTGTGAAATTGATTCTGCAGCGAGGGCAGCTCGTTATCGCCTCCTGTATAGCTTGTCTAGCTGCTATAGTCAATAATCTAACGCACAACTACAAACTCATTCGAGATGTCTTCCAAAAGTATCACAGTAAGTTTGTTACGAAATCTTAACTTCGATGGCGTGTTGTCTACTGGTATTACAATTGTATTTATTGTGCTTCTCTAGGTCTGCATTGGCCATACTCAGAAAGACGTGCACAAAGTTTGAGATATATCAGATAAGTGTGATTGCAATTAACAAAAAATGCCTTTATAGATGTACTCCTGTACTGGAAAAACAGTTGGCAGAGGGACCCCGAACTGACGCGATCGTCACACGCGCGGCCTCACTTTCGAAGGTCGCTGTTTATCGTAGGCCTTTTGCTGCGGTACTTTGACTTTACCGAATCTAAAGTTATAGACGGCCTTCCGGTAAGTGCAGTTGTAATCAGTTCTGAACTGACGAGCTTTTGGACATGGATTGTGAATTTATGTATGGTTTCTCTTTTAGGCTGATATAAAGGAACAAGTGTATAATACTTTAATGTTCTTCGTGGGTCTAGAAGATGAGGACTTTGTTTCGAACACGTTGAAAGCGCTAGGCTCCGTATGTGTGAGGCATTACGAGTTCATGCTGAGGCCGGAATTGAAAGAGTTCTACCATCAGTTGCTGACGTCAGATCTCGCGCCTATCGATATGAAAGCGGATGTGCTGAGGAATATTGAAATGTACTTACAAGAGGAGGAGCAAAGGATGATCAGGCAAGATAAAGAATGTAAGTACTTTTTTTTTTTTTTGGTTCGATCCCCGCTCAGGACAAACATTTATGTGACATTTGTAACATTGATGTTTGTTCTGTGTCTGGGTGTTAATATGTATTATATGTATGTATTTACAAAAGAAAAGTATATAAGTAATTATATCAGTTGTCTGGTTCCCATGATACAAGCTATGCTTAGCTTACTTTGGGGCTAGATGGCGCTGTGTGAAATGTCCACCATTATTTATTTATTTTATTTATTTATTTATCTTACCTTCATTCAGAAATGCACGTGACCGTTATTCGGTTAGGTGTTTGTTGATACCAACGCCAAAACAGTTGAATTTTGTGACGATGAAGTAAATGCGTCTATTTTTTTACACCAGGCATTAGATACTTCGAGATTACAACTGACAACTTCCCTGTAATAATAATAGAGTTCGCCCGGGGAAGAAATGGCACCATTTCTGTTTGTTCCGCAGAGCAATAATGCACTTGAATGCTGTGTTCCGTTTTGAAAGGTGAAATTACAGGCGCGTGAGTCGTTCCATCTGTCATGTCTCAGGGTGACTGTCTCTGGAACTTCTTGGATCTTCCCTTGGCTAGGTGGGGAGGACCTAAGTCTTTCTGAAGTGGCAAAGGTTGTCGCTTAACATCAGGTGGGTCAGATTCGTTCCATCCATTTTATAACATAATTAGATCGAGGCAAAGCACAAGCTTTGCTTAGTATTGGGCTTGAGGGAACATTTAATGAAATTGCAGGGTCGACACGATCGAAACACGAGAATCTCAAAGAAATGGGCGACGTGTCGTCCGGCATGGCGTCGACAGTGATACAGCTCTACCTGAAAGAGATTCTTGCGTCGTTCCTTCACGGGAGTACGGTGGTGCGCTCCAGCGCGATGAAAGTAGTACAACTTGTTCTGGCGCAGGGTTTAGTGCATCCTGTACAGGTAATTATGCTAATTTAATTTAAACATACGTTTATTTCAAAACACCAGTTATCCATATTGTGTTAATTGTTAGTAAGTAGTCAAAAAATACAATTATTGTGTCACTTGCCAAGCAACCGGCTTTAACAAAGCCATTCAGTGTCATCAGATTAGATCTGATGCCTTCTATCAACCGGTGTTAGGAGGCTGTTGGTGCTCCCACGCATGCGGCTCATCAAGGATGCATTTCTTATTCGCATTATCGCTTAAAAATAGTCCGTGCACGCGTCTGCAAACATGCCTGATGCGTACGAAAACGATACAACCCCATTAGCCTAAATCCGTTGTAGGATGTTACACGTTTTCTATGTACAATTGGCCAAAAAACTTAATTTTCCTAAGAACTTAGGAACTTACTTTATTCAGAAGCAGTAGGTCTCGGGCAATGATCATCACCTCATTCCACCATCATTCGTCTATTCGAGTGACTGGTTCTCTCGAACCAGTGTGGTGAAAGGATTTTAAGTGCGCCTCAAAGAGACGACACATGTCTTCCAATTTTTAGTTCTACTAAAAAAACTCAAAAGATTTCTATTTGTAGTTTTGGATATGTAATTGGACATAGACATTAATTTGTATTTAATTGAGATGTTGTAAACCGTATTTGTGTTTTCAGATTGTTCCCTACCTCATTTGCATGAGCACTGACACGGAAGTGACGGTCTCACATACGGCAGACAAGAATTTACAAGAGATCGATAAGAAATACCCGGGGTTCATTCACATGAAAGCACAACTAGGTATCAAACTGTCGTATCAGTTACAAAAAATACTACAGGTTGATACCAACAAAGGTGCCATTCGAGGGTTTAGGTAAGCTACTAAGTCCAGACTTGTAAGTAAAAACAATAACTAACCAAAATTTCAGGGAATAATAACCGAAATTTATTTTCAGGAAAAAGGACCAAGATGACTTACCGTCTGCGCTCAATGGTTTCTTGTACTCAGTATTACGGAACGCAAGGACACAGCGGCGCGCTTTAGTTTTGTCGTTACTGAAACAATTTGATGATGTATCGGTAAGTTCTCTGTTCAGCTAATACGCTTAGTTTCTTATCCGGTAGAATCCTAGTATAATCCACTAATAATGAATGTTCTTTTTTCTTCCAGACGGCACCCTTAGATCAAATGTTGTACCTAGCTGATAATTTAAGTTACTTCCCGTACCAAGTTCAAGATGAACCACTTTTTATTATACACCACATTGACATCATCATTTCGACGTCAGGATCCAATTTGTTGCAAGCTTTTCGAGAGGTGTGTATAATTATTTTTTTTAACCAATTTTTTATATGTGTGTCTTGCGTACTCCATCAAAAAAAAATGTGAGCCGTCACGGGACGCCTGGCAGATGTGAAACATCGACATTATTTTGTAAGAAACTAAGTACCCCATCACTAATAATGTTTATGATTTGTCGTAACCTTGAACGGACCAATCAGCGCTCATGCCGTGGCGACGTGTCGCCAAGCCAGAAATTGGTTTTACGTGCGGCTATAGATGTTTCACATCAAAAAATGAGTTCAGTGGCGTTTATAAAATGTAATCTATATATACAGGGTCTGAAACAAAGTGCAGCAACCGAGGACAAAGAAGTTTTAGATGAGGAAGACGACGAAGAAGCAGAAGCGCTCGTGACGCGCTTGCCGGATGACACGCGGCCGCTACGGGACGCGATGCGGCAGGCGCGCGGCTGTCTCCTACTGCTGGTGCTCAAGCAACACCTGAAACAGCTCTACGGGTTCACTGACGCGTGAGTGTCTCTACTCTGACTGCTGAGCCGAGCTCTCACTTCACAAGCCTGTGCCGTGTTGGCACACGGCACAGGCTTAGGCGGTTTTTGATACTTTACCATTATTTGTATTGTCTGAATACCGACAGGGGTGCGTTTGGCTTTATGTCAGCTGATGTTAAGTGACTATGGAGCCGATAATATCGCCACACAAAAGCTGGATTAGGGACTGGCACTCAATTGATGCTGCTGGATAACACGATACGTGCTCGGCGGAGCCAGATAGGTAAAAGCATGCTGTAGTTTCCTCAAAATGTTTTCCTTCGAAGCTCGAGCTCGTTGTTGGATTCGAACCCAAGACCTACGAATCTTAAGCCAAAGTCACTACCAAGTCAACCGTCATCGCATTTGGGCCATTTTACTGTATTAGCTGTTAACGTTAACAGCCTAAATTGTTCCTTCACTGTAACTCCTAACCTAAAACAACCGACAAGGCTTTAGCAGTTGTTCGCAATATTATAAAATACTGCGCCCCGCGGTGAACAAGTCATACTACGTGAACGATCCATTTGTCCCGGATAAAAACTATCCTAAGATCTATTTTTGTGCCAAATTTCATCCAAATTCGTTCAGCAGTTTTGGTGTGATTGACCAATACCATCCATCCAAATTTTCGCATTTGTACGAGTAATATTTTATTTGTTGCAGAAAAATCACACAATACTCGCCGTCGGAGAGCGTGAAAGTGTACGAGAAGGCGATCTCTCGCCGGATCGCACCGATCTTCGGTCCGAAGGCGACGATCGCGCAACTCAGCGAGTTGAATCGGGACGAGCAACTCGACGAGCAGGGTCGGCGGAGACTCGTCGACGATTACCTAGAGGTAATGTCACCACATAATATTGAAATAGAGAGCGTGGTGATACTGTAGCCATTTTGATGGCTCTGTTAACAATAGATAGTCTGACTTAGTGGAAAAGTGTTGTGTTATATAATTTACAAGTCCTCCGGCCGTAGATACTCAATGTCGCCGGTGCATGAGACAGTTCGTCATCAAATACTAGCGATATTTGTAAAACCATATGCTACAGGATAAATATAAATAATCAAAACTATTATTGACTCTTTCTGCACATCACGGAATTCTTTGATTACTGGATTGTTACCGACATTGATCCGTATGTCTGTTTTTTTTTTTATGTAATATAGTTACGGAACGAGCCGACGGCCCACCTGGTGTTAAGTGGTAACCTCTGCCCATAACAACTGATGCGACTTGGGTCCTCCCTTACTAGGTACGACAAGACCCAAGTGGCACCGTATGCGTCCGTAACTCTGAGACGTGCAGGTGGAATGTCTCTTGTGCCTGTAATTTCAGTTCAGTTCAGTTCGACAGATACAGTACAGCAAAGCACAGATAGTAAATCGGTATATTTTATCCAACAGTTTAAACAACTAATGTTGAAGTTCGACCCGGAGGAAGAGGACGAGGAGGAGGCGGCGGGCGGCGCGGCGGCGGGGGCGGGGGTGGGGGCGGGCGCGGGGGCAACGTCCGGCGAGCCCGCCCCCGCGCCCGCGCCGCCCCCGCCCGCCACCTAGCCCTGCCCCCGCCCCCGCCCCCGCCCCCGCGCACCAGTGATATAGTGAAACACGTGGAGCCACACAGTGCCCCCCTAGTGCTCGTGGACACTGGACACTATGTGGAACGTGACGAGAACTCATGAACTGTCATGGCACGCACTGAGACATGTCGTGAGATGATTTGTTTAACTTTAATTTATTGAATGCGAGTGCGGCGCGGCGTAGTGCAGCGCAGCGTAGTGCGGCGCAGTGCAGCGTAGTGCAGCGTAGTGCGGCGCAGTGCAGCGTAGTGCGGCGCAGTGCAGCGTAGTGCAGTGCAGTGCGGCGCAGTGCAGCGTAGTGCAGTGCAGTGCAGCGTAGCACCGTCTCCTTGTAAATTATAAAGCGAACTCGAGCCACGCGGGCCGCGCAGCCCTCGCTTTGATTACTTAAAAAACCTTTATATAAGTTATATTTGAGAAAATTGATTTGTTTTTATATTAAAAGTCTTGTGTGTAGATGATTTTTATGAAGAATATATATGTATGGTACCTAACGACTGTTTTTCGTGAATGCAACGTTTCCGTTCCGGCGAGTCGCGACGTCCACGGGACGGATGGACGGATGGACGGGTCAATTTGTCTATAGTGAATGCACTTGTCGCATTTGTGTATATTATAATATTATCTTCTGCATAATTTTTATACATAAATAGATTTTATGTACATTAGAGATTTATGTTCATATGAAGAGTACTGCAATTTCTAATTTAATTAAAGTTAAAAGGCTAGATTTTTAATAGAAACTTTGTTTTGCATATACACAAACCCAATCTCGTATAAAATAATATTTTATTAGTTTAAATTACAATAAACAATACTGAAAACAAGTAACATGTAACTATACAATACACATTTTTTTATAAAGGTAGTTTTAAGTTAACTTTATGCCTCCGCTGTGTTGTGGTCACTCCCTCTGCAGCACAGTGAGAACTCATTGGCTTCCAAAAGAATATTGTGGAACCCAACACCAGACTATCAATATAAATTTAATTATGTGTCGCATCAATTCAGTGTTCCGTAGATCCATTTTTTTCATAGTAGGAATTAAACTGTTTAAATTTCTAAATCGACAAAGAGTACCTACCTTAAGTTTTATGGGGCACTGATCATCCATAAAGTGTTACTTAACGAAGAAATAATGATACCTGACATAGATTTGCCACTAATACTTACAATCAGCCTGTAGGTACTGATCCATTCTCTGCCGTCCTCTAACTAGAAAGCCGTTAACCATCAAAAAATCAATTTTTACTTTTTAATATGAAGCGATACAGTTCAAAATTCTCGTATCTTTCTGTCTAAGAAACGTTCGTAAATTATAATTTGTTCCGGATATATAAAAAAATTTAGGCTGTTAAATGACATAAAAGGAATTAAAAAGAGTTCTCTGAACGTATCTCAAAAACAATTTGGACTTAACGGCCTTTTAGTTAAAGGACGGCAGTTCTGCTATCAATACGAGCTAAAAGCACCTCACAGGATATACTTTTCAAGTCGTGGCGATGTCTCGTGATGGCGTATTAAGACTTTCCTAATCGTGTCTGATCTTTGTTTGCCTCTCGTCGGATACAGCGAACTTGTTGCAGAGGAAGAAAATCAACGTCTCAGGTGTTGGCTTCACTTTTCCGTCCGCGATCAGTTTTCTAAGGTTTCGTATGCGTTGCTTGTGAGGATACTCGCGACTACCACTTTTATTCTGAAACAATTGATATTTTTCCATTTATATAATAAATATTGGTGGACATTTCACACAGCGCCATCTAGCCCCAAAGTAAGCTAAGCATAGTTTGTATCATGGGAATCACAACTGATATACATACTTATATACTTTAAATACTGCAACCCAGACACAACAAACTATATTCGTCATACAAATGTTTGTCCTGGGTGGAAATCGAACCCACGACCTACAGCATGAAAGGCAGGTTTACTACCAACTGAGCTGGAGGCCAGTCAAATGCGTCAATATTTATGATTTAAGATAGCACAGCGCATCAATACTGATTTTAGTATTGCAGATGTCCAACAGTGACCAGTTTTCATCAGGTGGGCCGTCAGCTCGTGTCCTTCGCTAGCTTATACAAAAAGTGGAGTATTATATTTTTAAGTGTTTTTCTAAAGAGCGTTGTAGACGAGTGGTACTGGCCACAGTTACAATCCGGACGTCAACTGTTCACTTGAATTATATTTGTGCGCAATACCACGTTCTCAAAACGGTGAAGGAAAACATCGTGAGGAAACCGACATGTCCTAGAACTGAAAATTCGAAGACATGTGTCAAGTGGACGAAAAGAGCCTCTTAGACCATGTTCTCAAAACGGTGAAGAAAAACATCTTGAGAAAACCCTAATATCCCGGAAGCAAATATTCGAAGACAGACAGGAGTGCAAAGAAGAACCCTCTCTGAGGCGCACATTAATCCTTTCAGCTCACTGGTTTCGAGGGCTAGTGACACTAGTTGATGGTTTGTGAATTGTTACGAAACTCCCTACAAAGTGCACCTGATATTAAAGCGGTAACCTCGACACATTACGACTTGGGTCTTCCCCGTACTAAGTATAGGACTGACAAGAAGGTGGAATGTCTAATGTACTTTCACCGGAAACCGCTTTTCAACCAAAGTATTGCGTTACTTATACTGGTATATATTGGTATGGCGGTAGTAATTCTCCGGACTAATGAATCATAATGAATACAAGAGGTATACAATAAAATTAATAAATATTGGTGGGTTTTCACAAAGCGCCATCTAGTCCCAATTAAGCATAGCTTGTACTACGGGTACCAGATGACTAATAGAATTACTTATATACTTTTTTTTACAATATCAAGGATCTACGATTCGGTGTTATTCATATTAGGAAAGGAATTTCAATAGAGGGAAAATATGATTGGGTCAAATTTTCTCAAAAGAGTAAGTTTCCAAAGTTGTGTAATATGTTTTTATAAGCAGACTTACTGCGTCTCCAGATTTCAAAATATCAGCGACTAGTGCCGTGATGTTTTGAACATAGGAAGACAGTGGTAAAGCAGATTATTCTATTTTTGTCGTAATACATTTTTAGACAAGCTTTTAGATATTCACTTCAAACGTCATTAAAACAGTGGATCATTGTAAATCAGTTTTTAAATTTGTAAAAATTTGGTGTATTAATAAGTAGCAAATAGGAAAATAAAGACTTCGCATACATAAATACTTATGTGGTCCACTAATCATGATGTACAACAATATCTAAACGAAGGAAGGAATATATTTTGAACATATACTGTGAATATATTTGGAAGGAATTACAAATATATTCACAAAGGTCTGTTTTGCAGTAACGTTTCGGCTATATTTGTGTAAAAACAACACAAAGTTTATTAGTAATGTTTTTGTTCTGAAATTGGCACGCACACGCACATCGCATCACCGCGCGCAAGAATCGTTCGTGACGCACATGCAATTTTTAATGTTTCCTTCGCAGAAACCTAACTGAACGACCAAAATAGAATTTATCCTGTATTTGTAAGAAGAAACCCAACGGGAAATGAGGCCATACACACTGTTGCTGCCAAGATAGGTAAATCTCCAGATTGCGAATGAATGGTAAATCTAATAACTAGTCTCGTAAATGTTCAAAGTTTGTGTCATACTTTTTTATTTTCAATAATCACAATAGTCAATCATGAGAGAGTTTTTTAGCAAGCTTTGACTCAAACTGAAAAGGTTGCATGGAAGAGGTCACTTTTAGTGATAATGCCGCCCATTGTGTTCCTAATATTTTAATGTATTTTTTATTTAATTTTTGTAAAATGTTTTTCTGGTGTATACAATAAAGAGTTTATCTATCTATCTGATTTAATATAATGGCTCACGCAAGATTACTCGAATGCATTATGCATCACGGTTATCCCTATGTAGATAATGTTTCATACAAGTTTTTGAACAAAAAAAAAAGATTATGTAAGAGGCGAACGCACTTTTCCCGTCTAATATCTCTTTGATTGTGTAGTGTAGATTTGTGTAAGAGAGTTTATTATTCTAATTGCTATATTATACGCGTGTACTTACTAACACAAAGGGTAGGGTCGGACAGTGACAATGTAGATGTAACTTACTATAGGAAGGAAATCAAATGACGATACATCTGAAATGTTTGGGCTTATTGTTTCGATTAGTATAGAGATGTATAAAAGCTTTTCAATCAGCTCATCAATAATATTTGAATACTGTGCATGCTACAGTATTTTTTACATGAAACTTATCACAAAATTCTCTTTAAACCTCATAATGAAATAGCAACCCACAGTGGGCTAGTTCGACACAATACCGCTTTATTTATGAAATATATTAATGAGACTATATTTTTCGCTGCCTCTTTTCTGTTTTCGTTAATAGAACTTCAACTCAGAACTATTCTGATCGAGTCTCATACGTACGTCAGTATTTTAAATATTGCCTGGTGAGTGAGCAACCGTTATAATGTACCTACTATTTTAGCACACAAGCTGACGACCCACCATATGGTAAATGGCTACCGTCGCCTATAGACGCCTGCAACACTGTAGGAATTGCCAGCGCGGTGAAAACTACATGAACGACATGATTAATATTCTGTCATCGCCATCAGTACCTCGTCTTCGTCTTCCTGAGTGTTGTCTACTGGCGGGGTGACTCCGACGATAGAGTCGTCCCACATGACGGGGTGCCACGGGCGGCGCACTGCTCGACTGGGCAGCACTAGCGGCTGGGGCGGCTTCAGTGGCAACGACCTTACATCCACGTATTCCTCATCATCTATTTCCACTGAATGTTGCATTTTGTCTATTTCCTGTATATAAAGCTAGATTTCAATAACTTCCAAATGTTACTGATTTCTTATTTCAAAATTATAATGATCAATCTGGTTGTGTAAAGTATCAACTCGATGTAGATCTTGCAATAACCAATCGTACCAAAAAATAAGTTAGCAATCAGAGCTGCTAGAAACCGCTGCGCAATTGTTAACCCTGTTTTTTATTCAATCAACAAAGGTTGGCAACGAGACAAGAAATCATTTTTTTCAATGTCTGCGATTCTACAGCATCATTTCGACATTGTTCAAATAACTTTTATATCCACTTATATACCACCCAGTTCGAAAATCTTGGACCAACATTTTTTTCATTCGTTTTCGCATCACTGAATTGGTCGTAATTAACAACGTGGCATGTAAGTTCTCGTACGTACTCTATATATTTATGTATAAATACAAAAATAAGTAATATATACGTACTTACCGTATTTTATGGCAATTGATGAATTATCCAGAACAGACAAATTTGCACGAGTAGAGCCTGCGTCGCCGGCTCCGATCAATCTCCACAGTTCACTTTCGCTGTGCAAGATCGCCGAATATCTACTTTATTATTGGCTCGTAATCTCGTTCAACTTTATTTATAAACGAAGCTAACTGCTCCGATGCATGAGTAGAATACGACTGAATTTAATTACTTTCTTCCGAGTCGGGAGACCGCCTCTACCAGTGTGTTCCCAGTGACGTCGCACTTGGACAATTACCAGTAGAAATAAGAACATCAAGACTGTATTGACAAGTAGGGCGCTGACCGAATACCATGCCAACAATCGGTTTTCATTCTATTCATCAACAGTCCTACAATAGCCAATATCGTAAGCGGAAAATAACTGCATCAGCCAGCGTGTTTGCTGTTGCGTTAGTTTAATGTTAAACTTCACAGTTTCAAGGAGAAATAAAAGTTCCAAACACAATCAAATCGATTTAATTACTAACAGTTAAAACTAGATAACAATAACATCAGAACAACAAACGTACAAAACAGTTGTAGCTGCGTATTTTAAATCAGTGCTTATTTCGCATATCAAAATCTGAGAGTACGTCATGCAAAACTTTTACGGTTTTATAGGCAATAGGTAATATCTCCAACGTGACATCTCATTGCCAATACGAATTTATTTTTAAGATTACAGTTTGATCGTTGATTCAAAACAAATGTCTCTATCGTGGTCTGTGAAATCTTATTTGTTACGTAACAAACATCTTTAGATGTCCGTTGTTCAGGCTTTATTTAACGCGCTATAACGGACACGCTCTACTAATACTGATAGCGTTGGCTAATAAAAACCCACTCTTACGCGCCCGCAACGGTTTCGTCAAACGAAACTTCGTGTTCTGACCTTGACAGCATGTATTCAGGCAAAGTCACGCCTAGAGCCGCGCTGTATCGCGGCATAGTTTCCGCCCAATAAGCACCCTTCGAGTTATCCCCGGAAAATTCTTCGGGTGCTATATTCGTTTCATCTTTTATATTTGCCTTCTCATCGGCTTCTGATTCCACGCTCCTTTTCACTTTTCGCGTGGCACTCGATTGTACCGGTGCCTGCGCAGGAAGAACTCTGACGACCGCTCTGGTGGCGGACGGAGATAATGTTTGAGGGGCCTTCTTGCGTTTTAATTTTTTACCGTAGTTACTATTTTCAACTACCAATGCGGCAGACTTTGGAACGGGCGCACTTGTAGTTACGGCCTGACTCTCCGCACCTTCGTTCTCATTCTTGAGAGTTGCCGGTTTTGATGTGAATTCTTTAACTTCTTGGTAAGCTAAATGGCTACTTTTGGGAGCGGATTCTGAAACGTACATGCATTCTTCATTTTTGAGCCCAGATTTATCAATACACTGGAAGCAGGTCATGCCGTTCTTCTGGACTTTCTTACAAGATGACCTATCTTTTTTTTTGAACTCGGCCAAAACATGTTCGACGTCTTTTTTGGGTTCGTTCTCAGAGTAAAAGCCGGGTAATGCTTTTTTGTAATTGTATGGTTTGACTACTGATTCAGTTTCATCGTCGGGATTTTCACTTTCGCTTGATTCGCTTGCTGCACGCAGAGCTTCGCTAGGGGAAGGTTTCGTTGAGTGAATATAATAACCCTTATATTTTTCGCCAGAGTTGTCGTCATCCTTGTCGTCTTCTTTGTAGTTCCTGTAAGGCTTTGAAGATTCGGCTGTCAATTTGGCGTATTTCGGGGAATCTTTATTGTCCTCTTTTTCGTATTTTGCTAATTTCTTCGGTTGGTCGGTCTTTTGTTCATTCTCTGGTTCATCCGGCTCATCGTTGCTATCAAACTTTTTTTCTTTGGAGTATGCGTACTGATTATTTTTCGGTTCTGCAACATATGAGCAAGATTCATAGTTGCCGCCTGTTTTGGGATCCTTGCATGTCATGCAGGTCATTCCGTCTTTCTTTACTTCCTTGCAGTTTCCTGGATTTTGTTTGATTTCCGCGGCTTGTTTTTCAGACAGCTCTTTTATCCTATCGTATGCTTTATGATCATACCCAGAATCGTAGCTGTACGGGTATTCGTAGTCTTTGTTAGGGTCCTTTTCTTCTGTGTATGCGCTGTACGCCTCACCGTCGAAAGCTTTCGGTCGATAGCTGTAAGGATTTTCCTCTTCTTCTTCTTCGCTATTCTTTTTCACGTTTTGTCGCTGACGTCCACTAGTGTATCTACGAATACGGGCTGGTCCTGTAAGATAAGCATTCGGCTTGTAGTTCTGGTCAATTTCATCGCTTTCATCATAATTATTTACTTCTTCCTTGCGATAATTTAGCGGATGCGCTACTTCCACATTAGTCACTGCAGGCTTATAGTGCGAAGCGACGGAAGGATTTGTTTTCAAAGCGGCTGGTATTTCTTCTACCTGTTCATTTTTTTCGGGTTTATAAACTATATAATCGGCATCGTGCACTGTTCTTATATCGTATCTTAGAGGAATCGCTAGTTGCTGACCGTTAAGTGAAGACTGAGCTTGAAGATGTCGCCTGGGTTGTGAAACTAAACTAGCGGATTTCCTTGAAGGCTGAAAATTCTGACTTGCAATCGGATCAAATCCAAAATGATCAGCAGAGAATACACTTTCTCGGGGTGCTACTCGAGCTTGAACAGAATCGATAGAACTACTAACAACAGTGTCGAACAACTGGGGATATTGGCTTTTATCTACTTTAAGCACGGCAGCGGCAATAGGATTTGAAGCCAGCGAGGTGAGCCCTGTAAACACGACAACAAGCAAGAGCATTAGTTGGACGTTATTCTACGTAACTTTATTGTAATAAAAACAAATAACTCACCAGAATCACCATAGTTGAAAATTGGTCCAAAATCCAAAGGTTGCACGAATCCCTCTTGGTCTTCAATGGATAATACTACTTCACATATCGACCATAACACCAGCTGTAACAATTGTGAACGATTAAATTTGGTAACAGGTTGGTACCGCAACTCAATTAGCCCAACGAATGGTTCCTACCAAGCACCCCAATTTGGACATCCTTCAGAGCGGGTATCAACCCAGTGCGTCCCTTCGTAGCTGTCTGCTCTCTCGCCGGGTAGAGTAGTTTTCTTAGTTCGTGTCTGGATGAAAGTAACGTGACATTATCGAAATGACAAGGTTTTATAGGCGTCAACATTGCGCAGGTGAAAGATAGGCGCAACCGAGCGCGGCACCACTCAAGCGTGTCTCTGTCGACAATGTACGCTTGCTACACCGCTACACCGCTACACCGCGGCGTACCAGCGACGACCCTAAAGGGCAATCTGGAACGGCACTGATCTAATCGAAATCTATCAATGCCCGATTTCTAATTACCTAATTAATCAACGTCGTTTCGTTTTGTGTATAATTTCGACATTTCCACTAATTATTTCCAAACGTGAAACATTTACTCTTAAATAGGTGTAGCAAGATCTGTTGTAAATATCACTCATTTGGTAGTGTTATCGGCTTGCGATCCGTATGTCATGGGTTTGAATCTTACCGAAGTGGGCTTCCGGTAAAGGAAAATATGGTGAAGAAACCGCAGCTCGATGGTATGGTACCATTATCATTAGTCATAATCTGTCGCCGAGCACCCAATCAACCAACCAAGGTACCTTGGTTTTTTTTAATTTTTTTTTTTTTTCTGAAGGCCCAATAGTTCTACTAAGAACCCATTTCAAGGTTATCCATTCATTACCGGACACCCTGTATATATATACAGAACAATCAAATGAATAAAAAACGCACTGGTTAAAAATTCTATATTTTGCGACCGTCATACTTAAATAACTATACATGTGATTAAAACATATGGAATGGAATGTTAAATCTTAGTACAAAAAATTATTTCAGTTGCACTTTTAATACTTATGGGTACTACAGGGTGGGCAGAAACTGACAAGAAAGCCAAACACTACTATTATTACATACAATTTTAGATAATCTACACAGAATTATCGTTTCCACATTACTGATGTCATGATAAATTGTTTAACAGCTACTGGCCACCGCTCAGACTACTTCCAGCTACCTCTAACATCTTTAGTAAAAAATCTATATATTTTGTTTATAATCTTATATTATTAGTAATATATTTAAGTAGTTATTTTTTGCAGTAACATCTGGCTAGCTGGATCAGACGCCGACTGCAGAGACGACAGTATGGCTTTCTGTAACAAACCATATAACACATTACTGGGTAGCAGTTAACTTGTTATGGGAAGTACATCCGAGAAAATGCTGTAAGAAGACAATACCTTTATACTTTTGAGTGGCCTTAAAGCTCAGTTGGTAGTAACTTTGCCTGCTGCGCTATAGTTTGTTGGTTCGATTCCCACCCCGGACAAACATTTTTATGACGAACATAGATATTAATATTGGTGAATAATTTACACAGCGCCATCTAGCCCCAAAGTAAGCATAGTTTGTACTATGGGAACCAGACAACTGATTGAATACATATGCATATTTTTTGTCAACACATACATATAATACATATTAACACCCAGACACAGAACAAACATCGATATTCGGCACACAAATGTTTGTCCCGGGTGGGAACCGAACCCACGACCTACAGTGCAGAAGGCAAGGTACTACCAACTGGACAGGACAAACATTTGTGTGACGTACATAGGTGTTTGTTGTGTCTGGGTGTTTATATGTATTATATGTAAGTATTTACAAAAAAAGTAAGTATTATATCAGTTGTCTGATTCCCATGATACAAGCTATGCTTAGCTTACTTTGGGGCTAGATGGCGCTGTGTGAAAATTCCACCAATTATTAACTGGTGATGTGAACTTACCGAAATCTTATCATTAGAGTCCTGTAGTTTCTGCGAGAGTATCCAAAGGTTTGCGGCCAGGCTTATCATGGGTCGCCGCCCCAAATCTCCCCTTCTGATGACGCGCCAAAACAATTCCAAACATAAATTATACTGTTTGTTTGTCTCCTTGTTGTCGCCGAGTGCTTTGAGCACGACTAACAACTGCTGGCATATGTTTGTCGCATACTTCTCAATGATCTCTATAAACTCTTCTTCAGATCCGTATAATTTGTCGTTGGAGAGGACTGAAAAGATACGATACACTGTTTATTCTTTTATTGTGTGTAATCAGTAGCAAAATACTGTTTATATTATGGACGATGTAGGACTATCTACCCATAACACAGGTTTTGTAACCCAGGGTGGGGGATAGTGATACTTATATTGATTTAATTACCTAAATTGCTAAGGTGGTCTAGTGGTACTGATCCCGAGTTTCAATCTGGAGGTCGCCGTTTCAAATCCCGACGTGTACCTATGAGTTTTTTTATTGAAAGATTTATGTGCGCAATTCTACGTTCTCAAAACGGTGAAAGAAAACATCGTGAGGAAACCGACATGTCCTAGATCTAAGAATTAAAAGACATGTGTTGAATGCACGAAAGGAGCCTCTTTGAGGCGCAGTTAAAATCCTTTCACCACACCGGTTCGAGAGAATCAGTGACTCTAATTTAATAAAAGTAACTATATTATTTTGATTTGGTGAGCAATAAAGTGTCATCTATCTATCTACTAATTATTTATTATTAAATGAACATTTTACTAATATGAGAAACATATATGTAATATATAAACGCGCAATAAATAATGAGAACTTGTAACATGTCACAAATATGTTGGATTCTCCATATTGTATTCAGTAAATAAATAATTTAACAATTTACCTCCTTCAATATGGTACGCGTAAGTTTCCTGTGTCATTTCGCAAAGTAAATCTAGTGTGTGCAACAGTGTGGTGTAGTACAAGGGTTCCGTTTTCTTCCAGTGAATGATCTCCATTGTTTTTATAAATCCACTCAGTATGTAGACCTTACAGTTGCTGTCTACATTGTCCTGCAAAGGAAAAAATAATATTTATTGTTTAACAATAGTAATTAATATTAATCATAATATTGGTGGACAATTCCACATCGCCATCTAGTCCCAAACTAAGCATAGCTTGTACTATGGGAACCAGACAACTAATAGAATACATGTATACCTTTTTTTTGTAAATACATACATATAATACATATTAACACCCAGACACAGAACAAACACCTGTATTCGTCACACAAATGTTTGTCCTGGGTGGGAATTGAACCCACGACCTACAGCGCAGAAGGCAGAGTTTCTACCAACTGAGCTGTGAGGCCTATCGGAATGCAAATGCAAATGTTACACATACATTTTCAACACGCAAAGTTTGGCTGCCAGTGTAAATGGTATTATCACAAAAGCATATATAACAGACGTCATCCCACGGGAACACTGCATGCATTTCAGGGTACAAACTTTATAAAACTTTCTTCGGACGAATATTTGAAAAAAGTATTCTAATTGATCCACCCGTTCCCGAGTTTTGAGCTTAGCAACAAATTTAGTTTTAGCAACAAATTTAGTTGTATAATGTTAGTAAGTAATTTAGTTTGGCGCTAATTCAGACTCTCAAGTTATATTACCAGAACGCCCTCAAAGTTGTTTTCCATTTGCACATATTTCTGTTTCTGGCAGAACATAATCAGTTGCCTGTCATCATGTTAACACTTACAGGTAAAAGCAGTAGAGTAGACAAGAAATTGCTCAAAATAGCAGCCACTTTGAAATGCGTGGGTTTCTTCTGTCCATCTTCCACTATGAACTCGGGAATATCTGGTATCAACCCAATTAGAGCCTTGAAATTCGCCTCCGCTGTAATGACATAAGATCTGTAAAACTAATCATCAGATCAGAAGAATCACTATCACAAGACTTGTAGATACAATTGAATAGTTTTTAGCTTTATTGATGTGAAACATCTATAGCCGCACGTAAAACAGATTTCTGGCTTGGCGACGCGTCGCCACGGCATGAGCGCTGATTGGTCCGTTCAAGGTTACGACAAATCATAAACATTATTAGTGATGGGGTACTTAGTTTCTTACAAAATAATGTCGATGTTTCACATCTGCCAGGCGTCCCGTGACGGCTCACATTTTTTTTTTATAAAGCTATTCAATTCTATACATATAAACGAAGATGGATTTACATAAAATAAGTATATGAAAATCCATCGCCGAATACACTTGAGCCACCGTTCCGTGAGTATCAAGTCGGATTATTGTAAGTGCACAGCACAGCACAGCACAGCACAGCACAGCAGAGCAGAGCAGGTAACTCACCCTGTCCGATGCAGTGGTTGAGCAGCGCCGTCTGCCCGGAGAGCAGGTAGAGCTGCGCTTTGGTGAGCGTGCAGCGCAGCGAGGGCGCGGTCACGTAGCAGTACGCGGCGCACGCGCAGTGCACCCGCCGCCCGCGAGACCCGCGCGCGCGCCCGCACAACGCGTTCACACACTGCGTACACAATTTTTTTTATAGGCTCACATTTGACCGCAATCTCACCTGATGTTAAGTGACTATGCGGTCTACCATGTAGCATGCTAGAAAATACCTATTCACTCTCCTCTTGAAGACCTCCAGATTACAGTTCTAGGGAAATACAGACGCAGGCAAGTTCCACTCTTGGGCTGTCCGCATTATGAAAGTGGAAGCAGCCGTAACTCTGAGACGGTGGAATGTATCATGTGCCTGTAATTTAACCGGCAACCACACCTTTTACGGAACGCAGTAACAAGTGGTAACCTCTGCCCATAGAGTACCGATGCGACTCGGTTCCTCCCCTACAGGGTGCGACAAGGTAGGCTGCAGGGCCGGGGTACTTACGTGTACTAGAGCGACGAGCACCGCGTCCAGCTTGATGAATGCGGCGCGACACTCCACGTAGAAGTTGAGCTGTTGCTCCAGCTCCTCGTGGAAGGTGACTGACAGCACGAACCTGGTGATCAGCTCGCTGCACACCTTCATCTCGTCATCAACACTCACCGCACTTGAAACAACATACAAGGATTCAATTATTGTATATTAGATATATATATACAGGGTGTCCGGTAAGTAAACACCAAGTAGTATAAAAAAAAACATCAAATAAAACAAAAAAAAACATCGATATTAATTAAAAAATACATATCTTTGATACTACTTGTTTTTTTTTTTTTATTGATTTTTTTTTCCGAATGCCTAATAGTTCTACTAAGACCCATTTCCAGGTTATCCGTTCATTACCGGACACCCTGTGTATATATATTATTATATTTATTATATTGTATATTAGAATATACAAATCTCATAGAAGGAAACTGACTCACTTGATAGAATCGTGCAGTATACAGCACAGCCTCATCAGACTCGAGATGACGATGTGATCGTCTACGCAGGCGGCGGGGGCGGGGGGGGCGCGCCGCGAGAAGAATATCGTGAGGATTGTGTTCGCGAGCATCGTGCGCGCGCTCGGCGTCTGCGCCAACTCTACTAACGGCATGAAAGCGTCCTGCGCATCAAACAAACAAACAAACGGTTGAAATAACCTGCAACTTTACGTTTCAGTAGAAAGTCAACGCCTATATGTTGCCCTCCGTTACTCTTATTTAATACTAGCTCGTGCCCGCGACGTCGTCCGCGTGGAATTCAGTTTTATCACGCACCCCTATTTTACCCCTCAGAAAAGTAGCCTAAGTTACTCCTTGTTACATCAGCTATCTGCCAGTGAAATTCCCATCAAAATCGGTCCAGCCATTTCAGGGATTAGCCGGAACAAACAGACGAAGACAAAAAAAAATGTTTTGAAAGAAAGAAAAGAAAGAAAGAGTATTTATTTTACAAAAACAACACATATTAATAACTAAAACTAAAACTAAAAACAATAACGTTAAACACAACTCATAACGTAGGAGTAGGCAGTTGATGTGTTGAGTTGGCAAAAAGGGTCCCTGTCTCAGCATAGTGCTGCACACTAAAAGAGAGCGCAGCGCTGGTTTTCAGGCAGGGCCCACAGGTGAGGTCACGGACACGGTCCACAAACATACTGAATACAATGAAAAAAAAAAGAATGGAAACAAAGATATCTTTACAAAACAGTAATTAATGAGAAATAAAAAAGATAACCAAAACCATGTACATACATTTTAACATACAATAACATAAACAATAAACAAAAGATACAATCTGATAACATAAAAAATAAACAAATAAAGAAAAGTAAAAGTAAAACGTAAAACATAGAACAAAAACATAAAACAGGCTCATTCATCAGGCGGATTGCAAGCGGATAAAATTATAAGGGCAGTAATGCCGAAGAATCAAGAGTTTTGTATTTGACGTGTAGATAAAAGAGGTGAGTAAAAGTTGATTTAAGTATAAAGTGTTTATGAATAAAATAATAATTAATATGTTTTGGTATATGTACCGTGTATACATCCATATGCACTTAGTAAAAAGCGGTTATTTTAATATTACAAACAGACACTCCAATTTTATTTATTTGTATAGACTAGCGACCTGCCCGAACTACACACGGGTAGCAGAACATTATACGCCTAAAGGTCTCAGCACACTAATGGGAACGGAAAGGGATCGTAACCGTATCGCCTCGAGTCGTTCAGAATGGTTTGTATTAAACTCCCTACTGCAACGCACACTAATCGGAATCGTAACGTGATCGCCTCCCCTCAGAACAGTCTCCGAACTTGCAATTCCCGCTCTTACGGCTCATCGTCTCCGCGCCTACGGCTCATCGTCCCCGCGCTTACGTCTCTCCGTCCCGTCCCCTCCCGCGACTTGCGTGCCAAAGAGAAAGACGCCGCCATCTTGCCATTCGCAAGGCGTATTTCATTCGTGTTGCGCGTATGTTTTATTTAAAATTTTAAGTTAGATTCGAACACAAAATAATGATGCAAAGGGAGAAACTTATTGAAGAAGTGAGAAAATATCCATATTTATATGACTTAAGTGACGCTAAATACAGTAATAGTATAAAAAAGGACGAGGCTTGGAAACAAATAAGTATTACTTTAAAGCAATCTGGTAAGTACCTACTCCTGTTTATTTTTTGATCTAACGTTTTATCATTAAATTTTATTATTTTTAGTTTTATTAGTTTTATTATTAAATATTTTTCATATTAATTTTCAATTATAAAATAAAACAAAGAACAAAGAAGCTCCGTAACATCCCTGGTAGGTATGTATGGGAAATAAAACAGTTGAGTAATATAATTTATGTGATTATTATAATGTAAAATTTTACTGTAACATCCATTAAGAATTAACATTAATATTTAAATCTAAAAGCTACAATTCTGCCATGGTACTCGTCCGGTAGAAGTTTGAAAATATGTTTTGAACATTTCACGTACATTAAAAGCAGTAGCCATATGGGCACCACTAATATTTGGTAATTGACTTAACAATCGGTCTTCGCCGAATTCAACTGTAATTTCCTGTTCTGTTCTGTTCGGTTCCTGTAAATTCATCTCAATGTTATATGTCCTCATCATGTTGTGTAAAATGCAAGTTGTTAATACCACTTTATCTACAAACTTTGGATGCAATTTAATATTTTTGTTGTAAATCGCAAATTTTTGATATAAAATTCCAAAAGCGTTTTCAACAACCCTTCTAGCTCGTGATAAGCGGTAATTATATTGCCGTTCAGGATCTAATAGTCTCCGTGTATTTGAGCGAGGATATGGTCTTAATAAATATGTCTTCAATGGAAATGCCTCGTCTCCCACAAATACATGTGGCATTGCATGATTAGTACCTGGTAATGGTTTGTCACATGGAATATTTAATGTGTTTCTTTCAAGTGCCTTTCCAAATGTAGATGACGAATAGATTCCGCCATCGCTGTTTTTTCCATAGGCTCCTATATCAACCGCTATGAATCTGTATTCAGGATCAACTATAGCTAACAAAACAATAGAAAATGTTTTTTTATAGTTAAAAAACAACGATCCACTATTGGGAGGTGCAATTATATTTACATGTTTGCCGTCAATGGCGCCTATGCAATTCGGAAAGTTCCATTTATTTTTAAATCCTTCTTCGATTCCTTGCCATGCGGCTGTAGTTGGTTGAGGTATATGAATTGGCATTAATTTGTTTATTATTGCATTGCACACATCTATTACTATCAAACGAATAGTTGATTCTCCTAAACGGAAGCTCGATGATAAATTAGTAAATGTAGATCCAGTTATGAAGTACCTGCAACAATAAATGTATATTTATATAATACGTGTATATGTTTATGTGAATGCGTGTGTGTACGTACTCCCTTTCACACATACCTACATTATGTAACTACATGCGCATGTGTGACTAACCATGATTTATTTTATTTCAGAATCTGAATGCAAGAAAACTTGGTTAAATCTTAGAGAGTCTCACCGACGAGCTATGAAGAAGCGTAAAACTAAGAGTGGTCAGGCAGCCCCGACGACGAAAAAGTGGACCTTTGAAGATGAAATGAGTTTTTTAGTACCTCATTACAAAGAAAGAAATACGATCTCTTCGGTTGATTATGATGACGATTCAGATATTAGCAATTTCTTGGATAATGATGATTCACAGAACTCAATAAACATAATTCAGTCTCCAGAAAACATAATTCAGTCTACAGAAAAATTACAACCGGAAACATCTGCACTTTCACCGCGTCCTAAGTCTTCTGCATCTTCAGTTACATCCAAAATTTCAAAAAAAAAAGTTGAGAGCAATTCAGCGTCACAAACTTTAATGAAATATTTATTACATCACAACGAAACCAAAAAAGAAGATGAGATAGAAACATTTTTCAAGAGCATTGCGGCAACGGTTAGAAAATTTTCTGAATATAACCAAGCGGTTATAAAAAGTAAAATATATAACGCAGTTTCGGAAATGGAGTTAAAAGAAATCGCAGAGAAACAAAGCTATTACAGTTATCGCAACCCTTACATTCCCCAAAGAGAAGATGACATGCCTCGAGGTTATAGTACCACTCTAAATAACATTAGCCACGAGATACAATCAACATCTGGCGCTTCAAACATTGATGATTTTAATATGTCAAACTTAGAAGAAAATGCCGCGTCAAATGCTGACGATCTTAATACTTCAAACAATCTTTAATTTATACAATGATTGTATTTTTGTTGTAGCGCTATTTTTGTTTAATTGCCATAATTTTTTGATTTTATAATATCTTTTAGAATGATAAAAAAATATGTGATTTATGAGTATTTTTTTTTACCTAAACTAAAAAAAAGTTGCAGTTACTAACATACCTTACGCATACACACAAAATATACACACACACACATCAGACATAACACGTACACTCACCGTACACACCTGATCGTTAATGAGGGTTGCGTTCTAAAACAAATAATTTTATCGACAGAGGGTAAAAATTAATCTATCTCGGAGTTCCGGAACCGAGTTTTCTTTTGTACACTTTATAGTACAAATATTTTTGTAGACCAGATTAAAAATTCCAAAAACAAATGCATTTCTCACCTTAACGTTACAGCTAGTTTTTCTTCGGGCGATATTGTTTCTCTGAATGTTGTATTCTTCTTCCTTATACATTCATCTATAGACTGCAATATGTTATAAAAGAGACATTTCGGCATATGAAAATAAATATAAAATTTCTCTTCATCATCCATCAAATGTTTTTTTATAGTCCGAAATTCCCCTTCAGTACTCCTTGCTTTATTCATATTGTGTACCCAATATCTTTTTCTTTTTTTCTTGCTATTTTCTTTTTCCTCTTCATCAAGTACTATGGCTATGATAGCCAACTCGCGTATTGTAAACCAAGACATAACCGTGCGCTACACTTAACGTTTGGATTCAAACTGATCTGGGGTCAGCCAGCGGGCGGCGAGGCGTAAGCGCGGTGTCGCCTAGCCGTAGCCGAGTTGACGTACAGGCGCTGCTGATACGCTTTCATTACGTGCATACGGTAGGTTGACGCCTGGTTGACAGCGAGGTGAAAGGCGTTACGGTTACGATCCCTTTCCGATCCCATATGTGTGCTGAGACCTTAAAAAAGAAGACGATGGACTAATATAATTTAATAAGGACTAGCTGTGCCCCGCGGTGTTACCCGCGGTCAATAAGTAATTCCACGGGAACACTGCACTTTTCTGGGATCAAAGTAGCCTATGTGTTAAGCCAGGATATAAGCTATCGTATCTTGGTACCAAATTTCATCCAAATCCATTCAGCCGTTTGAGCGTGAAAGAGTAACAAACATCCATACAAACTTTCACGTTTCGCGGCTCTCAGCGCGCTTTATATAGCCACGGACGCTCAGGCGCGAGGCGTGTAGTACGTACTCTGTACGTTAAAAATGTTCGCCGTGATTCTTTAAATTGACATAACTTTTTTATTTATGAACCGATTGACATGAAATAAACACTAAATGTTAAGTGAAGCTTACTACAATATATTAGTGAAAACCGTATCTAAATCGAATAAGCCGTTTCTGATATTAGCGTGCACAAACACACAGACAAACAAACAAACAAAAAAAAAATTAATTACAATTTCGGGTTCGGCATCGATATAATAACATTTTTTTATATATTTCCATTGTACAGACACCACTTTTCTACAATTTTATTATATGTATAGATATTACAACTCTATTGGTTTACGTCAGTGTACGCTAGTAAAGCTCCCAGTCGGCTTGATTTCTTCCGACATCTTGAACAATTATCGTCATATTTCAACAAATAAAAAAAAACAATATTAAACTTTATGTATAAACCTTCCTCTTGAATCACTCTTATCTATTGCTGAAAACTGCATTAAAGTAGCGTAGTTTAAAAGACCTAATCGTACAGACAGCGGGAGCGACTTTGTTTTATACTACGTAAGATGAGACATAGACCGACTCTTCTTAAAGGTCGGGGTTTCTAGACTGTTCTCCCGTGGAAGTTCGGATAGGGTTTCAACAGGCGCTAGACTTTAAGACCCTAATTAAGGATAGGGGTTTCTTGGCTGTTCTCCCGATGGAGGTGCGGATAGGGATTAGGGATAGATTAAATAGACGCTAGATTTTAGAGTTATAACCAGGTACTCGTTACTAGGTGATCGTTAAATTAACTGAGTGACGCTTCCTAGTTTTTCTTTAAGATTTCAACGGAAATAAAGTGTTTATATTTTGAAATATTTCTTGAGTATGAAGAATGCAAGGCCTTTGCTGTACGATTCATTTTGTTATTATTGGTATATAATTGTATAAATTATTATTGTTTAAATAGACACATAGTTTGATACGAACCATTAAGAATATTTCTTCAACATCAGGTATAAACTTCAGCATTCTCTTGATGACGAATACAAAGTTCCCGGAGAACTGATCGGCCGACCCCGGCCCCCATTTGATCATGTTTCGTATCATGCCTCGCAGTAGGATATTCACATGTTGTGACTGAAATATAAATGTTTATATATCTTATATACAAATAAATAAAATTGGAATGTCTGTTTGTAATATTAAAATAACCGCTTTTTACTAAGTGCATGTGGATGTATACACGGTGTGGGGGCCACAGGGTGTAAATGGTCAGGATTGGTTCAAAACTTCAGTGGACTGTATATAAATTTTTCTTTATTCGGTTTCTTCATTAAAAAATCATCGGGTGTCGCTTTCGGGAGGTCCAAGGAGCAGGGGTTCAGCGCAGCTTGTTAGTTACAATTTCTTCGGAGTTCTTGATTCGTTCGAGTGCAAGCAGGAATACGAATTTGAATAAAAATGGCGCTACTTTTATTCCCACCTTGGACCTCGCGTCGCGCATCGCACTGGCGACTAAAGGTCTCAGCACACTAATGGGAACGGAAAGGGATCGTAACCGTATCGCCTCGAGTCGTTCAGAATGGTTTGTATTAAACTCCCTACTGCAACGCACACTAATCGGAATCGTAACGTGATCGCCTCCCCTCAGAACAGTCTCCGAACTTGCAATTCCCGCTCTTACGGCTCATCGTCTCCGCGCCTACGGCTCATCGTCCCCGCGCTTACGTCTCTCCGTCCCGTCCCCTCCCGCGACTTGCGTGCCAAAGAGAAAGACGCCGCCATCTTGCCATTCGCAAGGCGTATTTCATTCGTGTTGCGCGTATGTTTTATTTAAAATTTTAAGTTAGATTCGAACACAAAATAATGATGCAAAGGGAGAAACTTATTGAAGAAGTGAGAAAATATCCATATTTATATGACTTAAGTGACGCTAAATACAGTAATAGTATAAAAAAGGACGAGGCTTGGAAACAAATAAGTATTACTTTAAAGCAATCTGGTAAGTACCTACTCCTGTTTATTTTTTGATCTAACGTTTTATCATTAAATTTTATTATTTTTAGTTTTATTAGTTTTATTATTAAATATTTTTCATATTAATTTTCAATTATAAAATAAAACAAAGAACAAAGAAGCTCCGTAACATCCCTGGTAGGTATGTATGGGAAATAAAACAGTTGAGTAATATAATTTATGTGATTATTATAATGTAAAATTTTACTGTAACATCCATTAAGAATTAACATTAATATTTAAATCTAAAAGCTACAATTCTGCCATGGTACTCGTCCGGTAGAAGTTTGAAAATATGTTTTGAACATTTCACGTACATTAAAAGCAGTAGCCATATGGGCACCACTAATATTTGGTAATTGACTTAACAATCGGTCTTCGCCGAATTCAACTGTAATTTCCTGTTCTGTTCTGTTCGGTTCCTGTAAATTCATCTCAATGTTATATGTCCTCATCATGTTGTGTAAAATGCAAGTTGTTAATACCACTTTATCTACAAACTTTGGATGCAATTTAATATTTTTGTTGTAAATCGCAAATTTTTGATATAAAATTCCAAAAGCGTTTTCAACAACCCTTCTAGCTCGTGATAAGCGGTAATTATATTGCCGTTCAGGATCTAATAGTCTCCGTGTATTTGAGCGAGGATATGGTCTTAATAAATATGTCTTCAATGGAAATGCCTCGTCTCCCACAAATACATGTGGCATTGCATGATTAGTACCTGGTAATGGTTTGTCACATGGAATATTTAATGTGTTTCTTTCAAGTGCCTTTCCAAATGTAGATGACGAATAGATTCCGCCATCGCTGTTTTTTCCATAGGCTCCTATATCAACCGCTATGAATCTGTATTCAGGATCAACTATAGCTAACAAAACAATAGAAAATGTTTTTTTATAGTTAAAAAACAACGATCCACTATTGGGAGGTGCAATTATATTTACATGTTTGCCGTCAATGGCGCCTATGCAATTCGGAAAGTTCCATTTATTTTTAAATCCTTCTTCGATTCCTTGCCATGCGGCTGTAGTTGGTTGAGGTATATGAATTGGCATTAATTTGTTTATTATTGCATTGCACACATCTATTACTATCAAACGAATAGTTGATTCTCCTAAACGGAAGCTCGATGATAAATTAGTAAATGTAGATCCAGTTATGAAGTACCTGCAACAATAAATGTATATTTATATAATACGTGTATATGTTTATGTGAATGCGTGTGTGTACGTACTCCCTTTCACACATACCTACATTATGTAACTACATGCGCATGTGTGACTAACCATGATTTATTTTATTTCAGAATCTGAATGCAAGAAAACTTGGTTAAATCTTAGAGAGTCTCACCGACGAGCTATGAAGAAGCGTAAAACTAAGAGTGGTCAGGCAGCCCCGACGACGAAAAAGTGGACCTTTGAAGATGAAATGAGTTTTTTAGTACCTCATTACAAAGAAAGAAATACGATCTCTTCGGTTGATTATGATGACGATTCAGATATTAGCAATTTCTTGGATAATGATGATTCACAGAACTCAATAAACATAATTCAGTCTCCAGAAAACATAATTCAGTCTACAGAAAAATTACAACCGGAAACATCTGCACTTTCACCGCGTCCTAAGTCTTCTGCATCTTCAGTTACATCCAAAATTTCAAAAAAAAAAGTTGAGAGCAATTCAGCGTCACAAACTTTAATGAAATATTTATTACATCACAACGAAACCAAAAAAGAAGATGAGATAGAAACATTTTTCAAGAGCATTGCGGCAACGGTTAGAAAATTTTCTGAATATAACCAAGCGGTTATAAAAAGTAAAATATATAACGCAGTTTCGGAAATGGAGTTAAAAGAAATCGCAGAGAAACAAAGCTATTACAGTTATCGCAACCCTTACATTCCCCAAAGAGAAGATGACATGCCTCGAGGTTATAGTACCACTCTAAATAACATTAGCCACGAGATACAATCAACATCTGGCGCTTCAAACATTGATGATTTTAATATGTCAAACTTAGAAGAAAATGCCGCGTCAAATGCTGACGATCTTAATACTTCAAACAATCTTTAATTTATACAATGATTGTATTTTTGTTGTAGCGCTATTTTTGTTTAATTGCCATAATTTTTTGATTTTATAATATCTTTTAGAATGATAAAAAAATATGTGATTTATGAGTATTTTTTTTTACCTAAACTAAAAAAAAGTTGCAGTTACTAACATACCTTACGCATACACACAAAATATACACACACACACATCAGACATAACACGTACACTCACCGTACACACCTGATCGTTAATGAGGGTTGCGTTCTAAAACAAATAATTTTATCGACAGAGGGTAAAAATTAATCTATCTCGGAGTTCCGGAACCGAGTTTTCTTTTGTACACTTTATAGTACAAATATTTTTGTAGACCAGATTAAAAATTCCAAAAACAAATGCATTTCTCACCTTAACGTTACAGCTAGTTTTTCTTCGGGCGATATTGTTTCTCTGAATGTTGTATTCTTCTTCCTTATACATTCATCTATAGACTGCAATATGTTATAAAAGAGACATTTCGGCATATGAAAATAAATATAAAATTTCTCTTCATCATCCATCAAATGTTTTTTTATAGTCCGAAATTCCCCTTCAGTACTCCTTGCTTTATTCATATTGTGTACCCAATATCTTTTTCTTTTTTTCTTGCTATTTTCTTTTTCCTCTTCATCAAGTACTATGGCTATGATAGCCAACTCGCGTATTGTAAACCAAGACATAACCGTGCGCTACACTTAACGTTTGGATTCAAACTGATCTGGGGTCAGCCAGCGGGCGGCGAGGCGTAAGCGCGGTGTCGCCTAGCCGTAGCCGAGTTGACGTACAGGCGCTGCTGATACGCTTTCATTACGTGCATACGGTAGGTTGACGCCTGGTTGACAGCGAGGTGAAAGGCGTTACGGTTACGATCCCTTTCCGATCCCATATGTGTGCTGAGACCTTAAAACGAATGAGGAGGGAGCGAGACGGGTGCTTATTGCGCCTCGCTTCTTACAATAGGTTCCTCTCGTCGCACATATTGTTTTCTTTGTCTTAAGTAGTTTACAATATTGTACATTATCGCAAAGGTATAGAATAAACACAAAACATTCAATTTTACTTAAATTATACAAACTAGTGGAGTGGGCGAGGCAGCGAGTTTTATGAAATGGCTCTGTCCGTAACAGTCTCCCCCCGGCGAAGATCTTCGAAGCCCTCATCTATCGGCAGGACAATGAGCCTTCTTACAGGTCGCCTAAAAACTCCCCCTCGCGTCCTGACACTAGCGCTTCGCACCACCCCGTCTGGCCCGGTGAAGACTTCCTCTACTTGTCCTCTTGGCCATACGTTACGGGGTAGTATACCGTCGGCGATAAGCACTACGTCCCCCTGTTGAATGTTTCGCTTATTGCACCTATGATCGCCACGCGGCGCTAAAGTAGGTAGATACTCGGTGAGCCAACGTGCCCAAAACGAGTTCGCCAATGCCTGCGCGGCTTTCCAGGTTTTTCTATCGGCCGTACTACATTCTCCTACGTAAGGTAGCCCGTTTGCTGAACCTAATAAAAAATGATTAGGCGTAAGCGCCTCGTCATCCTGCGGGTCTACAGATACGTGTGTGAGCGGTCGGGAATTTACCGTATGTTCTAAACGGAGCTTAGGGAGGTTGCCTTTGACCGGCGTTCCTGGGTTTGCCCGCCTTATCGCGCACCGCGTGCATCTACTAAGCACTTTACGTACTGACGGCCGCAGGCGCAAAATCCAGTAGCGCTGTCGTAGGTTATTCACGATCTGCTCCCTACCTACATGTTGGTTTACTATATGCTCTCGTTCTATTAGTAGTTCTGAAAGTCTGTGTTTTCCGTCTAAAATCGGTGGGTTTTTCATTGTTTCGGGAATCACCGCCGCGTTGATACGCCCGTTCAGACGGATGATCCCGTCCCGAAGCTGCGGATCTAATTTAAATAGACGGCTCGATCTATCGACGCTCTCCCCCCGTTTCAAACGTAGGTACTCGGGGTAAAAGCTGTCTTTTTGAGCCTGCTGAATGAGCAACCGTTCTGACTCTAATACGTATTCTAGGTCTGTCTCTCTCGCACGCTTTCGGCACTTGTCAATGAATCTGAGTGCGCAGGCTAATGCCCGTACCATTCTCTCGTACGAGGAGAATCTAGACATGTCTATGATGTGATTGCATGTGGATTTGGTAACATGCTTCACCTCTACATCGTCAGCCACGTTAGGCTGATCTACTTCGTGTGGCCATTGGTCCGGGCCGTCGTACAAGAACGCGGGACCTGTGAACCATCGGTCCGTGCTTCGCATTTCTGTATAGCCGCTGCGCGTTGCGTCGTCTGCCACGTTACACTTTGTCGGGACCCAGCGCCATTGTTCGGGACGAGTTAACTCTGCGATCTCCGAGAGCCTGTGTGCTACGTATGGCGTGTACCTCACCGCATCATTTCTGATCCAATGTAGCACGGTCTTTGAGTCGCTCCAAAATGTTACGTTTGATGTGTCCCCGTGACTCTTTAAAATTTCCGCGGCGAGTCGAGCGCCTATCAAACTTGCCTGTAACTCCATGCGCGGGATGCTTTGCGCCTTCATTGGAGCTACTTTTGCCTTCCCCGCGATTAGTCTCACTACTACACCCTCGGGGCCCTTGAATCGCCAATATGCAACGGCGGCGTACGCTTGTTCACTAGCGTCACAGAATAGGTGAAGCTGCCGTTCATATTTACGCGAGTGTGCGTAGTAACATCGTGGTAGGCGCAAGTTTGCTATGTGCCGCAGGTCAAGTTGCCAGTCAACAAATGATGCCGCTTCTTCATGTGGTAATTGCTCGTCCCAGTCCACTTTTTTCTTCCATAGTTCTTGCAGCATGATCTTAGCTGTTATGGTATACGGGCTGAGCAATCCCAACGGATCAAATATCGACATGACCGCTGCCAAAGCTTCGCGTTTTGTCGGAGTTCGTTCCCCGTTCTTTACCTCGGCTGGTACCCTAGGCATGTTGCAGTTAAACGCGAGCTCGTCTGTTTGCGTTATCCATAAGACGCCTAACGTCTTTCCGTACGGATGCGCGTTCGACGCAAGTTCCACGGGTGCGTGCGCTCTCAGTTCCGTCGGGACGTTGTTTAGTACGGCCTCGCTGTTACTACTCCAACTGGCGAGTTCGAATCCTGCTCTTCTGTGAACTGCGCGGACTTGTGCAGCCGTTCTGGATGCGATCTCCTCGTCATCGAAACTTTCGACCCAATCGTCCATGTAATGGTTCTCCGTGATTGATGGGAAAGCTAACGGATGCGAGTCCTTATGATCTTCCGCGTTTCGGTTCCTTACGCTGTGAGCGATAAACGGTGAGCTTCTTGCCCCGAATATCATGGATGTCATGACGTATTTGTTCGGCGGGCCGGTTCGGTCGGTCCCTCGCCATAGAAAACGTTGCGCTACCTGGTCTTCCGGTCGGATTTTTATCTGCAAAAACATTTCCCTAATATCGGCCGTTACCGCGACCGGTTTTTGTCTAAATCGGAACAATACCCCGTACAATGACTGGAGTAAGTCTGGACCGTCAAGTAACGCATCATTCAAACAGACACCGTTGGATCGCGCCGCCGCGTCAAAAACCATTCGAAGCTTTCCAGGCTTATTGGGATTCGTTACCGCAAAGTGTGGCAAATACCATTCCTTTGGACTCGTTCTGTCCTGCTCACACTTTGTAGCGTACCCTTTCTGAAATAGTTTTTCCACCTGCTCGGTGTACGCGGTTGCGAATTCGGGCGACTTATCCATTTTTCTCTCGATGCTGTTTAATCTGTTTAATGCCATATTGTAGCTCGGGGGCAGGGTGGTTTGATCCTCGGCCCACGGCAGCCCCACTTCGAAACGACCATCTACTCGCTTGGCTGTCTTCTTGAACACTTCTTTGGCGCGCTCTTCGGCAGGAACGGGTTTCCTTTTTATCGCAATGCCTAGCGCGTCTATCTCGAAGTGCGCTCTGACGGCCTTGTCCAAGTCGATGTCGTTCGAAGTTTGTGTTTGTATGTGCAAAACGGTGTCTTTGTCTTTGCAGACCGTACTTCTAGGCGCGGATCCGTGGATTATCCACCCCAACTGGGTTAGTGACGCGGCCGGTTGGTTCCTTCGTCCGGTTAATAACTTCCTTGTCACTATCAAGTGCCAGTTGTCGGCTCCTATCAGTACGCGCGGTTTAGCATTTGTATAAGATACTATTTCCGGTGGCATATTCCGCAGATGCGGCTGCCTCAATAGATCTGATCTCACGGACTGACTTCCTATCGTGAGGTTTCTTACGGTACGCGCTTTGATGTGATGTGTGTCCGTTTGACTTTTCCCTCGTATCCTAAGATCTACGATTTGGCTTTCGGTTTCGGTCTGAGAAGAGGTTGCTCCCATGATGCGTAGCGTTCTGGTTGGGCCTTCTGCCCCGATCATCTGGGCGATGCCTTCGTCTATCAACGTGATAGTTGATCCTTCATCCAATAACGCGTACGTGTCTACCTCTTTCCCGTCTTTTGCTTGTATCGTGATCGGACACACCTTCAACAGCACTTCGTTTGTTCCGTACGTATGTGCCGTGGCTGTGGTTGCTGAATCTTCCTTGGATTCAGGAACTTGTGAATGTAGCAACTTGTGGTGGGACTGTCGACACTCTTCCACACCGCAAGTTTTCGCCTTACATTTAAAACGTCGGTGTTTACTCGTTAAACACCGGAAACATACATGGGATTCCTTTGCCCATCGCCACCGTTCATCGATCGACATATCATTGAGCTTTCTGCACTCCGTAGTGCCGTGCTTTCCTCCGCAACATAAACAATCCGTTTTCTTCTCGGTTGTTGCATACACGGCGCTGCGATTCCGTTCTTGAGTGCGCGGTCGTTGTTCCGTTCGAACAGCTATGACCGGTTGTCTCGATACTGTCGTCGTAGTGGAGAACGTGTGTTTCATTGCGCGGTCTGCTTCGCGCATGAGAAAGCGGGACAGAGCTACTATTTCCGGCTCGCTCTGTTGTTCGTGTTCCTCTGCGTAATCGCACCAGCGAGACTTAACGTGCGGACTGAGCTTCTCTGTGACTTGACGCGCTAACATGGGATTCAGTAAGTACCCTTTCTCATCTACACAAGAAATAACCGTCACGATGTTCTGTAGTTTGATCGCGAAGGAGTTCAGTTCGCTCGCGGTCGCGCCTACTCGTGGCAGTTTCTTTATGTCTTCGAGTGCGCGGTCAATAATCACCTCTGGACGCCCGTAGCACTGTTCTAAAGTCTTCATAATCACCGCTGGTTCGGTAGCGGTGAATAGCAACGCTGACACGGTCTGTTTCGCTTCGCCTCGCAGGCAGGATCGTAGACGGGCTAAGTTCTCAGTCGGCGTGAACTTGTGCATGGCTGTAGATTCTCTCATCGCGGCTTTGAACGGCAACCACTCGCCAGGCGCTCCACTGAATAATGGAAGATCTTGCGTCTGTCGTGGTGGTGCTCTTCCGCGGGATATTCGTTCTAATGCCTCTGCTAGCCGGTCTATTCCTTTTTCTTCATTTGCCGTGTTGTTCCTAGTGGGTGTCGGCGATCGGTGTCTCACAGCTGACTCGAAAGTAACCTTGTTCGGAAGGTACTGTTCGTTCCCTCTCGCTCTGGGCGCTGACGATCTGTAGCGAGTCTCGGTGTCCGTAGGTTCGCGTTCCTGAGACGACTCCCGAGGGACGTTCTGCTGTAGCCAATCGTGAACCCTATTTTCTGATAGGTTGACTTCGTTCGCGCCTATACTTTCGCGATCAGTTTCCTCGCGAATGTTTGCAACGTTAGCGGCTAGTCGCTTCCTAATAAGTTCCGCTTGAATTTGAAGCTCTTGCCTTCGGATCATGGCAAGACTTTCTTCTGCTTCGAATTCAGCTTGACGTATTCGAGCTACTGCACTGGCGGCTGACCTATGTGAACGGACGGACGGCGCGCGCATGGTTGGTACTCCGGCTTGTGGTACGTCCCTACTTGTAGTCCCGGTCGCGACGTTACTCATTGTGGTACGATCGGTCGCGTGTGGTGGTTCCATCTGCACGGCAGGCGGCGTTGGTTCCGAAGGAGACGCGGGATAATCTTCGTAAACTCTAAGCGCGGCAGACTTCTTCCTCGTGACCGGCGGACTTCTAGTAGTCATCGTAAAAACGTACCTAACCCGATCCTAATCTTAACACTGTACTAACGCACAAAAAAATAACACCAAAAAAAAGCAATAAAAAAAAACAATGTAAACACACTCACCCCGATATACGCGCCTAACAGTTGCCTCTCGCTCACTCCCTAGCCCTAACACTATCACTATCACTTACACACTACCTAACTGTCCCTAGCAGTCCTTCAGGAGGGACTGGCCACGCGGCCAGGATACGCTCCTTTAGGGATGGATCGTGAGGGATAGGGTGGGGTAGGATCCGCTCAGCAGAGGAAGGAACGTGAATACGGGGCGCTCGGTAATCGGCTGGAATGTCCGACCCCTTTGGCAGTGCCTACAGTCTGGCCCCCGCACCACGGTACCTTCTTACTGACGAGGAAGTGCACTTCGGTCCGCGCCCCGGTGCGCTCTTGATGGAACCGGTGGTGTCGCACAACACACCACACCGCCGTGAGGCGTTAACCTGCGCTTGACACCGTTTGACACCGTTAGGTGGTGGCAAGACACAGACCGCAGAGAACTGCGTATCGGATATCACCTGCCCGGGGAACACGACGCGACGATTGACTCAGGCTGGAGACTCGGAGCACCGTTCGGTGTTTTTCAGCACCCTGTGCCCGATGTGACGCTCGGCGCACCGTTCGGTGTTTTTCAGCACCCTGTGCCCGACGTGACGCTCGGCGCACCGTTCGGTGTTCTTCGAGCACTCCCTAGTGCCCCGACGTTGAGCACGGCGTGTCTTCAAGTCGAATCTTAAAATGGATCGACTGGCTGCTGGCTGACGGTTGATGACTGACGCTGATGGCTGACGCTGCTGGCTGACGCTGCTGCTGCTGGACCTCTTCGACACCCGGAACTGGTTCAACTGGCTCGGAGAGTATACACGTTCGTCCCCTGGGCTTCCGTTCGGTACACCCAGTGGATTGTGGCTTCTTCCGGCGGTCTTCCGTTGGTTTATTCAATCCGGCTCGAAGGACCAAGAACACTGTGGGGGCCACAGGGTGTAAATGGTCAGGATTGGTTCAAAACTTCAGTGGACTGTATATAAATTTTTCTTTATTCGGTTTCTTCATTAAAAAATCATCGGGTGTCGCTTTCGGGAGGTCCAAGGAGCAGGGGTTCAGCGCAGCTTGTTAGTTACAATTTCTTCGGAGTTCTTGATTCGTTCGAGTGCAAGCAGGAATACGAATTTGAATAAAAATGGCGCTACTTTTATTCCCACCTTGGACCTCGCGTCGCGCATCGCACTGGCGACTAAAACGAATGAGGAGGGAGCGAGACGGGTGCTTATTGCGCCTCGCTTCTTACAATAGGTTCCTCTCGTCGCACATATTGTTTTCTTTGTCTTAAGTAGTTTACAATATTGTACATTATCGCAAAGGTATAGAATAAACACAAAACATTCAATTTTACTTAAATTATACAAACTAGTGGAGTGGGCGAGGCAGCGAGTTTTATGAAATGGCTCTGTCCGTAACACACGGTATATACCAAAACAACATTTTTTTCAATTTTTGTCAGTCTGTGTGTCTGTTTGTTTGTTCCGGCTAATCTCTGAAATGGGTGGACCGATTTTGACGGGACTTTCACTGGCAGATAGCTGATGTAACAAGGAGTAACTTAGGCTACTTTTCCGAGGGGTAAAATAGGGGTGCGATAAAACCTAATTAACGGCGTATCTAGGAAACCAACTGTTACCCCGCCCGTTAAACGAAACTCTAACATACTGGCCAGCTATCAATCGTTAATCAACAAATCCCATTGTAAGAGCAGAACTCTCGCCAAGTTCGTCCGGGGAAGTACTGCCACCATGCCCATTTCTGCCGCCAAGCAGTAACACTTTCGCGTTACTGTGTTCCGGTTTGAAAGGTGTGGTTGCCGGTGAAATTACAGGCACACGAGACATTCCACCGACACGTCTCAGAGTTACGGGCGCATACGTTGCGACTTGGGTCTTGGCGTACCTAGTAGAAGGGAACCAAGCCGCATCGCTTGTTAGAGGTTACCACTTAACACCAGGTGGGCCGTCAGCTCGTTCTGTAACAGTATTACATAAAAAAAAAAAAAAAAAAAAAAAAAAAATACATTCTTACCGACAAATGTGTGCAAGCGAATTGTAGCCAAGGCTCCAAAACTTGCAAGAAATGTCCGGTGTTTCTTATTCCGCTTGCTATTTTCCAGAATGTTTGTATGAGCGAGTCCGGCGGCGCGCGGCGGTACCTGGCCGCCTCCGCTGCGCACATATGCTCTCCGAGAGACGACAATATCTCATTCAGCATCACTGTGGGACGGAAATGGGCTTTTAAGTAATCGGTTAAGTGTTTTCCCGTAAACAAGTAAAATGACTGACTGGCCTCATAGCTCAGTCTGTAGTAACCCTGCCTTCTGCGCTGTAGGTCGTGGGTTCGATCCCCACCCAGGACAAACATTTATGTGACATTTGTAACATTGATGTTTGTTGTGTCTGGGTGTATTATATGTATGTATTTACAGAAGAAAAGTATATAAGTATTATATCAGTTGTCTAGTTCCCATGATACAAGCTATGCTTAGCTTACTTTGGGGCTAGATGGCGTTGTGTATTTCACATTATTAGTGGGAAACAGAACGTTAGTTATCTTTAGCATTAAATAGAAATAACAAAACAAACATCGATATACAAAAAAAGTCGCTTTACCCATTTTGTCAGCAGATTTATGAATTATTTCCAATATTGTTGAAGACTTCTGTACAATGCTTGCGGAATCAAATGATGAGACAAGACAGCACAGGAACAGTTCACTGCAAGATAAAGGTTTTTGAGTAAATACGTATAAAATAATCCCATACAAGCTATGCTTATTTTGGGGCTAGATGGCGCTGTGTGTCCAGCAAAATGTCCAATATTAGTTTACTTTTATTAAAAGCTGGCTGTTGCCCGCGTGGAGTTCAATTTTAACCCTCGGAAAAGTAGCCTAATAAAGTAAGGGTCGTGTAAATCGGTCCAGCCAAATCGAAAATTTGCCGATCATACAGAAAGACAATGTTTTTTCAAAGTTGTTTCATTGCTTTATAAGTACCGTATATACACTTTAATATGGATTTAGTTACAAACATATATTTCAGTTTTATTTATTATTATATATTACAGTTATAGTGGTAGGTGGTATATGCAAATTGTTCTGCACAGTACCTGCTGATGCAAGCTTACTTGTTTTCCATCTCGTCGCACTGCTGAAGGAACTCTTCCAAAAGCGTCAGTTTGCATTTATTGGTGTTGAGAGCGCCGCACAGCAGCCACTCAGCGGCGGGCACATAAAGGCTCAGGTATTTGTCACTAGTCAGTAGCTGTATCTCATATTTTTTCCTCATAGATATTTGATGTATCTGAAAGTAAATTAAAATGTTTTTCTCATGTTTAGAGAACAAGAAATATATTTTTATTTCAGATGCATTACAAACTAGTAGTATTGTGTTTTTCACGCTAGATAACAAAATGGCTAAAGCATATTTATGTTTTTTTCGTTGTTACCTTTACACGATTATGGGATTAATGTTATATTTCATTGTCTATTCCGTATTTGTTTTTATGCAGCTGTATTTATCTATGTTTCCCTTATTTAGGTACTACTACACATAATAGAGATTTCGGTTAAATCCAATATAAGGCTTCTGTATAAGCTAGTAATTAGCCTTGCAGCTAATTTTATGATTTGTATTTTATTTATTTATTACATGGAGAACCAACAGCTTTGTTACAATGTAATAACAATGGATTAGCTACAGAGAGCCAATTAGAAAATATTTTTTTTTTTATTTGCTTGGACTGGGTTCATTTGGTGTCATTATACTATTATATAGAGGTATTTTGTTATATAGAGGAGAGGAGATATATTATATAGAGGTTCTCGTATGCTTACCTGTTGATATTCTTCAAGGAACTCCTTCAAGTTGTAGAAGAAATACTCTTCGCTGTCCCTTCCCAATAAGTTGGAAGCCACTTTACACAAGTACACCCTCAAGTAAGTGGCGACTAAGGGATTGCCGATCCCTCTGATCATGGCGGAGAGGCGCGCCAACGCCGGCTTTATATCCTCCTTGGATATGAACGCGTAGCATTTGAGCAGCGCCATTTCCATGTAGAGGCGCGGTAACAGCTCTCGGATTGATGACATCTTATACATCCAATTCTGACACGTCTCCTTAGCTGATTCCGGTACCTGCTTACAATCAATGTCCATTATGTTCTTGATGATTTTAGACCTGCAATTTACCAATCGTGTTCAGATGTGTTATGGAGCATTTTAAGTGAAATAGCTTGATTTCGTTAAGTGATAAAAAATTTAGGAAATCATAGTTTCACGTTTTTATTTATAAAGCATCATCTTACCCGAAACTTTTCTCTTTTAATCTATCAAATACTAAATTCCCAAATGTATCCAATATCTCAGTTATCAGTATAAATTTGCTGGGATAGAACTGCATCACAGTTATATCAGACAATAGTTTTGAGCACTGGATTCCTATTTTAAATGCTTTCACCCTTTGTTCTGAGTCCCAAGCCTGAAAAATATCAAAATAAATATATTAATACAAAATATCGGTGGACATTTCGCACAGCACCATCTAGCCCCAAACTAAGCATACTATAGACTGATATAATTTGTATTTTATTTTGTTCATAAATAGATATTAACACTGGCACTGAACAAAGATATATGTTCATTAGACAAATTTTTGTCCTATATGGGAATCAAACCCCCAAACTAGAGCTCAGAAGGTGGAATTAGACTACAAACTAGTTACCATCAACTGAGCTGTGAAGCAAGTCAAATATTCCTCTGTCTACACAGGCAAATCCTTACTGGCAGGAGCTATGTGATATTACATTTCCAAGAATGATCACATTTCATTCACACAATCATTATTTCATTTACATGTTATTACTTATCAGTAGCTGATATTTTATGCATATAAACAATTAGTTTGTGTGAGCAATGTGGAGACAAAGAATATAATTACTAGCTGTACCCCGCAGTGAATAAGTAAAAGTAGCATGTATCCATCATATAAGCTATCGTGATATACAAACAAAAAATTGCATACACAATTTATTATTGCGTTTAACTCATTATATTTTATTTTCATTTATGAATAACCTACAAACCTTTATGATTTCATCATTGAGCATACTGATTTTTGAGACATATTCTTGCTGACTCAACCCCATAGTTTTTCTCACAGAGCTCTCGTCAATCTCATCTAGTTGTTCCAGTCTATGTTTAACTTTATCATTGAGATTGGAAACCTGTCTTATGAGAGCTGAAAAAGAACTAACTTAAAAGCCAACAAAAAATAAAAGGAAAAAGCACAAAAAATTGGTGTTTGATTAAAATTGAAAACACAAAAGATAAAATGTATAAATAAGTAACAATCCCTAACTACTATTTGTTTCCACTACCAGAGACAGCAATGGGAAATATTCTATAGGAGCTCTCACCGAATCTGCATTCCTAGGATATGACGTTTTCTCATAATGTTTTCCTTGACTGAGCCAGTATCAGAGTTTTTATTGCTGTATTTGCTTTTTATTTCATGAAAAACCAGTATAATGCCCGTGACGTTTTTACACTACACACATGTAAATGACAATTTTTTTATACTGCAGTAGGTAGCTATTGGGCTCAGCTGGCCTTCACAGTGTATGGGCAGGCTTTTGGCAGATGAAAGCAAAGAGCTTTGCCTAAGAGTGGAGGGCTTTCAACCAAATAGACCAGTAAGAACACAGCACAGGACTTAGGTAAGGCAAATAAATAATATATTCTTTTAAAAACAGCAAAAAACGAAATTTACATTATAAAATCAGAATCATCAGTTGCATAACTTACTTTTTTCACCACCAGGCAAAAAGCTACTAAAAATGGTCAGCTTCTCTCCGGTTGTGTATTTATTAAGTATATATGTACGTCTACTGTTCCATGATTTCAAATAATTTGTGACTTCATCCACAGGTTCCGAGAATATCGCATCCTGCAAATTTATTAGATGTCTAACATGTACAAAACTTGTTAAAGAATCAAAAACTGATTAATTTCAAACTTACTTCCTCTAAATTCATTTGCTCAAATTTCAGCAACGGATCTACTTCTTCAAAGTTAGAACTCCATTTATTTAGTTGGTCAATAAATGATTTGTTTGGACTTTCTTTCTGTAAAAATGTTTTATATGAGTTATATTCAATCATTTTGAGTTGCCTGTTTGATGATCGAGTAGTTATTTACCAGTGCTACGACTTGAGTTTTTAGTGGATGATTAGAAACCTCAAAAGATGGCATTTGTCGAGTCGTAGAAGGTGTTTTCCTGCGAGAAGTCCTGAAAAATATTAAAAAATAACCATTTTTTGGATCTGTCTCTGATCTTTATCTTTACTTAAGAGAAATTATCGAACTCTTGTAAATACCATTCGTAATATGTCGGCATCTTGATGAATATTATTACTATGAAAAGCTACAAAGATCTGTTGCAAGTATGTTGTAGTAAATTATCAATGAACTACATCAATAACATTTACAACAAACCATCCACCCACCCAACCACAGGGCACAACACAACAAAACAAACAGCGATTTCTCTGATAACATTGACAACACAATAGCTGTCAGGTTTACTGACACTGACAGTTTCACAATGATTTTAAATATTGTTCATCTGGTATACTCTACCAACTTGTCCAATCGATCCAATTGGATCCAATTGGTGCAGCCACCTGCTAGCCTATATCGAGATAAGTATTGGTTGTAACGATGATAACTACACGCGGAACTAAAAGCCAAGGTTAACTCCTACGTATCAGACCGTCAATAGCACACACACATCTCTGATTCATTCGTTCTTATAGATATTGTAGTTTGTTTGTGTGCGAAATTCCGCAAGAAGTATTATTTTCTATGTGAGTACGATTGGCTAATTTCCAGAAAATAGGTTTGCACTACAAATCTTTTACTTCCTTACCTTGTGCGCACTCGTGTCTCTCTCTCAATGTCTTTTATTTCTTTTAATAGATATCCTTACATAAGATTTTGTGTTATTTAGTGTTTTACCAGTGTATGAAATTAATGGCAAGTTAGAAGTATTTCTCACTCAAAATGACTATATTCAGTAGGTACGTCGTAAGACCTTTTAAAAAATATCCTCTCATAAGGGGTATGGCATCGTATGCTGTTATTTGGCCACTTTCTAGTTTGATACAACAATCATTTGAAGGAAGAAACATCGGTGAGTAGGTACATTTAAATAACTAAACAAACTTGGATGGATGCGGGAGTCGAACCTGCGATCCTAGTCATTTGAAAGATTATTAAAATTATTATGTAATTTATTTTGATCTACAACAACAGGGCTCTAAACGAATACAAAATATTTCATACATTTGACATGATACAGGAACTGACCCTTAGGTCTATAAATTGTCAGCTAAACGTAGCAAAAGTAAATAGTGTTGTAGGCTTCTCTCTCACAGTTGCGCACGAGTAAATACTCGTAAGTCATTGGTAGTTTTAGAGTAGAGTAGTTGTAGAGTTTCATTTATACATGTTTTATATAAATGCGAAAGTTAAGTAGGTATTTTTGGTAATCAATCACGTCAGCAGATATTATATAGTCTGGAATAGCACACAGGGTTTTTTTATCCCGGAGTAGTGCAGTGTCCCCGTGGGATAAATTATTCCCATAAAAGTGTTTAAAAACTTTATTTGATAATTTGATTTTTTATATTTTCAGATGATTACGATTGGTGGAGATGTGCTCGATACGGTTTATGGGGATCTTGCTACGTTGCACCTACGCTTTACACGTGGCTTACCATAGCTAATAATGTCTGGCCAGGGAAATCTATTCGTCTAGGACTAGTTAAGGTAACTCATTGAAACTACGTTAAAAAAGCTTTTAAACGTAAATTACATATTACCTATAATAGTTCACTTTTAAGTTTTTTAATTGTAAGATGGCGACGAAATTAAAATTACAATAAAATCAACCGTATGGCACTGTTAGTGGAGTTCATACATAATGTTGATTCGTGAACTTTTTTTAGAAATCAAAAAATAATAATTTACGCTTGATTCAGAAGACGCAACCTTAGGTTTATCTGTTGTTTTTTTATTTTTTGCTGTTTAGATTTTAGATGTGGTCCGCAGAACTAATGTTACTACGCCCGGTAAATCCGTAGCAATGTGGGTACGTCACACCCTGTAGATTTAAAATTTTTGGACGTTTGGAAATTGGATCCGTCGTGCTACGTCGATAGACTATAAAATGTTAACCTAAAAGATCATCATACACTACCTTTTTTGTTCACCTCGATTGGCTTTGACTATGGTAATATTTATAAAAAAAAAACTTTTTTTACAGACGTTTGTGGAAACGATAACATACACTCCGTTTGCGATGAGCAGCTTTTACTTTGGAATGAGTTTATTAGAGTCAAAGTCATTGGACGAGGCTATTGCTGAAGTGCAAGTGAAATTCTGGCCCACTTACAAGGTAATTTTAATTTCATATAATATGCAATTATACCCATTTACTTTTAAGTGTTTTTGGCATACTCCTTTGTGGATTTTGTTTCTAGCGTACAATACCATACCTTAATAAAAAAATGAATTATTTTCATTATGTTAATGGCAAAGTAATAATTATCTTATTGTATTTTATAGATTGGTGCTTCGATATGGCCAGCAGTAGCGATGTTCAATTTTTGTGTGATCCCACCGAGGAACAGAGTTCCATTTATCAGCGGTTGTAGCCTTATATGGACGTGTTTCTTAGCTTATATGAAACATTTAGACCAAGAAAAAGTACAAAGCACAGCAGGACAAAGTGCTGTAAAACTTCTAAAACTAAGTTAATTGGATTTGTACTATGTATGTAGTTAATAATTTATTTAACACTAACATCATAGATGTTCAGTATTACATATTATAATATTATATGTTTAATGAAACCTGTATTCATTGTGATATTAAATTAGTTCTGGTATGACCATCTAATTAGAACTAACGACAAATAAATTGTTATATTTAGAATATTATTGTGATATTAAAGATTAAATAGCTTATATTATTTCAGTTTGTTTCATAAAATATGAAATAAATAATGAGATGTGAAAAAGTCGAAGAGTTTTTTAATTCCTTATTTAGTGTATTATTACCCTATTTATTATATACCCTATTACCTTATTTATATTATTATTTATACAGTTTTGACTAAAACGGAAGATTATTGTTTCCAATTCTTGGCTTGGGCGGGACCAATTTTTATTACCTGTCAGACCAACGATAATACAAGATTTATTTGCCAACCAAGTGTCTAATTTGCCCAACCATTAAATGACAATAGTCGCGGTTGAGTTGTATGAGATATAACAATATGCATGAAGCCTTTGAACGAAAAAGAATGGAAGTAAATATGACTAAAACGAAAGTTTTGGTTTGAAGGAGGTGATGACGGCCCGATATTGTAATTGAAGAAGAAAAAAATGGAACAAACTAATGAGTTTGTATATTTTGGTTCAATGTTTACGAGAGATGCAAAAAAATGTGAGAAAGACATTGAAAGAAGTTTGAATGCTGGGAAGCGACCGAATGGTGCTCTACATGCCTTCATCAGTAGCCGAAACGTGTCTCACAAGGCACGGACAATGTAAATGTAAAGAGATGCCAACATGGTACCTATTAAGAGTTGGTTATGGCAGAAGATATATGAAAGTACAATGAATGCGGTAGAAATGAGCGTTGAGAAGTATGAGTGATTTGTCTCTGCGGGATAGAGTAGGGAAAAGGACCGTTGTGGAGTGAACGAAGATATAGTTACTATAGTGGAGAAGGGTATGTTAAGATGGTCATGTAGAGATGATGGATCAAAGAAGTAGGTACGTAACTTACTTTGACTATCTTAGCAAAGACCTTAAAAAAGGGCCCGGCCAAAAGTACCAACCTGTAACCAATACGCATGCATAATTTGATGGGAGCGTCTGAATCGAAAGAGTTCTGTTGATATCATAGCTTGTGGCAGTCCGTGGTTTTTGCTGACCCCTTTCTAAAACAGGCGTGTTTATTTGTTGTTTGTACCTAATTGTACAAATTTTATAGAAGTTAATCATATGCAGCAGAGATCTCTGGTGCATATGATTTAATTTTAAAATATTTGTATGGGCGCTCCTCTATACATGAATACGTTTCACATTACAATATACTTGTTAACTATAGTTATATATGTAGTTATAATTGTTAACTTCTCAATTAAATAACAACAAATATAAATTCTATTGTATTATAACTACGGGAACATTAACTTTTAACCTTTTTTTTAAACCTTCTTCTTTTAAACCTATATTTTGAATGTCAATGTCAAAATACTAAAATTGCGATTTTTTTGAACAATTGTACTTCTGCCTGGGTCCGATAGATTGTTTTCATTTTCTTCGAATTAGAACTAAAAAACCTAAAAGAAACACTAGTTTGTGGTGGTCATGATTTTTATTAAGTACTGTTATTTATACAATAACTTGGTGCGTGTGAATACTCACTAAATCGCTGCTATGTCTAGCAATTCGTTACTGTTTTCTATCAACAATGAAGGCAAAGTTTACGCCCTATCAACCAGTGGTTCCTGCTGGAGGGAATTCATGTACCTAGGGTTAGAGTTTAAGACTCTCTCTGCAGTGCCGCATTTTCTCTGGGCCGTCGGAGGTGACCGACAAATATATCTTCACGTTCACGGTTTAGAAATCCCGATTCGCGTCAAAGAAGAATCTTACGAAAACGAGAGATGGCTGCCCCTTGACGGATTTAGTGGCAGGCTCCTACCGACCGACAGATATCACTTTTCATCTCAAGATGGCACCAAAGACAGGTCAATAGATCGTATTAGATTACCATCAATGGCCTGGCAGTGGGAAGGTGATTGGCAGCTAGAACTCACACTCGACGGAGAGCCCTTAGATCATGATGGTTGGAGCTATGCTGTTGATTTTCCAGCACAATTTGGACCCTCTAAACGGTGGAAATCTTGTGTAAGAAGAAGGAAATGGATCCGCTACAGAAAATTTAGTGCTATGAACTCTTGGTGTGCCATAGCTCCCTTGCATAAGGATCCCACACAGGAACCCTTTACTGATGTGAGCATTGGTGGTAATCAAATACCTTATGCCGCTCCCGGCACCCTCTCAGTCTGGGCCATCACAGCTCATGGCAGAGTAATGTATAGAGCTGGTGTAAGCACAACTTCTCCTGAAGGCCTCAAATGGACTAACATCAGTATACCCCCAAACTGTGACATCAAACAGATCTCTGTGGGACCAACAGGGTTAGTCTGGGCTCTGCTATGGACTGGAAGAGTAATTATTCGGAAAGGTGTCACCGTAGACTGCCCCACTGGTGAATCTTGGCTAGAAGTAAAATCACCAAATGAAACCAAAATTTTGTCTATATCTGTTGGCTTTAATGTAGCGTGGGCTGTGAGCTCTGACACCAGAGTATGGTTTAGGAAAGGAATAGATGGGAATAGTGCTGGCACTTCTGAATCTTCTGCTACTGGAAGTGGATGGCTGGAGATCACAGGAAATATGATTCAGATATCTGTGGGAATAAATGACCAAGTGTTTGCTATTGGAGAAACTGATAAATCGATATATTGGCGAAGTGGTATCACACCTTCAGAACTCACTGGGAAAAGATGGAGAATGGTACAGGCTAATATGCAATTGAGCAGGACATCTAGCTCGGCAAGTGTGGTATCATCAGCCTCAAATGCAAAGCATCACAGTCTCACTACACTTAATGAAGCAACACCCGAACGTAAAACAAATATTCATTTACATAATTCTTGGGAGGAATCACATTCTGCTCCTATTGAACACACAATGCCAATCAAACATCCTAAAGAAATGAGACCAAAAGGAAATATGAACATTGAAAGCATAGATCTCACAGGAAAAAGCTATGAAACTACCTTGAAGAACCCCCGGGCTTGGAGCCCAGTCAGGAGTGTGGGGTCAGTTGTAGGGATGGAAGCACAACCAGACAGCGACAGTAGTGTCTTTGATGTTGACTCGGGAATGTTTTTTGATGATGAAGTGAGTCAAACGGCTTGGGGGACATGTGAAACCACCTGGGTGTTTGTGGAAGCGGGAGCTTGTCATATTGACACTGTCCAAGTGCCTCATTGGTTTACAGACTCTCATAATGTGCACAATACAGATTTATCTGCTAAATGGAGACTTGAAATTTTAGACAGTCTCAAAAATAGAAATAACAATCAGAAAATAGACCTGACCAACTATGGTGTAGCTGTTGAAGAGAAAGGATGGACTCGCAGCTGTGAGGCGCGGTTACTTAATATAAATAGTTCTGGTGATGACTGCATCTTGTCACTGTATTGGAATGACATTGAAAATACAGGAACATTGTCTATTTTTCAACCAGATGGAACCATTCAATCCATATTGAATTTGGGTGAGGTAACCAGTGTGTTTTCCATATCAGAACCTGGGTACCCAAGAATATGTTTATCAGTCCCACGTCAGAACAAGTGTACCATCAAAATTCAGTTTATGTCTGAGATGGAACAAGAGGAGTGGCTTAATGTTTTAGTGGATATCACATCCAAAATTAACAGGCTATCTGGTAAACCATCTGCAAATTCAGTCTGGGCGATTACAAACTCAGGGGATGTCTTGAACTGGGATCCAATGCCCGCTAGCTTGAACACGGGTGACAATGGCCTATTTACCAAAGAGTTTCAGGTGTTTGGAAAAGATATTATACAAGGTTATTCTACAAATCTTAACAATAATTTCCCACCTGGAAGCAAAATAAAAATCACAGGCTGTTTGTTTGATGAAATAAGAAGATTTCATATCAATTTGGAAGGGCCAGAAGTAAAGAAACAAAGGCACAAAGTCGAAACTGAAGTGACAGATATACCATTTCATTTTAATGTGAGGTTCGATGAAAACACTGTTGTCTGCAATACAAAAACTTTTGGTAGCTGGGGAGTAGAACAGAGGCATGACTTACCTGTTGCTCGGGGACAAGAATTCTCTATAGAAATTATATGTGATGTGCAAGTTTTTAAAGTAAGAGTAAACGATAAACATTTTTGTCTCTATCAGCACAGATTGAGTCCAGAAAGTATCACTTCGGTATCAGTTAAAGGGCCATTGAAACTTTATAGTATGGAGTATTCTACAACAAGCTTGATTATAGGAGCGGAAGAAATGTTTTGGCGAATGATCGGAGGCTATTTACGTAGAGTGGAGTGTTCTCAGAATGGAGTAGTGTGGGGCATATCACATGACCATCGTGTTTGGGTGTACTCGGGAGGATGGGGAGGGGGAATTTTAAAAGGTAAAAAGTAGTGGAATTTTAATGAACAAACTAGTAAATTTGTAGTATTGGGTCCTAAAGTTTGTCGGGATAGGGAGGTAAGAATTGATAATTTACCCATTTCAGGCATAAGTAGTAAAGACGGGATTCACCCAATGACGGACACTCAAACGTATTGCGTGTACGAGAATCAACGTTGGAATCCTATATCTGGGTATACTTCCACCGGACTACCCACGGACCGGTACATGTGGAGTGATGTTACCGGCAAACATAAAAGGACCCGTGAACATACCAAATTACTCGGTCGACATTGGCACTGGGTAAGTTATTAAGAGCGCGACGCCGAATTATTTCAAATGCAAGACACGTGCAAAATTTTTGTTCTGTCCTGTTGGTATGTATACCAAAATACTTTACGACGTAGGCTTTCTAATATCTTAGGTCATCATATCAGCGGGTAAAAGTCCACTGCTGAACATAGGCCTCCCCCCAAAGATTTCCATTTTGAACGGTATTGAGTCACCTGCATCCACCGATTTCCTGCGATCCTGACTATGTCATCAGTCCATTGGTCCATATCTTAGGTAATTGTAGTAATCTTTTTTGTTTGGACTGTGCGCTATTAAACGGAATTAAATAGATACCTATAATTTGTCTTTGGTGTTATTTTGGATGGTATTTTATTTGCATGGTTATCCTAAACCAATCGAATGAAATATCAAAGTCAAAAACTTTGTTTCAATAGAATTCATAAATAATAGGCTTGGAAACGTCCATAATATCTACTTATCGCTAAGTTTGACGCCTGTTCAAACCCTAATCGACCCTACATGGGAGAAGAGACAAGAAACCCCTAAAGGAGGGCGTATGATGTAAATAGAAGAATTTTTAGATATCAGAATGGATGATCGACTACAACACTCCTGGTGGAGTGGACAGCGACGGATGGCAATACGCTACGGATTTCCCAGCTCCTTACCACGGAAAGAAAATATTCACAGACTGCGTGCGACGTCGCCGGTGGTATAGGAAGGCGCAGATAAACACGGAAGGGCCGTGGGTTCGCGTCGGGACCACAGCACTGCTGGACATCGCTTTATGGGTGAGAGTTGCGGACATTTGACTGGCCTCATAGCTCAGTTGGTAGTAACCCTACCTTCTGCGCTGTAGGTCGTGGGTTCGATCCCCACTCAGGGCAAATATTTATGTGACATTTGTAACATTGATGTTTGTTCTGTGTCTGGGTGTTAATATGTATGTATTTACAAAAGAAAAGTATATAAGTATTATATCACTTGTCTCGTTCCCATGATACAATCTATGCTTAGCTTACTTTGGGGCTAGATGGCGCTGTGTGAAATGTCCACCATTATTATTTCTTATCTATCTATCTATTATTTCTATCCCCACTTTAGTTAATACCGGCGAAATTGCAGGCGCATGAGACGTAACATCCCCGTCTCGGGGTGATGGACGCAACGCAATGCGACTTGAGTCATCTTGTACTCTGGTGGAGAGGACGTGAGTGGTATTGCTGTTGTCTATGGGCGGCGGTTACCACTTAACATCAGGTGGGCCGTCAGCTGTCTCCGCCACTTCAATGACTTAAAAAAAAAAACGGTTTTACTAACGATATTTTCCTTCGGCGTTTTGTCGTACAGATTTTTTTTAAGTGAAAAATTAATGCGCATCTTATCCGGGTTTGAACCAGAGAACTTTTGATTGAATGTCTAGGTCTATACCACTTAGCCACCACGCTCTAGCAGTAGTTTGTAAGATAGCGATTTTATTTAAATTTGGCTTATAAATCCCCTTGTTGCTACACATGTGTTTTTTTAAATAGCTTTTTGTGTTTGTTGCCTTTGAAACATTTGTTTTGAATACTACGACATTCTGGTTCCACTTGAGGGTTAGTGAGGGTCGTTATCACCGTTTTTCCACAGATGGAAATTTGAATAATAACCCTATATCATGTATTACCCTATTTGCATTACAGGACGGCGGAGATGAAGTATCCGTTTGGGCTATCACTGTCGCAGGCGAAGCTATTTACCGTACTGGAGTAACCGCTTCCACACATGCGGTAATTTTATAATTAAACTAGCTGTTGCCCGCGACTTTGTCCGCGTGGAATTCGGTTTTATCACGCACCCCTATTATACCCCTCGGAAAAGTAGCCTAAGTTACTCCTTGTTACATCAGCTATCTGCCAGTGAAAGTCCCATCAAAATCGGTCCAGCCATTTCAAAAATTAGCCGGAACAAACAGACAGACAGACAAAAATTGAAAAAAAAAATGTTTTGGTATATGTACCGTGTATACATCCATATGCACTTAGTAGAAAGCGGTTATTTTAATATTACAAACAGACACTTCAATTTTATTTATTTGTATAGATTTATCATTTTTATACATTATTACTTTTTTTTTTTTTTGTATTTTTAATTTCAGGGGTTGCATTGGGAACACGTAAACAGTCCCCAGTCTTTGATCGCTATTAGCACTTGTAATAGTGCGGTTTGGGCAGTGGGCCGGAGAGGAGAGTTGTACTACAGGGAGGATATAACCAAAGACAACCCCGGGGGTTCCAACTGGAAACTGATCGAACAACCCAAATTAGGATACCCCTACAGTCACAAAACAGCACATATAAAGATGGTGTCGCTAACCGTCAATGCTGCTTGGGTGATACTTTCAAATGGTTCTATCGCTGTTAGAACGGGCGTTTCCAAAATTCAGAAGGATGGAAAAGAATGGAAGTATTTATCAGGTGCGTAATTTGGATATCTATGGTCTATCCTCATCTAAAGCCGAAACTTGTAAACTTCAATGGAAATGACTGGTAAGTCAGTAATTATTATATTCGCGACTTTTTTCCTTAAGGGTAAGTAGAGCTTCAATGGGCTTTTTCATTTCATGGCAGTCGTGACATGTAGTGTAGGTAATAATCGCCTCCGTAATCTTTTGAGACTCTCTCTCTATGGCCACCACGGTGTAAAGTAACCGAGATTTTTAGTTTTTCGCGTTTTGAAGGCATTAATATTATCAAGACGAGTCCTGTTACTAGGATCTGTCTACGGGTCTGACAAAGTTACGGGATTATTGGCAGATAATAGTGAAAGTTAATAAAAATATGTTTCAGATGAAATGACATTCAAACACGTATCATGCATGGGGCAAGAGGTGTGGGCCATATGCTCGGATGGTAGCCTGCTGCGCCGGCAAGGCGTCACCCACGACAATGTGACGGGTTGCACTTGGCAGAGCATCATGAACGGCCCTCTTGTTCATGTTTCGGCTAGAGGAAGATCTTCATAATTCAGGAGACATAAGACTTGTGGCGAAAAAAGATCTCTCTATATTTATAATGCCTATGTAAGCTATTCCAAAGTATTAATTAGTCTCAAACTAACTTGGCGAAAGTAACATTCTCTTCCAAGTTTTTATGTCGCAGCTATAAGTATTTTTGCCCATATTTTAGAATTATTTATTGTGTAGGTTTTTACTAATATAATGTATTTGTGATAAGAGTAAATTGATGACAAAAAGTCGACCTAGTCATTCCCAGTTTACATTCCTATTTTATTAGTCTAGCAGGAGCAGTTAAAAAATAGCTTACGCTTTGACTTGAATCAATATTCAAATTGTGTAAAATAAAACTATGTATTATGTATTGAAAACTGAATTTTATTCCATACTGTAGTATAGACATTATTGTTAATCAAATGTTTTGTTGCCGGGTGTATCTATGTATACACACTTAATTTCACAAGATCAAAGTGTATTGTATAGATCACGGTTTGCCAAAGAATAAACTGGCGTTAACTACTTGATCGGCGGTAATAACTGCATTTTATACTAATTAGTATCAAGTAGGAATTCATACATTTCCATACACACACCGCAGCAAAACCAATAGTCACACTTTAAAATGGTAATACTTTACGCAACATGGATGTACGTGCCTTTCTGTTTGGATAAGTTTATACGTATTCGCGTCCATTTCCACTTTCGAATCTCCCAACTGAATAAGTCCATCCGCTCAAATAGTGTCGTGCCGTTTTCTTTGACTACCTTTTTTTACGAGCCACTACTTGAGCCAACCAAAGGTTTGTCTTCAAGGACACTAAATATATCTACCGCTGTGTGAAAGGTATCGTGACAGACCAACTAGAAGGACCTCTGAAGAATGTCTTCAAAGTCCCATAAGCAAGAAAGGCACTTTTATGAACATACTTGGGATACAAGGTTGGGTAGGTAGGGTATGGGGGTTCAGAGAGCCACTGGTGCGTCCGCTTGAGCGTCCTTGAAGGCAAAAGAAAAATTAAGGCTTCAAGTACACGTTCCAAAAATTAAGATACAATATTCAAAATTTACATCAACGCAATGACTGATCGGCTATTCAAAAATAAGCAAAATGTATGGAATACAGCATTTATTGAAATCATACAACTCTCTATCAGATAGATTAGTTTAGATTTTAAATTCCAAAACTGAAATAAACAGGATTTGTTTTGTTTGGTGCCAATTGTTTTGCTATTTAGCTATCAGTAGCAAGATACATTTTTTTGACATTTCATATGTTCACAATGTCAGTAGTCCTTTTAATAAACAGTAAATAAATAAACACATCTGTGTTTTGACAGGATATTTCAATTACCATTGAACATCATACAATTGGGTCTACATAAATTCCTACACAGAAAATAAATGTATCCCGAATTATTACGCTTTAAACATTTCACATCACAACAAGTAATCTAATTCATATCTAAGAAAGTGGTTGTTGGTTTCGTTATGTATTCTCGGGTAGCCGGCGACGAGGGCGTCCTGCCCGCCGATGTACAGGGTGTTGTAGATCTTCCAGTATACATCACGAACCTTCCTGGCCGGGTGGAACAGACCCTGAAACCAAACATGTTATCAAAACCCGCGACTAAATAGTATTAAAAAACCGTTTTGATATGTTTTAAGAGCCCTTTTATACGACATCGCTAACAAAACCGCAGAAATCCGCCATTTTTAAACTGATGACTGTATAAATATATCGTGCACTGCATGACTATGGGCAGTGTCTTAGCCAAGCTACAGAGATTGAAAATAGTAGCTCGTTTCCCCCCGGACAAAATGTCGTGTCATGAAGTGTCATAACTAAAAAAGTAAGTATTCTATCAGTCAATATGGTTCCCATAGTACAAGCTATGCTTAATTTGGGGCTTGATGGCGTGAAATATCCACCAAAATTAGAAAAAAGTTATATATTTTTAAAGTGTCTACTGCAGCGTGTACATACATAAAATCACGCCTGTTTCCCGGAGGGGTAGGCAGATATCATGGTTCTCACCTGTCACGATCCTGACGACAATCCTGCAACTGTGTTATAAAAGTAAACATATTATAATCACCTGTAGCGCGTACTGGAGTATTTTGAGGGGTCCGAGCGCGACCCGCATCCCCTCCACTGCGTCCATGAACGCTTGCACGAGATGCGGCGACGTCTCGAATATGTTCGGCCACACGTGGTTGAGAAGATGTACGAGCGCGTCCTCGCACCCGAACCCGTGCACGCCGAGCGCCATGTGCTTTATGGCCGCGCACGCAGTCTGACGGTGCACTAGATCCCTTCACAAATGTTCAAAAATACAATTCAACTTAGCTATATGTATATGTATTCAAGTCATACATAAAGAAGGGTCTGGTAAGTAAAGCTTATTACACTGTAAATGATTATATAAATGACAAATCCCCATGGTGTGATGTCGCTCTGCTCAACGACACACAAAACATCCTGTAATAGTATATTATGTAGTCATAAATGTAACATAGACCTAGGTACTCAATTGTTACAAGGATCGTGCTCGCGAAAAAAAAGGAATCCCTCCATTAGGGGTTTCTTGTCTGTTCTTCCCCATGGAGGGTCGGATAGGGTTTGAACAGGCATCAAACTTATCGATAAGTACGCGTGACCTTATGTTTTGAATATTGACGTTTCCAAGCCATTTCTTTATGAATTCTATGGAAATAAAGTTTTTGACTTTGACTTTGTATGTTTAGCAGCATTATAAAATTATTAATATTGTTTTTGTCTTGTTATGAAATAAACACTTTATTATTATTATTATTAATAATAAATAAAATTGGTGTGTCTGTTTGTAATATTAAAATAACCGCTTTTTACTCAGTGCATATGGATGTATACGGTACATATAACAAAACAACATTTTTTTTTAAATTTTTGTCTCTCTGTTTGTTCCGGCTAATCTCTGAAATGACTGGACCAATTTTGACGGGACTTTCACTGGCAGATAGCTGATGTAACAAGGAGTAACTTAGGCTACTTTTTCGAGGGGTAAAATAGGGGTGCACGATAAAACTGAATTCCACGCGGACGAAGTCGCGGGCAACAGCTAGTGTATTATATGTATGTATTTAGAAAAAAATGTATATATGTATTCCATCAGCCATCTGTATCCCATGATATAAGCTATGCTTAGTTTGGGGTTAGATAGCGCTGTGTGAATTGTCATATCATGGGAACCAGACAAAATGCTTACGTTTTTTGTAAATACATGTTGACACCCAGACACAGAACAAACATTTATGTTTGTCATACAAATATTTGTCCTGGGTGGGAATCTAACCCACGACCTAAGCGCAGAAGGCAGGGTTACTACCAACTGAGCTGTGAGGCCAGTCAAAGGGGTCCAATTCGCACCCTTTCAGTTGAAGCATCATTGTTACTAATTTTTGGTACTACACGGCACAACTCCACAAAACTGGCAACTATATTATGATTACTGAAACAGTTTCGACTTACCTGTCCATTAAGGCGTCTTCCAACAGGGGACACACAGCGTATATGTAATCCTTTCCCATCTCACCGATGTATTCAAACAGGAAAGACAATGATTTCAGCACACCGTTCTGTACGTTGAGTTCGGGTACTCTGTACTCGTTCATGAGCGCTGGTAATACTGTGAACGGCGAACATGTTTCTGCCACGATAGCGATGGCTACAGTCGTGCATACCCTGAGGGAAAACACGTAAACATTAATGCATTGGGTTTCTTTGGTCTTCATGGGTATTCGTTGGGCATTTGGGAAAATGGTTCTCCAATTGTAAGACAAATTTTTCAATGTATACTTTCTCGTTAACAAAAGAAAACAATTACAGGACTTTCTTTCTTTTTTTAAAGAAATGATTAAAATATCTGGCATTATGAGTATTTTATACAAAAATTTCGTAAACCTTGTCTTTTAAGCTATTGCATAGCTTCTATCGCGGGCCTTGAGCGTGGAGACCGAATCCAGAAATTCCGTAACGAAAAAAACCTAACACCCCCCACTCTGACCGGCACAGCGGTGATACATTTTAGTTCCATCTATCGATAAATACCAGAAATTTTAATGACTTTTTGAAATATCACGCGCAATAGCTTTACCGCGGCAGTCTCCGAGTGCCACACGTCTTATTTTTTTTTTACTGATATGATAAATCTGTTGTCATTATGAGTATTTTATACAAAAATTACACGAAAATTTAAATAAATTAAGCTAAATTGTAGTTACATAAGTTAAAGATAACACACAACATTTACCTATTCTGTCTCTCCTGCACTTTTAAATTGTTGAGCAGCGTCGCCAGTACATCGTGAGGGCCGATAGCTTTGGCGATATAACCGAACGTGTTGACGGTGGCTCGCCTGATGGCCTTCTTGTGCGCTTTCAGCAGCTCCAACAGCTCGAAACATATCCTCATCCACTCCCTCGCCGAGACGAATTCCGGACCCCGATCGGCGATACGACCCACTAAGTCTATGCAGTTCTCTTGTACCTTCTCGTGCCTGATCGAAAAAAAAAGACATTTCAATCAATAAAATGCTTTTAATGTATTTATTTCTTAGTGAATCAAGTATGATCGCAGCTGCAATTAAGGAAGTTTCACTGGAGAAAGTAGAAATCAAAAAATATTACCTGTTCTTCAAAATAGGCGTCAATCTAGGTAGGAGATCCTTGATGGGGGGCGTCATTTTCGTCATACCTATGACGTTGACGATAGCCTTCAGAGCGCCGAGGATGGAGCCGAGCACTTCAGGATACTCTTCACCCAAGTACTCGTAAAGAACCACACCAAGATGTCCCATGAGTTTTTCCTGAAAGAAATTAGCTCATAAGTACGTGATATTTTTAATCGATTCATGATAACTTCACAGAAATGTAAGTGATATGGTACCAATACACTTCCAGTGGCTTCCTGACACACTTTGGAAGACCTGTTGTTTCCTTTACACATGATGATACCGCAGATTTGCATCAGATGCGGAACTACATTACTTAAAAGAAACTTACCGCAAGCCGACAGCATTTCAGAAGACTAAATCGGTGACTTGTTAGCGTACTTGTTATTGTAGGATGTTTTTTATTTGATATCAGTGACGGAACGAGCTGACGGCCCACCTGATGTCAAGTGGTAACCGCCGCCAATAGACAATGGAAATACGACTCAAGTCTCTTCACCAAAGTACGAGATGACTCCAGTCGCATTGCGTTGAAGGAAAAGCAAATGATACTTACTTCTTGGCAAGTCTTCATGACGACAGCGATGCGGGAGATGAGGTCGGCGGCTTGCTGACGGACTTTGGCAGACTTGTTGTTCATACGCCACAGGATGATACCGCAGATCTGCGGCAGGTATGGCTTCACGCGTTTCCCTAACTGATTCACTATGGTGCCGAATCCATTCAACATCACCACGTCCTACGAGTCAAAAAGATAGTTATTAAACATTTCGAAAATTCAACACTAGCTGTTGCCCGCGACTTCGTCCGCGTGGAATTCGGTTTGATCACGCACCCCCTATTTTACCCCTCGGAAAAGTAGCCTAAGTCACTCCTTGTTACATCAGCTATCTGCCAGTGAAAGTCCCGTCAAAATCGGTCCAGCCATTTCAGAGATTAGCCGGAACAAAAACAGACAAAAGGACAAATAATTAAAAAAATGTTTTGGTATATGTGCCGTGTATACATCTATATGCACTTAGTAAAAAGCGGTTATTTTAATATTACAAACAGATATTCCAATTTTATTTATTTGTATATGATGTTGTGGAGCAATTATAAACTTAACAGTTCTTTAAAAAAAGCTTGTAATAATATACAATCTTTTAACAGAAGAGAATTAAAAATACTTTAGTGCTCACCTCAGTAGTCTGTTCTTGGAATGCGTATAGAATACCGTCAATGAGAGCTTCCTCTAGCTTGGAGTCGATGTCGGCTGCGCCCAGGTTTGCGAGAATCTTTTCAATGGATTCCATAACCATCTTCCTGTACTGCTCGTTATCGTCTTTCAGATCGTCCACTATTCTGTTTATAATCTCAGAAGCTCCCACCTGAAAACACGTTTTACTTAAAGTAACCAGCAAATTCACCTCCTGATATTAAGTTGTCGGTCTATCTACTCAAAAAGAAAGATGTCTCTTTGAGGCGCACTTAAAATCCTTTCACCACACGGATTCGAGAGAAACAGTGACTCGAATAGATAGATACTCAAAGCAATACAACACATGTCCTCCCCTACTTAAGTATGGGCAGACCAAAGCTGCAACACACCCATATTAATGTTTTATCAGATTTTAGAGAATGTGAAATGTACTTGTTATTTTACCACCCTTATAAACTGAGACTTGGAAGTTTTGTAAGTAAGGTTCTGACTTCAAACTAACCTTATTTGCAATCTCAACAGTGGTATCAACGAGCTGCCTATAATTTCGTCTGTCGAGCGCCATGCGGTGGTTCCAGAAATGTTTGAAGAAATGCGGCAAGATCTCATCCATTATATACTGGGGCTCCACGCCGTCGGTACCGCAACACTGTTTAACCACCTGTCCAAATATTAATCATCCATTTGAGTGATGTGAAGATATATTATATTAAATAAATAATAAATAAATAATGATGGACATTTGACTGGCCTCATAGCTCAGTTGGTTAGTAACCCTACCTTCTGCGCTGTAAGTCGTGGGTTCGATCCCCACTCAGGATAAACATTTATGTGACATTGTGGACATTTCACACAGTGCCATCTAGCCCCAAAGTAAACTAAGCACAGCTTGTATCATGGGAACCAGACAACTAATATAATACTTATATAATTTTCTTTTGTAAATACATACATATAATACATAATAACACCCAGACACAGAACAAACATCTATGTTAGTCACCCAAATGTTTGTCCTAGATAGGAATCGAACCCACGACCTACAGCGCAGAAGGTAGGGTTACTAACCAACTGAGCTGCGAGGCCAGTCAAACCTGGATTATACCTAATTACATATTAAACCTGGATTAGACCAGAATAATTCTTTATTACCGCAATTCATGACTTGAATTCTGTTTCGACTTTCGACAAGCATAACTCAGTCTTTGAAGTCTTGGACTTCAAAATAAATTAGGAAACAGGAAATTACTTTTCATCAGCAAAACTTAGATACATAATCATCGCTTCGTTTGTTATCTGGGAGGGAATCAGACACAGAGTAAAAAGTTAATATATACAAGAGCTCAAATGGCACTTTTAAAAGTTAAGCTTAAAAAACCCTTTTCCAACGGATAACCTCTATAACGTCCAGTTGTAAAGTTCAACTGTACAGTAATCCGACTATGGTACGCACCTTCAAGACAATCTTCTTCATTTCCTCATCAGGCGACTGGAACTCCCTGATTAGGATGAGCATCACTTCCCTTGTGTAGTAGTTGGCGTATTCTGCGTCCATAAGCGGGATCAGGTAGCCGATAGCCTTCAGGAAGGCGGCCAGACCTTTGCCGCGGTGCGTCCTGATACCCTTCCACAGCGGTTTCAGCACCGAGTCGAACGACTCGATACCGTACGGCGTGGCGGCTTCAGCTAAAGCGGCACTCGCTAGAGCTGTAATTGTACGGACCTTCTGCTGTTCGTCGACCAGACCTATAAAAAATATACGGTTAATTTCGTCTTATATCTTAATAAATAAATTTATCGTGATACAGTGTTTGTAACAAAACTCCTCCATAACGGCTTGACTCATTTTTATGAATGTGTATATTCGGTAGGTCTGAGAACAGGACGTAAACTATTTTTCATACCCCTAAGTCATAAGGGTAGTCCACCCCAAATATTTTTTGGTATTTTTTTTTATGATTCATCATTTAAAATTACATACAACCCTAAATTTTCACTCTTCTACCACCAACCCCTATTTTTATATTGCAATAAAAAAATCTTTCTTTAATGTGCAATATTGAAATAAGACTGGCCTCTCAGTTGTTAGTAACTCTGCCTTCTGCGCTGTAGGTCGTGGGTTCGACACCCACCCAGGACAAACATTTGTATGATGGACGTTTGTTTTGTGTCTGTGTGTTCATATGTATGTATTATGAAAAAAATCTCGAAATAAATAAAACTTACCATGTTCAATTATTTCCACAAGGGATTTGAGATGGGGCAGGATGGCGCATCCCATCAGAATAGCAATCTGCTGTACGATTTTGATACCGGTATGGCGAGCCTGCCAAGACTTCTTGGAACGACACACAGCCTTCAAGAACGGTAACAGAGATGGAATACCTATAATACGCAAAACAGTACAAATCATCAGTACACTATACTAAATGTTGCATGGAAGAGATCACTTTTAGTGATAATGCCGCCCATTGTGGGTCTACCTAACTTTATAATTTATTTTCTCTGTAAAAATGGTCTTTCTTTCTTTGGTGTACAATAAAGAGTTTATCTATCTATACATCACTAATTATTTTTATTTCGTAGAAACAGAATAAGCAAGAGCAGTTAAATGTAAGAGTGACATTTACAGATAGCTCGAGGATGGCAAAGTATAATAAATGAAAAAAGTTTTCTCTGCAGCATCCCAGTATGTACTAGTATGTATTAGAGTATTAATTTATTTCTTCCATTGCACTATTACACTTTTTTTGTTGTCAGAGCAACGTCAACCAATCTTCCACAACTTGTTAAATCCTTTCAATCCAAAGGTTGTCTGGAAGAGATCGCTTCTTAGCGATAAGACCGCCCATTGTACGTGTATCTTAATTAGTTTTAACGTTTGTACTGTATTTTAATGGTGTACAATAAAGAATTTTCATTCATTAATTCATCCTGGGGATTTACCAATTCCCTGAATGGCAGAACATGTAAGGTCTCACCTAAAGCAGATGCGACAACAGCGAAAGCTCTAGCTGTTGTATTTCGCACATACTCGTCGATATTGTCAATGTCAGGTCTCATCGTTGAGATCATGGTAGCCAGACCGGCGGCTTTAGCCAAGTTGGAAATAATCTCACGACCTTCCACGCGAGCATAGTAATCTTCGTCGATCAACAGAGGTTCTATCACGACCAATATCTGAAAAATGAAATTTATACGACCCATTTTGTTTTATGTTATACAGTTATGTAACGAGCCGACGGCTCAACTGGTGTTAAGTGGTAACCTCTGCCCATAACAACCGATGCGACTTGGGTCCTCATTTACTAGGTACGACAAGACCCAAGTCGCATCGTATGCGCCCGTAACTCTGAGACTTGTAGGTGGAATGTCTCATGTGCCTGTAATTTCACCGGAAACCACACCTTTCAAACCGGAACATAGTAATGCGAACGCGTTACTGCTTGGCGGCAGAAATGGGCATGGTGGCAGTACTTCCCCGGACGAACTTGGTTAGAGTTCTACTGCTCTAGTAATATAATACATATAAATGAGAGAAATATATAACATACCTTGTGAACGTAGGGTCGCACCAAATCGTCCAACTTGTACAGAATGCGATCGATGACTTTTACGAGCAAATGTCGCTCTTGATCTTCCAGCGTGGGACTCATGAGCAGCGGCAGAATCTGATTGAAAAGCGGTCCCGCTCCAAATTCGCGTGCTTTGTCCGTAATCTGACGCAACGCCGCCTTGCACATCGGAGGTGTACCATTCTGAAACGGACATAACAATGTTACAAGATGTCCCAATATTTAACAGAAGACTGATAACAACAAACGGTACCTTAATTTTGAGCAGCAGCTTCATGATCTTTCTCTCCTTGAGTTCTTCTGGCGAGAGCGCATCTTCGTCAACGTCAATGAGCAGTTTGTCGAAGTACTGTGCGTCCTCGGGCTTCATAAAGGGCAGTTGCTGGCTACCCTTGGGCTGTGGGTCGAGCAGGCGCGCGGCCGCCGCGGCCGACCCGCCCGCTTCCTCCGTCTGCATGAAAAAGCCGATTGGGGTACCACCCAGTGGAGTAGGGGTAGCGGTCAGCTTACGAGCCGGCGTCCGTATCGGAACATAACCTGTCCAACAACATTACTAATTAACCGAGTGACAGTCGACAGTCACACGAGGCACGCACCCATGCTACTTAAACATCACATTCAGCTATCTTAATTATAAAGCGTGTGGCGGCTCCGCGGCATGAGACTGTAAGCGATTGTCATCATTCATCTGAAAGAGAAATGGAGGAGAAATTATTATTCTAATTCATCTCAATCGCACATTCTCTATCTCTCTCACTACGACGACGATGTGAACCCACCCGGCGATATTATAAAAAAACGTTTCCTGAAACTAAAGTTGTGATTAATGACTATGGTGTTACCTTAAATATTTCATAAAAGAAAGAGAAGCTTATCAAATAAAAATAATGATTGGCCCACATTAGAATGTACTTACCGGCAGGGGGCGGCAAAACCTTGTACCCGGCCGGGAACATGGCATCTAGCTCTTCATCCGTGTAAGGTCTGTTGCGCTCGTCTATCTCTTTCTCCCAGCGATAGGCTTGCAGCTGTTCCGGGGTCATGGCCGCCACGTGACCCGGGGTCGGGGTGGCCATAGCCATGGCTTTCACTCCCACCGGTGTGGACTGAAAACGAATACATTATATAAGGATCATTCTTTAACAAATTCACGAAAAAAGATTCCAGAATATTACTTACTCCGCCAGGTGTGAAAACGGGCGTGTGAGGAGTGGGCGTTGCGTGCGAAGGAGTAGCGTGCGACGGAGTGGCGTGGGACGGCGTCGCGTGTGACGGAGTCGGCGTGGCGGCGGCGGAGGGCGTCGCCCCCGGAGTCTCGTCCCATCGTGAACGACGCTTGGTACCGGGCGTCGGGGTCTCTTGGATTGTGTCTACCCCGGTGCCGCGGTCCGTGCGGGGAGTTTCAGCCCACCCGCTGTTGTGGCCGGGGGTTTCTACAATATATTTGATATTTAATACATTTTTGCTGAGTTTATCAGTTGTATGCGACTATGAAGCCGATGGTGAGTCCATACAATGCTTGGATTGTACACCACAAATGCTTGGCAGAAGATTAAGAATTGAAGACTGGTAGGTAGCCAAACAAATATTTGCCCTACCACCTAACCACAATGTTTTTCCTCACTTGAAGCTCAAGCTTACAGAAGGATTAAAAGCCAACTTTAATACTCATTGAGCCATCAATGCGTCAAAACTCATCTCGTTTAACTCACCCCTGTCTGTTTTGGGTGTCTCGTCCCATCTGTTACGCCTTGAAGCAGCTTGAGCAGGCGTCTCGCGACCAGGCGTGGCGTGCCCCGGCGTGATGTGTCCGGGGGTCGCGTCCCAGACGCGCGCTGACGGCGTCGCTCCGGGAGTTTCGCCCCCTCGGCCTCCGCCGCCTGGTGTCTCTTCCCAGGCACCCCTCTATAACGTTAAGAGTTCATTAGTTCTGATTTTTCTTTTTTCTGACCAGAAATTTGCAAAGTGCTAGTTAGTTACAGAAGTGTTTGAGATTATGAATAGTTTTATCTTATTTATTGTTTTGATTAATTTACACAATAATAATCAAAATTATGCAATTAAATTATTTATAAGCAAATATTTCCCAGTAATCATACCTCAGCATCCCATGATGGAGTGGCTTGTGAAGTGGGTGTGGCTGCAACAGCCTTCTTTACTTGCGGTGTGTCCTCAGAGCTCATGTCCCAGCGACCCTTACGCTTTGCCGGTGCTTGCTTTAGTGCATCCCCGTTAGACTGCTGCACCGGTTTTAGAGTACCTTCCCTCGCTCTTTCTATCAATTTTTTTCTCAACTGCAAAAGGTAAAATGTGAATATATGAATACAATGTGAAATACAAGACAATTAGATCATACAATGATTAATTAAAAAATATATTATCACCTCAGTTTCCTCAGCCCGCAAATACTGTTCCTTCATAATTTCTGTATATGTTCTGGAACCAACATCGGGTGTTTTTCCTCCTGCAAAAATATTATAATTATATTATGAATATTTATAAAGAAATTGATAATTTTCAAACAGATGTTAAATTGTCATACCTTCGGCAAAGGGGTCTGATCTTTCAGGAGAGATGATCATCCTACGCCTTTTTTGACGATATTCATCTTCTCTATCAGCAATGGTAGGTCTCCTTTTATCAGCAAATGGATCATAGTCCTTATCACTCTGAAATATATTTGGACATGATATAGTTATTTTATTTATCTCCTTGCATGGAGGGTTTATTTTCAGTTATTTGGTTATATGCTGATTTACTAGTGATTGCCTATTACAAAGAAGTTTAAAATAATGCTTACAAACATACACCTATAAAGCAACAAGAACAAAAACTTTCTTTTTATTTCAAGTATCTGTTTTCTCTGATAAAATTTAAGTTTATATTCCAGCAATCCATACCAATAAGTGTGATATTGTTACAAATATTACTTTATTATATTTATCATAAGATATATCTAGTCATTTGGAAAACTGAGAATACAAATGCATACAAATATTTAGTAGTATTCAAATTAGAAAGTAGTTGAAGTCATTAGGAAGTAAGTTATTACATGAAACTAAATCTATAAAAAGAACCTAGGAATATTACAAATGATATGATATATGACTGTTTTGAAAGTCAAAAAATTTTATGAGTTACTCATAAAAATTGTAACTTTTTAAATATTAACTTAAAATTTTAGAACAACAAGCTTTGATAGCAGTATATAAATAATATAATTTTTGAGTTTGTTTCGAGCTATTCTCACAGTTGGCTTATTAGTTCCTAAGCTTGAGCGGAGGGATTTAGAACATATTTACACATACCATAGAAAATAAATGCAGATTAGCAAATTAATTTGTAATCACAGACTAACTATTTTGTATTTATTGGTACATCACTACTTTAGCACGGTGACTTATAACTAACCTGAGCAACATCATTCAGCAATGAAGCCGGAGCTGTGTAACCGGGTCTCTTTTGGGATATGGGCACATTCTCCAAGTCATCGTCCTCTACCTCATCGTTGGCAGCAATTGAGGTCACATAGCCATCATAACGAGACTTTCCGCCTTGGCCAGTACTGTCATAAATATCACTATCATAATAGGTCTCACCAAGGGATACACCCTTGTTTGAACCATTTTCAGGTAATTCAGTTTTCTTTGATTGGATCTCACGAATCTGGGCTTCGATGGCTGAAAAGAATTAGAACTAGTTATAGATACATTGCAAATACATGTGGTTTTTATTTATCTGATAACGTACATCATCTTTCAGAAAGTTTATTTTGAATAAAAGCATATAAAACCCATAGAATTCAAGGATGAATGAGATCTTTCAATCAAAGTTAACCCTCTACTTTTAGCAAAGACATACAAATGCTAGTAAGATTGATCAAATTTGGATGTTAATGTTATGTTTATAACTTCTATCAATAAAATGAGGTTAGAGAAAATACAATATTGTATTATAAAATCAATACTTGTGACCTACTTTACAGGGCGCATTATTTCTGGTTAAAGATCAACATCGAACAAACCATAAAACAACTAAGATTTACAGAATAACATCCTGTTTCCATATTATTGAATCAGAGAGCATGAAGACGAAGGAGCTTCACGAAAATGGCTGGCATCATCCAAATCTTACCTTCATGAGTTCTTGGAATTTTATCCATTATTCACTACTGTAGCATTGGGAACAAAATATAACGAGTCTTCAACTATATTTTATACAATAGTTCTACCGTATTTGTCGTTTTTCATCCAAGATTTTCTTATTTTGTAAATCGCACTACAAGGCTGTTTACGCAAACCACAGATTAAAATTTCAGTGAGTAGAGAGCTTCTTCGGTGTTGCCCCACCTGATCGCCCCGCAGCGCATCTCTTGCGCGAAAAATGGCGCGCGCTTGGGGCGGTTGTGGTACCACAATAATATCAAATTCTTCTTTTCTTTCTATGAAACCTGTAAAGAACCTAATTATGGATACCTCTCGTGTATACACTGCCTTAGTTAAGCAAAGAATAGTTTTAGCATATACTAATGCATTTCTCAGTAATGTTTTTTATCGCAGACAATAGCCGTCTCTATGATGGCTCTGTCCTGCCTCTGTGATGATGATCATTATTAAAACGCCTCCAAATCGGTGTGGACGTAATCATGTAGTTTTTATTTAACGTTCCAATTTTAGTTTTTAAAAACCCTTAACAACGATCCCAAATCATCAGAAATGGTGCATGTCGGCCCCGAGGCGCGGCTGGACTACTCCTAAAGAAACACGCTTTCAGTATAAAATGTGCGATTATGTTGCACGGAGGGGTAAAATAAAAATAAGACTTTTTAAAATAAACTTTTTGTTGCCACTTGCCAGCCTATTTTGTCCGATTAATTTAATTTACTTTCCACGGCTATGTATGAAAATAGATTCTTTTGGAATAAACTCCAAATTTTGTTAATCCCACCTATCAAAGATTGTAATTATTCGTATAAACTGTATCGCATTTTAGGAAACAATTGGTTCTAGTTTATCACTGCCGCATCTTTACAATTTTCAAATTATAAGTATCACTGTACTGGCTACAGTAGGTACTAATTTGGAATATACTATATTTTGTACATTACTCACAGCTTATCTGATACGTTACGATAGGCCATTATTTTGTAAGGACTTGGAGGATTAATAATAAGAACACAAAAACTTATTAGCTGTTTGTTTTACGCCTTATTTATAACCTATGTTCTCGACTACGCTACATTCTCCTTTGCTTTGATAACTTTTTTTTATCTGTGCCTATCTTTTCTTCGCCCTCGGCCTGCTGGTACGTGTTTTTTGCCTGGGTTGAATAAAATAATTATTTCTTTATATTAAATGCTTCATTGTTTATTAATTTTCACACAGGAGAAGAAAAAAGCGACCCTGGCGTCTAAAGGATAATCTTCCAGGTGGATTTGCTACAGTACTCTCGGTAAGTGCTGATAAAATGCTGTAGACTGGTTCCACGTCAAATGTGCTGGAAGGTGACACGTATTATCAAAAGCGAGATGCCAATGCAAGTAATTTCACTCAGAACCACATGTTTGTGTAACATATTTATAAAACGAAAACTCCGTACTTCATTCTCGTCATTATCGTTCCTGAATCTGTAATTTCTATGGCTATCTCCATCGCAATAATTGAAATATTCCGGACTCAAAATTGTAAATACTGATATTGATATGGATCGTAAATTTATATCTGCTACATCACTAGCAGAGTTTATTGGTTCCAATTAGTATCAATCAGATCATATTGTTTTGTTCAGAAAACTTACAGTCCTGATGTAGTAGACTTAGCATTACTTGCATATATTGTGAGTATAAACTTGCTTAATTTACAAATTTTATTCATCCTTACTACTTACCGGTATCTACAATTTAATAAGTAATCTATGTCACTCAAGAGCATACCTTATAACACAGCATAATTTTAACTCATTACAATAAATTGTATTTATTTTTATGCGATAAAGTTATGAAACGAGCAGATAGCCGACCTGGTGTTTAATGGTAACCTCTGCCCATAACAGGCAATATGACTTGGGTCCTCCCCTACTTAAGTACATCAAGGCCTAAGTAGCATTATATATGCCCATAACACAGATGAGAAGGTGGAATGTCTCATGTGCCCGTAACTTCACCCTCAACCACACTTTTCAAACTGGAACACAGCAATGCATACTCATAGTACTTACCTAGATAAACTTAGCATAAGTTCTACTAACTGTAAAAAAAATAGGTACAGTTTAAGACTAACATGCTATTTTCATGTTTCAAAGCATTTCATTATAAATATAGACTTTCTTGGTTTTTGTAAATATCCTTGATTCATTTGGCCTTAGGAAAAGCCTGCGGGCAGATTAAAATAATGCTTTCATATTTGGTTCGCCCTAACAATACTCAAGAGGTAATAAAAATTGCCATATGCTGAACAGTTCTTTTGACAATTCTGTTATATGAAGTGACGTGTCAGAAAAGATATCTTGTCAAAGTTGCAGTCTAGGTTTTGTCATGGCCATCCTTTTACCAATATGCATTTCTTATTAGCTGTTACTTCAGTGTATTTCGGTATATTAACTTAATCTCTGCTCACCGTTTCTTAATTGTAGCTAATGAATGTATATATTTTTTAAATACAAGCTTATGTGATCGCAAAGATGTATGAGGATTTTTCGCACTTCTTGAACAGTTCACTTAATTTATCATCAGCGGACAATGTTTTTCTCATTTTAAAACATTTTGGTTATCATCTGTATGTTTTTTAAATACCTATGTTTCAAGAACTTATTTGGAAAGCAAGTCATATTGAAAGACACTAATAAATTTTGATCAGACAGATTCAATCTAAGTTATTCAGTCTTATCAACATTTTGTGCACTTATTCTGTCACAGTCTAATGAGATGACGTCAATACTTAAGCTACAATTTTATTTCATGTCCTTCAATATATAAAACAATATATCACCCATTAGTGATCATAATGGCTTTAAACAGTTGTTCAAATATGATGATAACATTTTTAACATTATTCTGTAGTAATTACTCACCACTCAACTACCACCATACATATTCAATGAACAATATAATTAAAATGTTATATGTTGATACAGTACTGTAACGACTTGGCGCGGACAAGGACTGCTGGAGGAGTAAAAAATGATGCATCAGCAATCCATGATGGTTGGAGACATGATTCCCGTACATTCTGATATACCCGTGCAAGTTGAAGATATGAATAACGTTGGGTACGACAACAGCGGCTCGTACGCCTACGACGACCTGTTCCCGGCGCTGCCGCACTCCGCCCCGCCGCTACAGCGCAACATACAACAAGCTACCAACAAACTTAGAGTTGGATCTACTCTACACACTCAGGTACGTTATTTTCTACATCTTTGACAGGCCTCACAGCTCAGTTGGTAGTAACTCTGCCTTCCCAGAGACAGAACAAAACATCTATGTTCATCGCACAAATGTTTGTCCTGTGTGGGGATTGAACCCACAACCTACAGTGCAGAAGACAGGGTTACTGCCAACTGAGCTATTAAGGCCAGTCAGTATAGTCAGTATATCCATCCTTATTCCATCATCAATTGACAGATGAAATTAGGAGCAATCTTAGATATCCTGCTATAATATTTATCTGTGACGAAATTACATTGTAAAGTATACTTGTGTAACATTTGTTATCTATGCCATGTGGGATATAGTTACAGCAGCCCACGTTTAAGTTTGAGAACATTTCGTTAATAATCATCATAATATGAAAGCATAATGATAATGCCCCCCCTGATAATAGTTTTTGTAATGCTCTGTGACACGATTTACTGATAAGAGTTTTGATTATATTAACATACATACCTACTTTCTTATGATACAGTCAACATTGAATTTCATAATTATATAACTTGACTTTTTATATAATTTTATTGCTGTACTGGCTTCCTATTCAATCATTAATATTATTCTTATCAAACCGGTTATTGAAGATTGAGCTTTTGTGGCAAATTACAGCCCCCTTTTATTAGATGAACAGAAAATATTATTGAAACAAACTGAATATTTCCTTACAAAAGCTCTGAGTATAGGAGATAGTTCCTTCTCTATTCACTTTCCATTACCTCTTCTTGCGATAGTTCCTTCTCTATTCACTTTCCATTACCTCTTCTGGAGATAGTTCCTTCTCTATTCACTTTCCATTACCTCTTCTGGAGATAGTTCCTTCTCTATTCACTTTCCATTACCTCTTCCATAAATAAAGTAACCTGTGTGCTTCTCTTGATAAAGAATAAAATGTTTTCCCTTAGGTTTTCCATGTGCCATATGAAGAACGTAAACTGGACAATGCGAACACTTTCGGCGAGGGTGAATCCCTGAGGACCTGTCAATCAATCACCAAGGACACCGGCGCCCATATCGAAATCTCTACAAGCAAAGATGGTAGTCTTACATTTCTGATAACCGGCAAGCACAGCGCTGTGCTCGACGCGAGGCGCCTCATTCTGACTCATTTCCAACAACAGGTAATTTGCTAATTAGCTTTTTGTTACACAACTTAATAAACCTGTATTTTGAAAGCGATTTCTACTAAAGAAATTATCTTTGCATGTCATATTTCTTTCTGGAAAGTTGTAATTAATATTTCTAATTATTATTTTTTATGTGAGTAACGGAACGAGTCGACGGCCCACCTGGTGGTAAGTGGTAACCTCGGCCCATAACCGATGCGGCTTGGGTCCTCCCCTACTAGGTACGACAAGACCCAAGTCGCATCGCATGCGCCCGTAACTCTTGAGATGTGTAGGTGGAATGTCTCATGTGCCTGTTATTTCACCGGCAACCACACCTTTAGAACCGGAACATAGTAACGCGAACGCGTTACTGCTTGGCGGCAGAAATGGGCATGGTGGCAGTACTTCCCCGGACCAACATGGCGAGAGTTCTACTGCTCTTAAATATGTAACTGTATTTAATTTTCAGGCAAGCAAGCAAGTTTCGATCCCAAAGGAACATCACCGCTGGATTTTGGGCAAGCTCGGACTGAAGCTGAAGGATCTGGAGAAGGTGACAGCTACAAAGATCAGTGTGCCGAGCATCGCGGACAACAGCGAGGTTATTACCATAACCGGCACTAAGGAAGGCATTGAGAAAGCTGAACATGAAATAAGGATTTGCTCCGAGGAACAGGTATGAAATAATACCGAAAATTATCTTGTTTGTGGCATCCCCAAAACCTCTTTTAGACTGCCGTACACTCACTTTGGTCGAAATATGACTAATGTATTTCTAAAATATTCATATTATTCACTAAATTCATTTTTGACGTTCCCCACTTATAGCTAAGGTAACTAAATTAAAAGACATTAAATGTTTATACACATAATTGTGTTAACTAGGAAATATTATTTGTATACACAAGTTGTTTAAATCTATACAAAATAAATATAATTGAAGCATCTCTTTGTAAAGTTAAAATAACAGCTTTTTATTAAACGCATATGAAATTTACAAAAAAATGGAGACTTTCTATTTGTTCCGGCTAATCTCACAAAACAAGTGGAAAGTGTATTTTGACGGGAGTTTCACTGGGAGATAGCTGATGTTAGGAGTAAACCAAGGCTACTCTTATCAAGGTTTCTCACAAAACTGAATTCATAGCGGGCACCGCTAGTTACTAATAATAATGAACAATATGTACACAGTCGCGCAAGGCGTTGGAGCGTGTCACCGTGCCGAAGATCTACCACCCGTTCATTCAGGGCCCGTACGGCGAGAAGGCCGCGGCTATAATGGCGGAGACCGGCGCCCGCATCCACATACCGCCCGCCTCCACACAGAGCAATGAGATCGTCATCGCTGGGGAGAAGAACGGCGTGCTCGCTGCTAAGGCACAGATTGAACAGATACACGAAGAAATGGTGAGCTTTACACTACTGTGCAGTTGTATCCTGCAGTGTAGTGTGCATGTGCGTTGCACCTGAATATACATATGTATGTATGTATGTTTCACTGCATGTCCATGCATTTATAGCTAGTAACTTCATTTCAGCCAGTTATAATAATAATAAATAAATATTGGTGGACATTTCACACAGCGCCATCTAGCCCCAAAATTAAGCTAAGCATAGCTTGTATCATGGGAACCAGACAATTGATATAATAATATACTTTTCTTTCGTAAATACATACATATGATACATGTTAACACCCAGACACAGAACAAACATCAATTTTACAAGTCACATAAATGTTTGTCCTGGTTGGGAATCGAACCCACGACCTACAGCGCAGAAGGCAGGGTTACTACCAACTGAGCTGTGAGGCCAGTTCCCAATCCAAGCGTTGCATAGAACCACCGTTGGCTGCAGAGTCGCTGTATATCGCGTCATATGTAGCCAGACGAATACCTGTGTGGGTTAATTAATTAAAGAAATACTGGCATAACACAAAATGTTAAGAATATTATTAGCGACGTTGGTTATTTGCATATAATTTCACATTGTTTGTTTTTAACTTATTAGATGATTTCATTACAAGAGTGACAGTTACACCATCATATAATAGTATAAACAATTTGTCTGTATGATTATTATGAACCGATTTGCCTGGCTTGTTTTCTTTTGGCTTTACCGATAAGTCGTAAAAACTCGCATCCAATTTACATGCGACCAACCGAGATTTTTGCAATCAACACAGTTTCTCCCTCGTATATATTCATTTTATGAAATAGTGGAAAAATAACATCCTCTATATTTTTCCAATTGAACATTGAATGCAAAACAATATTTCATCCACTTCTCTTCTCTGAATTTAATATTCGAACAATATACTACTATAATGGTTTCTTATGAAATGCTATAAATAATGAACAATTTGCCATAAATTAAATTAACATTGTTAATTGTATTATAATTGTGTTTATCAGGTCAAGAAATGCTCGACTGTAATGGTAGAAGTACCAAAATCTCAACATAAATATGTGATCGGCGCCCGCGGTGCTACCATTCAGGAGATTTTGAAAAAAACCGGCGTATCCGTTGAAATGCCGCCCCCTGACTCCACCACCGGAACCATCACCCTCCATGGACCCCATAACAAGATTGGATTAGGTCGGTAGACAAAATTCATTACCACTGGAATTCAAAATTGAAATGTTGTTTCTAATTGCTATATTCGTTCCAACAGCTCTCTCTGAGGTGTGCGAAAAGGCAAATTCTGTGAAAACTGCCACCGTAGATGCACCAACTTGGATTCACAAATACATCATCGGAAAGGGTGGCGCTAACATTAGAAAGATTACTCAGGACTTCTCAAAGGTAATGTTACCAATCGGATGTCGAACCTTAATCAACGAACTTTTCTTATGAATGCGAAAGTGCAAAAGTTTAGAAATACAGATATTTAGTAAATAAATAAAGTTTTGTGGACATTTCACATAGCAAACTAAACATGGCTTGTACTTTGGGAACTAGGCAATTGGTGGAATACTTATATACTCTGTCAAACATCTGTGTTCGTCACACAAATGTTGTTCTGGGTGGGAATCGAACCCACGACTTACAGCGCAGAAGGCTGTTATATGGATTATATGGATAGTTAATTTTGAAGCGATTCCGGCTCAGTAGGTTGTGACGTCGGCTTACGGTCGGAGGGATCCTAAAATGAGCTCGAGCTTCCGGTGAAGAAAAACATCGTTAGGAAACCATAGCGTGATGATAGGCCAAATGCCCAGCTGGCTAGTTGTAGACGAAAATCTGTACCTGGTGAAATCTCCACCTAATGGTGTGTTCCGTCAACCTCACTTGAGAGGCAGTTTATAGCCTCTGTAGCCATCAATTAAGAAGAGAGGCAGTTGCCAATCCAAATTACAGGCACATGAGACATTCCCCCTATACGTCTCAGAGTTACGGGCGCATACGATTCGACTTGGGTCTTGTCGTACCTAGCAGGGGAGGACCCAAGTCGCATCGGTTGTTATGGGCAGAGGTTACCACTTAACACCAAGTGGGCCGTCGGCTCGTTCCGTAACTGTAATACATATCTCGTCTAGGTACACGTTGACATAACTCACTCTGAAGATAAAGTTAAAATCGATGGTCCATCTGAAGAGGTGGAGCGCGTGCAGATTGAAATGGACAGCTTTGTCAAGAATTTGCTCGCGACTATCACTTACGTTGAACTGTCGGTGGATCCTAAGTTCTACAAGCACATTATCGGCAAGGGTGGGGCAAACAGTAAGTATTTACACTTACAAGAAAATGGAATTACTTATATCCGAGTATGTAACATGATTTTCATAATTTATTTTCTACCTTTTCAGTTAATAGACTGAAGGTTGAGACTGGTGTAGTAATTAGTATTATCGAAAGCGAAGGCAACAATATTATTCGTATCGAAGGCAGCCACCAAGGCGTCGCCGATGCCGAGAAGGAATTGAGAGAAATGGTTTCGAAACTTGAAAACGAAAGGACTAAAGAAGTCTATGTGGATCATAGATACATCAAATATCTCATCGGCGTCAAGGGAGAGAAAATCATAAAAATTCGCGAGAAATTCGAAAATGTCCTCATTAATCTACCCGACCAAGGACAAAAGAGGAGTCCGATTAAGCTAAGGGGACCCCAGGAAGATATCGAGAAATGCGAAAAATTCCTTAACAGGATACTCAAAGAGATAGCTGAATCTTCCTTCGTCCAAGAAGTGCCAATTTTCAAACAATTCCACAAGTTTATAATCGGTAAAGGCGGCGCTAACCTGAGAAAAATCAGGGACGAAACCCAAACGGTGATCGATCTCCCGGCCGAGGGCGACGACAGTGACGTCATCACCGTGCGAGGCAAGCGCGAGAACGTCGAAGAGGCCGTCAAGAAGATACAGCAGATACACAACGAGAAAGCGAACATAGTCACCGAGGAGGTCAAGATTTCGCCCAAATACTACAACTCGCTGATCGGGGCCGGGGGGAAACTCATTCATTCCATTATGGAGGAGTGCGGGGGTGTTCTGATCAAGTTCCCCCCCGCGGAGAGCGACAGCGACATGGTGGTGATCAAGGGCCCGGCGGAGGATGTCGAGAAGGCGAAGCAGCAGCTGTTGGCGCACGCCAACGAACGCGAGCTCACCTCGCACACGGCCCAGGTGCGCGCCAAGGCCGACCACCACAAGTTCCTCATCGGCAAGAGTGGTGTTAATATTAGGAAGATTCGCGACCAGACCGGTGCTCGCATTATCTTCCCGACTGAAAAAGACGAGGACAAGGAAGCTATATTCATTATTGGTAAGTTAACTGTTCAGCATACAAAAAATGATTTTGCGGGTGCATTGAAGACTAATTTTCCGTGAGTTTACTATAACGCATGCTGTATTGGTACAGGAGGGAGGGATTCGCTGCTACTTATTATCAGTTTCACTCTAGCGGATGTAAATCTTTGTACCTTCTCGTTCATTCTCCTCTCATTTCTCCTCTCCTTGTAATTTACAATAACATAATTTAACCCCTTTTTCAATAAAATTACCAATTTATTTCTCGTCACAGGTAGACATAGTAATCTCAATACACTTAGTAATCCCACTAGTTTATTTTTCACGATATTTGGGCCTAATTTTGTCGACAATATCATAAATGTGACTATAATCTCAAAAATCTGTTTAGATGGTTTTCGTCATATGTCCGCAACCGGTGTCAGACTGTGGTTTTGGGTGGCTACTCCTCATGTCGTATGAGCGTAACTTCTGGTGTTCCCCAAGGATCTTTACTGGGACCATTGCTCTTTACTATCTTTATAAACGACATCTCTTCTTGCTTTATTTATTCCAAAATATTACTGTACGCAGACGAAATGAAAATTCTGTTCCAAATAAAAGATTCTGACGATAATCACCGCCTTCAAGATGACCTAAAGAGATTTGAAAATTATTGTTTATTAAATAAATTAGATCTGAATGTCTCAAAATGCTCTTTGCTCCTTTACTCGTAAACCACTCGTAACCACTGACACTTAATTATACATTTTATATAACTCGCCGCTAAATAGAGTAGATACAATAAAAGACCTGGGAGTGACAATTGATAATAAATTATTATTTGACGAACATATTAATTTTATAGTTAGGAAGGCATCCCGTGCACTTGGTTTTGTCTTAAGAATGTCAGCAGAATTTACATGTATTAAAACCTTCAAAATACTTTACTGTGCGTACGTACGTAGTCACTTAGAATACGCTTCACAAGTATGGAACCCTGGTTACAAAGTTTTTACCTTACGTATAGAATCCATCCAAAAAAGGTTTCTACGTTTCCTACAATATCGTGCCCGAATATTCTTACCTGACTATGATGCGAGGTGTCGTAAGTTTCATTTTCTTCCTCTATCCGAACGAAGAGAAGTAGCCGACTTGACTTATCTTGTAAACATAGCTAACGGTACATTGGATTGCCCCGAGCTCCTGGAGCAAATAGGACTAAGGACTAATAAGGCTGCATTGAGAAATCCTAGCGTTCTTTACGTTTCTACTGCTAAGACAAATTATAGGCAAAATTCTTATATGGTGAGAGCTGGCAGCTCCTTTAATTCATTGGTCAAAGAACATAAAGACGTTGATTTATTTCATACGAACACTAGTAAACTAAAACGCTTACTTAGTGATAGGTTTCACCTTATTTAAAACATAGATTAGGCACCTAACCGATGATATGTGTTGTGTGTGCTGCTATTTCTATTACTACTACTCTTTCTATTACTACTTTTTCTACTTTACCGTTTTTGTTTCACCTATCCATTCTTTTTTACTTATTTGCGGAAACTTTTAATTGGCCTTCCTATGTGTAGCATTTATGGTTGCATATTTATTTGAACACCTATATTGTAAACCTAGCTGTAAGTTTAACTACAATTAAAAAAAAAAAAAAAAACAATGAATGCCTTCTACACCTATATTGTAAACCTAGCTGTAAGTTTACCTAAAATAAAAAAAAAATAAAAAAAAAAAAAAAAAAACCAATGAATGCCTTCTACCCCAAAAGGTCGCGAGGAGCAAGTGGCGGCGGCCAAGAAGCAGCTGGAAACGGCCGTCGCGGAGATCAGCAACGTGTCCGAGGGCGAGATGACTGTCGCGCCGCGGCATCACCGTCACTTCGTGGCGCGCCGCGGCGAGGTGCTGCGCCGCATCGCCGACGAGTTCGGCGGCGTGCAGATCTCCTTCCCGAGGCAGGGCGTCAACAGCGAGCGGGTCGTGCTCAAGGGCCCCAGCGATTGCATTGAAGCGGCTAAACTGCGCATCGCTGACATCATTCAAGATCTAGAGGCCAAGGTAAACGTCACAACACGCAAATTCACCTTGAACCGACCAATCGTATGCTATTTTTACCATATCCTTCGTCTCGGAGGTATGAGTTATATACTTTCGTCGAATGCGGTCAAGGTAGATTGATTTTCCCTACTACATTCCACTTCAAATCACTTATAAAATACATATAAAAACAAAGACTGCAGTCACAATTTACTTCACATTAATTCCTATTATATTTGGGTATTTTGTTCGTCGAAGTTTCGGACCAAATATATCACTACTCTATAATTACAGACAGTGAATTGCATTTAAGATAAGTAGCACGAAGTCGCGATTAAAAAAATATATGTTTAACATCTATATTTATCAAAACTGTTTATCTACTTATGGTATTTTCCTATCAACAGGTGACAGTAGAGTGTGTTATTCCGCAAAGGCACCACCGCACAATGATGGGCGCGAGCGGTGTTAAAGTGAAGGACATAACAACGGAGTACGACGTCCAGATAAAGTTTCCGGAGCGCGACAACACAGAGGGCGCCGACGTGCCCGTGCGGGAGACCGACGAGACCGCAGACCCCGGACCCAACGACATTATCAGGATCACAGGCCGCCCGGAGAATTGTGACGCCGCCAAGAAAGCTTTACTCGAACAGGTGTGTTTATATTTCTATTTTATGTAGGTGATAGAAGAGCTGACGGCCCACCGCCGGCCATGGACAACAATACGACTCGAGTCCTCTCCACCAAAGTACGACATATATTGGTGGACATTGTCACACAGCGCCATCTAGCCCCAAAGTAAGCCAAGCATAGCTTGTATCATGGGAACCAGACAACTGATATTTAATACTTAAACACTTTTTTTTTTTGTAAATTCATACATATAATACATTTTTAGTCATACAAATGTTTGAACCCACTACCTACAGCGCAGAAGGCAGCGTCACTACCAACTGAGCTGTGAGGCCAGATGATCTTTTGTATCTTTTGATACCAAACTACCCAGTATTGATCTCATGTTTGATAACTTCAAATATAATTTAGCGTCAATGAGCAGAATAGCAACCAATATTATTAACAACTGATGCCTTAGGGTATTGTGTAAAACCTACTATAAACATTTATTCCTGTCAGGTGCCAATAACTATTGAAGTGGAGGTTCCGAATGAGCTTCACCGTCTCCTGGCCGGACAGAAGAGGAGAGAGCTGATGAAAACCTATGATGTACATATTCTGCTGCCACCCAACGATGATACCAGCGACTTCGTCAAGGTAACTTCCCTTTTTTTATATTGGTGGACATTGTCACACAGCGCCATCTAGCCCCAAAGTAAGCTAAGCATGGCTTGTATCATGGGAACTAGACAACTGATATAATACTTTTTTGTAAATACGTACATATTGATACCCAGACACAGAACAAATATCCATATTCGTCATACAAATGTTTTTCCTGGGTGGGAATCGAACACACGACCTACAGTGCAGAAGGCAGGGTTACTACCAACTGAGCTATGAGGCCAGTCAAATTTATTATCTATACATCTATACAAATAAATAAAATTGGAGTGTCTGTTTGTAATATTAAAATAACCGCTTTATACTAAGTGCATATGGATGTATAGGTACACGGTACATATACCAAAACAACATTTTTTAGATGTTTGTCTGTCTGTCTGTCTGTTTGTTCCGGTGCTTGCACATTAAACAACCCTATTTTGTAAAGGTCAGAACAGTAGTTTTGGTCTTCCCATACTTGAGGTTATGGGAGGACCCAAGTTTTGTTGCACTTGTTATACACAGTGGTTATTGTGGGGGATAAACTAATTCTTTAAATGCGTGCAGCGAGCATTCCAGATATTTTTTATATATCCTGTTTACTTAAATACATGTAACTTTTATCTTTGTAGGTGACAGGCACTCCAACAAATGTGGAGAGGGCCAAGGAAGCGATAACCGAGAAGATAGTTGAGATGGAAAAGGAGAAAGAAGATAGAGTTCTCAGGTACGTTTAATACGCATATTATATTTTCATACATCTTTCGTTAGTCAATAATTTCCTTTGTTTTAATTTCACAGTGACTTATGTATGCTTTTTTATATTTTGAATCATGTTTAAGATTTTCTTTTTGCCCTTGCAAAAACAAAAGTTATTAGACATTTTTCGTTTTCAGCCTAGCAGTTACCTAAAAATTAAAGTTATTATATAGTTTAACGAACATATAGAAGGTTTTCAAAATGTTATACATAAATATATTTTTGATATGTCAATGTAATAAGTTCAACAGCGTGTTCAAGCAGTGTTAATACTTGGTCATTGAATGAGTTATGTACATATGTTTTCACGTAGAAACCTTCCGCTGCCCGACATATTAACAATTCACAATAATGATAATTAGTTGTACTTGAAAGTATCTATCGTACTGAATAAAATACGTGTTTACTACTTGATTCTAATGAGCGGCAATTATTTGGCTACTTTTAAACAGCTATCGATTCAAGACGTACACTCAAAATAAATACTTGCTTTGTCCTCAATTTGAATTTCTAATCGTGTTGAATGATAATCAATGTTTCTTATGTCGATGTTCAATATAAGACTGGTTTAACTTAATTTCTAAGCGTTGATGGATATTTTTAAGTTTAAGAAATCCTTGAGTGAAGATAAATATTATAAAATGGATGGATACATCTGCACCCATTTCTTGTTTTGATATGTGTCAGCGTCTACGAGAAACTGGCTTGTACTGCGAGCATGAAAGTATCGGTCGATATAAAATACGTTATAGAATATTTGTAATTATTGGAACGAAGTTCCTTATCGCGCGTTGTGAAAGGGGGTTAGACGGAAAAAATTCTTACGAAAAGTTGTCACGACACTTTTTGTTGATGTTGTTTTGTTTTTGTTGTTTTGTTTTTGTTTGTTGATTTAAGAATTCCTTCACTAATTAATCGAAAGGAACTTCGTTCCATCCGGGTGTCTCTTGTCACCTCTCAAGTTTTTTTTACTTTACTAGCGACCCCTCTAGCGAGGTATCTCCAGATTATATTGTAGCAGTATTGCAACTCGTGATTTCAGCGTATCATGTATCACTAGCGACGTGCACCCGGCTATCCGCACCAAGTGACCTAGGGCCGGATGAATTAAATTATATTAATGGCTAGCCGTAACGCCGCCGTTTTCTAATCGTTAAAGCGTTATGCGTTCTACAATGCAGCTGGTAATGTCGCCGTTTGGCTAGCCGTTTTTTCATCTACTAAGTGAATGAATTAGGGTCTTAAAAAAACTAAAGTGGCCACTTAAACTGGAATTGAAATTAATATTAGACTTAAAATAGCATACTAATAAAACGGTTGTTCTTGTTGCTATGCGTGATCCCAGCTCCAACATAAACCTACCTTATTTCAATATATGTAAGACGATGAATTCAAACTATCTGTCACGGCAAAAACATGTTTTATTCTTAAATTCCACATCAAATTTATATTTCATTCAGCAATGGGCTGATTAGCCCTAAGGTGCAACGAACGCTTAACGAATGGACTTTCGACTGCTTCTACAGCGATTCCTTTCGATTAGAATTTAATGTAACATTTGCATGCTAATCTTAGTAGAAGATCATTGAAACTAAAATATTATTAATATCTGTGTAATCTACATTGTGTTCAAGCAAATGATCTTTATCTTCGTAAGCCAACTACAACATTAGTTGACATTAGTACCCGTCCGTACGAAGAGTTTTGCTTCCACTTTCATAATGCAGACTGCTCAAGAGTGGAACTCCTTGCCTGCGTCTGTATTTCCCTAGAACTATAACCTGGGAGGTGTTCAAGAGGAGAGTGAATAGGTATCTTCTAGGCGCGCATGCTACATCGTAGATCGCATCGTCACTTAACATCATGAGATTGCGGTCGATTTAGATACGGTTTTCACTAATATATTGTAGTAAGCTTCACTTAACATTTAGTGTTTATTTCATGTCAATCGGTTCATAAATAAAAAAGTTATGTCAATTTAAAGAATCACGGCGAACATTTTTAACGTACAGAGTACGTACTACACGCCTCGCGCCTGAGCGTCCGTGGCTATATAAAGCGCGCTGAGAGCCGCGAAACGTGAAAGTTTGTATGGATGTTTGTTACTCTTTCACGCTCAAACGGCCGAATGGATTTAGATGAAATTTGGTACCAAGATAGCTTATATCCTGGCTTAACACATAGGCTACTTTGATCCCAGAAAAGCGCAGTGTTCCCGTGGGATTACTTATTCACCGCGGGTAACAACGCGGGGCACAGCTAGTCGTAAATAAAAAAAATCCCTAATCTTTGTCAGGTCGTATGAGCTGAAGTTCCAAGTGGATCCTGAGTACCACCCGTTGGTGATCGGCAAGGGTGGTGTAGTCATCACCAAGATCCGCACCGATTACGGGGTTCAGATCAATCTGCCGAAGCGCGGCGAGCCTGACGACAATGTCATCACCATACAGGGGTACGAGGACAAAGCGCACCAAGCCAAGGACGCCATCATGGCGATTGTACGACAGCAAGTAAGTGTACCCTACTCATTTATATGAGCTCGTGTATCTATCGGGTGTGTTTATTTTTCCCCCAATCTATACATATAATAAAATTGTAGAAAAGTCGTGTCTGTAAATGGAAATATATAAAAAAAAGTAGCAGCGGTTGTTATTATATCGATGCCGAACCCGAAATTGCAAAATTATTTTTTTGTTGTGTGTTTGTGCACGCTAATATCAGAAACGGCTTATTCGATTTAGATATGGTTTTCACTAATATATTGTAGTAAGCTTCACTTAACATTTAGTGTTTATTTCATGTCAATCGGTTCATAAATAAAAAAGTTATGTCAATTTAAAGAATCACGGTGAACATTTTTAATTCAAAATATGCTGCCCGAAAAGTCACTATTCCACGCGAACGAAATCGCGGGCACAGCTAGTAATAAATAAATATTGGTGAACATTTCACACAGCGCCATCTAGCCCCAAAGTAAGCTAAGCATAACTTGTATCATTGGAACCAGACACTGATATGATACATTTACTTGTTTTTGTAAATACATTGAGAGCATTTACTGATTGAGCACTTGTTGACTGGCCTCGCAGCTCAGTTGGTTGTAACGCTGCCTTCTGCGGTCGTGGGTACAATTGGGAATTTCTTGGGGATTTTTTTTTGGGAATTGGGAACCCAGGGCATACATTTGTGTGACGAGCATAGATGTTTGTTCTGTGTCTGGGTGTTAATATGTATTAGATGTATATATTTACAAAAAAAAAAGTATATATATATCATATCAGTTACCTGGTTCCCATGATACAAGCTATGCTTAGCTTACTTTGGGGCTAGTTGGTGCTGTGTGAAATGTCCACCATTATTTATTTATAGTATCAAAAATATAATCTAAGCTATCTCGTGTGATATCAAACCTGTGACAAGACGCACTGAACTCAGGACAATGATTATATAACGTAACACAGGACAGCCAGTACCGCGAGGAGGTAGACATAGAGCCGAGCGTGCACAGGCGGCTGATCGGCCTCCGCGGGAAGAACATCAGACGCATCATGAGCGAGTACCGCGTCGATATCAGGTTCCCTAAGAATAACGAGGACAGCACCGTCGTCATCGCCGGCGACGAGGACAACGTACTCGACGCCAAGGACCACCTCCTCAATTTGGCTGAGGAATACGTGAGTTCTATATATGTGGACGTTTACATTCACATTTTTGATGTGAAACATCTATAGCCGCACGTAAAACCGATTTCTGGCTTGGCGACGCGTCGCCACGGCATGAGCGCTGATTGGTCCGTTCAAGGTTACGACAAATCATAAACATTATTAGTGATGGGGTACTTAGTTACAAAATAATGTCGATGTTTCACATCTGCCAGGCGTCCCGTGACGGCTCACATTTTTTTTTTTTTTTTAATTTATTTACGGACAAACTCTAAGAAGGTCGCCGAGATATTAGTAAAATATCTAGTTTTATAATCTGTTACTACCAGTACGTACTGATCTATACGAGATACCTTGTTTATATATGTGGTATTCTGCTAAAAACACATTATTGTTTACAAACAAATTGACAAAACTAAAATCCACTGTGTAAATGGTTTCCCGCAGCTGCAAGACGTCGCGGATCGCTACCAGCGTCCGTCGGGACCATCCCTGGGAGACTTCGGCGACGTACTCGCCACCGCGTCCGCGTCCGAGAACGGCACCGCGGCGGCCGCCGGAGCGCCCCCCGCACCCGGATTCGTCGTGAAGGGCGGGCCGTGGGAGCAGCGCGCGCCCGACACAGCCTCCACTCTCGACTTCCCGACGATGCCGGGGGCGCCCCGCGCGGCCGCGCCCGCCCCGCCGCCCGCCGCACCCTCCGCCGCGTGGGGCCCGCGCCGCTAAACACACACCATCCATTACACGCCCCTCTCATACTATATCTACATCATGCATACAGGCTTCCTGAAAAATATAGCAACTTAGCGTCATTATTAACTAGACAGTTTCTGAATAGTGCTACCGTTCAAATTTCTTATTTAATTACGATAATTACATACAGTAAACACTGTTTAGTAAGTTTCATACTGTGTGTAATGGATTTCGTGGGATCAAACAGACACATCAGGAATCCTATTATCCTATATGCTATATAGGGTGTCTCGCGGCCGAAGAGCTGGCTGATAAATACCCTTATCGGGAATACCTGATGTGCGTTTCCACCCGTAGTGATAAGTACGCGTTATTTGTAATCGTGTAAGCCGAAAGTACATAATAATATTTTTGTATCTATTGCAAGAATTAATAATCGAAGTATATTTATAATATAATATAATAAACACACGATCATAATAATGTAGTTTTAAATCTGTTTTATTTTTACAAACATATATTTACGTCTCCAGTGATAATATATGCTGGATTGGATTGTCTTAATGAAGTTTGATTACTTAATTGTATGGGCGGATAGATATTTTTGTCTTTCTTTTTTTTATATTCTTAATGTGACGGGGATGGTTTGTTGTTAATATTCTTATTTAGCTTTGTGCTATTAGTTATTATTATCCAATAATATCCCAAACGTCTTTTCTGGAATGCGCAACATATTATATCGATTCTGTGTATGTACTTGTGTAATATATATATATATATATAAATGTATTTTCATAATTCATTTTTTTATTTTTTTGTTGATGCCTGCATTAATTAATAAATCAGTAATATATAAGACGAAAATGAATATTTTTACAAAGTAATTAGTATTGTAAATAGAAATTGTGTTTGAACATATTAATAAAAATCTTTAAAAAAATATTATCTGGAGTTTTTGATTGATCTGTAATCGAATTTGAGGTGATTCTTCCCAGCACGACAAATGATTTTTTTTACACAAGTTTTCCTGATAAAAATAAAATAATCACAGACTCAAATATGTACCAACTTGAATAGTTTCACTATTATAGCAGTGGCTGTGGTAATGCTGGGTCGTCCGAATGGTCGCTGGTCGACGAATTTATGTGTGGTTACCCAACAAAAATTATTAAATTAGGGCCTGACGTTGTGTAAACTCGCCTGTTTTTTTTAAGCTATTGCATAGCTTCTATCGCGGGCCTTGAGCGTGGAGACCGAATCCAGAAATTCCGTAACGAAAAAAACCTAACACCCCCCACTCCGACCGGCACAGCGGTGATACTTTTTAGTTTTTCCATCTATCGATAAATACCAGAACTTTTAATGACTTTTTGAAATATCACGCGCAATAGCTTTACCGCGGCAGTCTCCGAGTGCCACACGTCTTTTTTTTATTATCAACTGCTTTACGCAACCAAACACTATTTGCGCCCAAATTTTCATATTATATAGTTCAGGAGTTAGAAACTAAAATTGGCTCTGGCTCTCTACAGAACAAACCTAGGATCTTCACATTAGTGGCAGCTGGTACCTCATGTATTCTATTTCTCCCTAGGTAAAGGTCAGTGACCTCGATTAAAAAGTTAATTTTTTCAAGTTCATTTGACAACATGGTCTAGGTGAGTGACATTTGTGTAAAATACTGATCATCGAAGCCACTAAGTATCACAAGGTCAATGTCAGTGACCCTGTGCGTACCGTATTTTTTATGTCAATACGTAACGCTAACAAAGTGCCAGATGCCCCTTGTTGTTATGCGGTAAACTGCTCAAAAAATACTTCTTTGAATTTTCTTCTCCCCTTCTTAGTTAGGAAGACCGCGATGCATTGTATTGCGCTTGTAACTTTCAGACGTTAACGTGGAATCTCTCACCTGCTTGTAAATTCACCGGCAGCCACACCTTAAAAACCAGAATAAAGTAACTACTATGTGGCAGTACTTCTCCTGACAAACGACAGCTCTACTACCTGCTTATTCCCCCACCCATGTGACCCAATTTTGTATCTTGATTTTTACATCTGCTGTAAAAAATTGTCTTCGAAGAAAGTCGAGGAAAGTTTATTTTAGGCATGGATTTCATAAATCATTTTCGAAAAGATGAGATTTCTTCGAGTCGAGTCAATTTGAAGAATTATGATTATAACTCGAACAGTGAATGATGATTGGTCAAAAAATGTAGTCTCTGATGATGATGATGATGATAATTTGTTATCATCGCACCTTCAAACGTCACCTTGATTAAGGGTAGGCGTTTCAGCCTGATGTCACTGTCACGTCAACCACTACATTCATCATGTACTTTTGAGTTCTGTTCTGTGACTGTTAGTCAAGAAAACTATTTTTTAACCAGTGTAATGTAGTGAAAATGAATGCAAAATTTTTAAATTTTTATCAGTGGATAGTTTAAATAAATCAGGTCTGCGGCTGACTAAAGTTAATAACTACCTTGAGTTCTATGGGAGAATAAGAATACTTAGAAAGCCGTCTCTGTTCTTGTTATATTTTCCTTGTTACTTGTTTTATAATTTGTAAACTTGTAGTAAAAGGTTGAGTAACAAGGTTAATCGAAATAAAATAACTTCTGGTTCGCTATGACGGAAGAGAAAACTATGTGAGTAAATGGAATTTTGTACCTTGCCTATTTTAGATTCTTCATCAGATAAATAAAATAAAGCGCCGGGTGCTCTTGAAGTGTTTCTCCGGTCACTCGGAATGCTTTTGTACAATGAACGATATCAATGAGATGAAGACTAGGCTTCGCTACAAATTTGACAACGCAATGTAAACTAAAAAGGGACCTGTCTTTTGCCTTATCAGACCAGTGCTGGATATAGGCCTCTCCTACTCCATTGAGCCCAGTCATTGGCTCTTGTGGCTGGCAGAAACTAGAGGTGACGATTCAAGCTCATCTATACAAATAAATAAAATTGGAATGTCTGTTTGTAATATTAAAATAACTGCTTTTTACTAAGTGCATATGGATGTATACACGGTACATATACCAAAAAGAACATTTTTTTTTCAATTTTTGTTTGTCGGTTTGTTCCGGCTAATCTCTGAAATGGCTGGACCGATTTTGACGGAACTTTCACTGGCAGATAGCTGATGTAACAAGGAGTAACTTAGGCTACTTTTCTGAGGGGTAAAGTAGGGGTGCGTGATAAAATTGAATTCCACGCGGACGAGTCGCGGGCAACAGCTTGTGTAGTATATAATTAGTTCATTTACATACTTAAACTAGGATTACTTGTGTTGAGTTAGTCACACATGTTGTATGTACAAGAGAGCTCAAACATCCAAGATCTATATAACCCTAATCCACTAATCCACTACTTGTTCACTGGCTGTGGATTGAACCTGGGTTCTGTCACATTGCCGGTAGAAATAATCCCAACTTAAATTAACAAATATTAGTGGACATTTCACATAGCACCACCTAGCCCAAATTAAGTATAGCTTTTACCTTAAATATGTGATAGTAATATTATAATTATATATACTTGTTGTAAATAAATACATTTAAACACCCAGACACATAACAAACATCTTTGTTCATCACACAAATGTTTGTCCTGGGTGGGCATCGAACCCATGACCTACAGCACAGAAGGTAGAGTTACTAGCGTTAGAAAAGCTGTGAGGACAGTCAAATTTAAGATAGTTAAATTCAGAGCCATCTTTGAGTACATATTTATTGTTTATTTTAGTATTAAGTCGTTTTTTTTGAGTATTTGAAATAAATAAATAAATAGTGTAAGATTTTTCCTAAATGTTCATATTTGGTTTAAATTAGAGTAAAGCTGTTAGAACATGTGACTTGTCACATTGCTAGAGTATGAAATAAAGAAGGTACCTATTCTAATTTGACAGACTGATGTCAGCTGGAAGAAATAAAGTAATAGAGTAAAAGTAATAGAGCTATATGAAGGTTTTGTACTTTGGTAAAGTGCACCAAGAAATAGCCTAATGAAACAGTTGTTTCTAAAAATAGTCTTATGATTAATAAATATATAGTTCTTTTTATAAAAAGATATTTTTTTCTGATTAACCAAAAAAAATAGTTTAAATAACACATGTAAAAATGGGCTTGCAACAGTCAATTTAAAAAATCCTATCTTATTCTTCTTTAGTTTCAGAGGTGAGCCTACCAATCGGCCAATGACCATTTGTGATAGTGATGCGTACAACTTAGGAGTTTATGGTTGAAATTTTGACAAATATTCAGAAACTTTAAATAGATAGATGCCATAGATGCCGGCAAACTTGAAAAATGTCATTCGACGCGCAGAACTCATTTTCTTATGTGTAACTGTATGCGCGAACATTCCCCTACTTCGCCAACTCATTTTTAAGTTGTTTGCCGGCAACTATAGGATTAAAAAAAAAATATAGATATTGTCATAACAGAATGTAAGATAGTTTTTTTTTTTTTTTCTTCTTTCGTCTTGATGTCGTCAATTTTGTAGTGTTAACTTTTCTTTTATTTCTGTTTAGAGTTTTATATGTTTTTATGCAGATATTGTAGTTGGTAAAGACAGAAAATGTGTTATAATTAGGCCTTTACTTTCTTTGGAATCCTAACTTGAGATGGAGATGGACGCCATCTGATGTCAAGTTTGGGAACGTGTATTGAACGCAACAGTGTTCGAAGTTCTTTATTCAGCAAATGGCTTTCAGTGAACATTGTAATTACTACTTAACGCCCATTGCATATAAGCCCTCCTTATACGTTCAGCTGGTTTAATCGCAATTTGACGTTGCATTATTGACTGAAGGCGTTTAATTTATGAATGAATCTCGGTCATCTTATTGCAAACTAATTTATTTTGACAGTAGTTCAGTAATAGCAGGGGCAGCCAAGAGACAGCGTTGTGGCTTGTGGCTAGACACATATTTCAATCCGAAGGCCGCTGGTTCAAACCCAGGCGTTCCCTCGCACAAATATGATTTTTGCTTGAAAATTTATTTATGTCGCAATACCATGAAATCAAAGTAAAAAATGGCGAGGTAACCTTTGAATAAAAAAAGACGTAACATCTATCAATGGGTTAACGCGGTAGTAGATTTATGAATATTAACTGCAGAACAGTGGGAAGCTGTAGAGGCAGCAGAGACGCTGTACGTTTTATGTTTGTTAGAAACAGTCTATATTTAGAGAAACACAATGTCCCACATACCCATTTGTAATAGTCGAAGACAAACATAACACAGTTGGCTGTTTGCCAGATCAGCTAGATAATTGCTTGTATGTGTAACTGATACAAAAATTATTATAAATCTGATGTTTCAGATCTGTGACTGTACCGTTTCCGACGTCACAATCCGCTGAGCTAGCGTGTGAAGTTTTGTCAGTGGATAAGGAATTGAAGAAGACCGAAATACGCCGCTATATTTCAACACTTGGAGCCTCTCTCCTAATGTACGTTTCATTAGTCCGGTACTGTATCTGTGAGGCTGAGTATTTCCACCGTTCCCATTTCTACAGTATTGCTTATTGCGTTTGGAGGGTGCTGGTGCCTGTGGAATTACAGGCGCATGATGACCTTATATGTTCATGTCTGAGTTGCGGGTGCAATGCGATGCTACTTGGATCTTTCCATATGACGTTTTGCTGTTGATTTGGGCACACGATACTACTTACTCAACATCAGAGTGGGCTATTTTATACATAAAGACTTAAAAAATTGTTTGTTAATTTATCTCACACAGTTTATTCTGCATATTGTTTTGTTACTGGGTAAACGTCAAACATTATTATTTAATTTCAGAGTCTTTCACGGCAAGGAACTGAAGAAGCTTCGGGTAGCACTCAACGCGATCCTGAAGAACATTATATTAATAGCTAAAACTATTGAACAATTTAAAAGTTAATTTAAATCATGCCGGAACACACTCCAGCACCTACCCCAGCGAGATCGCTGTATGGGTTCTTTATGTATTTATTCAGTAAAATTATTCTATGGGTATACTGTATCTGGGCTTTTACCCCTGATGATTACTTGCACATGATCAACATTTATTACTATCCTCTAAAGTATTGGGCGACAGCAGTCCCCATACAGTGCCTCGTGGCACTGACGATGTTTGCATTTTTTATTTATCCCTGTTCAAATAGTATGTTGACACCGCACGTTGATAGTACTAACACGATTCTCGATCCATTCACACATTTCGGACCTGATACAGTTGAAAGGAAAAGTTCACCGACCAAGTCATGCATTTGCACCGATCCGAGCAAATGTTATATCAGCAATTATAATGAAATGCCAAATTGTGAGGAAAATACGGTTCCTCTGTTATATGATATAGATGTAAGATATGTTAGTAAAAAGTTGTACTATGATAATAAAAAGAAATGATATTACAATATACGATTTGTTGTTTTTATACTATCACGTTAGCGTAGCGATGTTATTTTCAGGTTTTACTTGATTTCCTGCCTTTAAATTGGCATCTAACCTTAATACGTACGTACACCTAAAAGATTTCATACGAAATTAGCCCGAAAATTAACATGTTTTTTATTTTTCAAAAAATATATAAATATAAATCGCTGTTATAGAACAAGGTATAGCAATATAAGCAACTGTTTTTTTCCACTATCTGCCAAGCGGTAGTGCACTCGTATTGTTTTATAGTTTGAATTTCCAATCTTTTTACAAATAAAATTGGAGTGTCTGTTTGTAATATTAAAATAACCGCTTTTTACTAAGTGCATATGGATGTACACGGTACATATACCAAAACAACATTTTTTATAATTTTTGTCTGTCTATCTGTTCCGGCTAATCTCTGAAATGGGTGGACCGATTTTGACGGGAATTTCACTGGCAGATAGCTGATGTAACAAGGAGTAACTTAGGCTACTTTTCCGAGGGGTAAAATAGGGGTGCGTGATAAAACCGAATTCCATGCGAAGTCGCGGGCAACAGCTAGTTAATAATAAATTCTGTACTACTATGCGCCTTCAGAAATTCACAATGCCTATAAGCATTGTAAATTTGACCGGGTGACCGGGTTGTTACACTAATTCAATAAGAGTTACATGTACATTGGTAACGCTAAATAGGGTATGGTGAAATTACAAGCTCATGTGAGACGTTTCATGTTTCAATGCGATGGACTATTATATCATGGCAAACGCCTCCAGACAAATTTAGCAGCAGAAACTTAAATTGGATGGTAAAAAGGCCTTCTATCATGCAATTTTCTTTCTTTTCTTTTCGAGCTTGAATATAATTATAGGTACCTAAGACAAATACCGCATGCGGATTGAATGCCTATTAAAATCACGTGCGTACGACCTTACCTCCAAGTCAAATTATAGGAAATCTGTAATTATTTCATGTGATACAATTACGGAACGAGCCAACGGCCCACCTGGTGTTAAGTGGTAACCTCTGCCCATAACAACCGATGCGACTTGGGTCCTCCCCTACTAGGTACGACAAGATCAAAGTCACATCGTATGCGCCCGTAACTGAGACGTGTAGGTTGGAATGTCTCATGTACCTGTAATTTCGCCGGCAACACCTTTCAAACCGGAACACAGTAGCGAATGCGTTACTGCTTGGCGGCACAAATGGGCACGGTGGCAGTACTTCCCCGGACGAACTTGGCGTGAGTTCTACTTGCTGTGTTCATCTGATTGATGAATATGTAATATTTGAACTAGTACCTTCAATCTTGTTTTACTTTCACCTGATTTAACCTCAAAATGTAATTGATCCTTGATTGTTTGCAACACGAAAGATCATAATTCCCAGTTATACGAATCCATTTGAAGAATTTTGCCATCCTAAGTGTTTAGACAAGTGTATTTCATTATTTTCTTGGAACGCCGAATCAGTTCTCCAATGCATCTGTTTTCCTCTGTATGAAGTGATACTAATTCCAGTTCATAGATCTACTACAGGGTTACACAGCCCTTTAAATATTTGAACTTTCTTTGTATATATTACTCTGTGTGATGTTGAAATACTTTGGTACTTAAGAGCAGGGACAATATTGAAACTATAATATTATGGAGCTCAATGTTAATATATTTTGTAA